>OY796674.1:37642189-37964860 GCA_963680715.1 Tetragnatha montana | reverse complement strand
GTGGGCCTTTTCGCGCGAAAAGCCCACTAAGCAGGGAGGAACGCTCGAGAACCCCAGCCCCGGATCTCTGAGTGACCCGCTAGCAACCAGGGTTCGAGAGCAAGGAGGCTCCCTGCTTAGTGGGCCTTTTCGCGCGAAAAGCCCACTAAGCAGGGAGGAACGCTCGAGAACCCCAGCCCCGGATCTCTGAGTGACCCGCTAGCAACCAGGGTTCGAGAGCAAGGAGGCTCCCTGCTTAGTGGGCCTTTTCGCGCGAAAAGCCCACTAAGCAGGGAGGAACGCTCGAGAACCCCAGCCCCGGATCTCTGAGTGACCCGCTAGCAACCAGGGTTCGAGAGCAAGGAGGCTCCCTGCTTAGTGGGCCTTTTCGCGCGAAAAGCCCACTAAGCAGGGAGGAACGCTCGAGAACCCCAGCCCCGGATCTCTGAGTGACCCGCTAGCAACCAGGGTTCGAGAGCAAGGAGGCTCCCTGCTTAGTGGGCCTTTTCGCGCGAAAAGCCCACTAAGCAGGGAGGAACGCTCGAGAACCCCAGCCCCGGATCTCTGAGTGACCCGCTAGCAACCAGGGTTCGAGAGCAAGGAGGCTCCCTGCTTAGTGGGCCTTTTCGCGCGAAAAGCCCACTAAGCAGGGAGGAACGCTCGAGAACCCCAGCCCCGGATCTCTGAGTGACCCGCTAGCAACCAGGGTTCGAGAGCAAGGAGGCTCCCTGCTTAGTGGGCCTTTTCGCGCGAAAAGCCCACTAAGCAGGGAGGAACGCTCGAGAACCCCAGCCCCGGATCTCTGAGTGACCCGCTAGCAACCAGGGTTCGAGAGCAAGGAGGCTCCCTGCTTAGTGGGCCTTTTCGCGCGAAAAGCCCACTAAGCAGGGAGGAACGCTCGAGAACCCCAGCCCCGGATCTCTGAGTGACCCGCTAGCAACCAGGGTTCGAGAGCAAGGAGGCTCCCTGCTTAGTGGGCCTTTTCGCGCGAAAAGCCCACTAAGCAGGGAGGAACGCTCGAGAACCCCAGCCCCGGATCTCTGAGTGACCCGCTAGCAACCAGGGTTCGAGAGCAAGGAGGCTCCCTGCTTAGTGGGCCTTTTCGCGCGAAAAGCCCACTAAGCAGGGAGGAACGCTCGAGAACCCCAGCCCCGGATCTCTGAGTGACCCGCTAGCAACCAGGGTTCGAGAGCAAGGAGGCTCCCTGCTTAGTGGGCCTTTTCGCGCGAAAAGCCCACTAAGCAGGGAGGAACGCTCGAGAACCCCAGCCCCGGATCTCTGAGTGACCCGCTAGCAACCAGGGTTCGAGAGCAAGGAGGCTCCCTGCTTAGTGGGCCTTTTCGCGCGAAAAGCCCACTAAGCAGGGAGGAACGCTCGAGAACCCCAGCCCCGGATCTCTGAGTGACCCGCTAGCAACCAGGGTTCGAGAGCAAGGAGGCTCCCTGCTTAGTGGGCCTTTTCGCGCGAAAAGCCCACTAAGCAGGGAGGAACGCTCGAGAACCCCAGCCCCGGATCTCTGAGTGACCCGCTAGCAACCAGGGTTCGAGAGCAAGGAGGCTCCCTGCTTAGTGGGCCTTTTCGCGCGAAAAGCCCACTAAGCAGGGAGGAACGCTCGAGAACCCCAGCCCCGGATCTCTGAGTGACCCGCTAGCAACCAGGGTTCGAGAGCAAGGAGGCTCCCTGCTTAGTGGGCCTTTTCGCGCGAAAAGCCCACTAAGCAGGGAGGAACGCTCGAGAACCCCAGCCCCGGATCTCTGAGTGACCCGCTAGCAACCAGGGTTCGAGAGCAAGGAGGCTCCCTGCTTAGTGGGCCTTTTCGCGCGAAAAGCCCACTAAGCAGGGAGGAACGCTCGAGAACCCCAGCCCCGGATCTCTGAGTGACCCGCTAGCAACCAGGGTTCGAGAGCAAGGAGGCTCCCTGCTTAGTGGGCCTTTTCGCGCGAAAAGCCCACTAAGCAGGGAGGAACGCTCGAGAACCCCAGCCCCGGATCTCTGAGTGACCCGCTAGCAACCAGGGTTCGAGAGCAAGGAGGCTCCCTGCTTAGTGGGCCTTTTCGCGCGAAAAGCCCACTAAGCAGGGAGGAACGCTCGAGAACCCCAGCCCCGGATCTCTGAGTGACCCGCTAGCAACCAGGGTTCGAGAGCAAGGAGGCTCCCTGCTTAGTGGGCCTTTTCGCGCGAAAAGCCCACTAAGCAGGGAGGAACGCTCGAGAACCCCAGCCCCGGATCTCTGAGTGACCCGCTAGCAACCAGGGTTCGAGAGCAAGGAGGCTCCCTGCTTAGTGGGCCTTTTCGCGCGAAAAGCCCACTAAGCAGGGAGGAACGCTCGAGAACCCCAGCCCCGGATCTCTGAGTGACCCGCTAGCAACCAGGGTTCGAGAGCAAGGAGGCTCCCTGCTTAGTGGGCCTTTTCGCGCGAAAAGCCCACTAAGCAGGGAGGAACGCTCGAGAACCCCAGCCCCGGATCTCTGAGTGACCCGCTAGCAACCAGGGTTCGAGAGCAAGGAGGCTCCCTGCTTAGTGGGCCTTTTCGCGCGAAAAGCCCACTAAGCAGGGAGGAACGCTCGAGAACCCCAGCCCCGGATCTCTGAGTGACCCGCTAGCAACCAGGGTTCGAGAGCAAGGAGGCTCCCTGCTTAGTGGGCCTTTTCGCGCGAAAAGCCCACTAAGCAGGGAGGAACGCTCGAGAACCCCAGCCCCGGATCTCTGAGTGACCCGCTAGCAACCAGGGTTCGAGAGCAAGGAGGCTCCCTGCTTAGTGGGCCTTTTCGCGCGAAAAGCCCACTAAGCAGGGAGGAACGCTCGAGAACCCCAGCCCCGGATCTCTGAGTGACCCGCTAGCAACCAGGGTTCGAGAGCAAGGAGGCTCCCTGCTTAGTGGGCCTTTTCGCGCGAAAAGCCCACTAAGCAGGGAGGAACGCTCGAGAACCCCAGCCCCGGATCTCTGAGTGACCCGCTAGCAACCAGGGTTCGAGAGCAAGGAGGCTCCCTGCTTAGTGGGCCTTTTCGCGCGAAAAGCCCACTAAGCAGGGAGGAACGCTCGAGAACCCCAGCCCCGGATCTCTGAGTGACCCGCTAGCAACCAGGGTTCGAGAGCAAGGAGGCTCCCTGCTTAGTGGGCCTTTTCGCGCGAAAAGCCCACTAAGCAGGGAGGAACGCTCGAGAACCCCAGCCCCGGATCTCTGAGTGACCCGCTAGCAACCAGGGTTCGAGAGCAAGGAGGCTCCCTGCTTAGTGGGCCTTTTCGCGCGAAAAGCCCACTAAGCAGGGAGGAACGCTCGAGAACCCCAGCCCCGGATCTCTGAGTGACCCGCTAGCAACCAGGGTTCGAGAGCAAGGAGGCTCCCTGCTTAGTGGGCCTTTTCGCGCGAAAAGCCCACTAAGCAGGGAGGAACGCTCGAGAACCCCAGCCCCGGATCTCTGAGTGACCCGCTAGCAACCAGGGTTCGAGAGCAAGGAGGCTCCCTGCTTAGTGGGCCTTTTCGCGCGAAAAGCCCACTAAGCAGGGAGGAACGCTCGAGAACCCCAGCCCCGGATCTCTGAGTGACCCGCTAGCAACCAGGGTTCGAGAGCAAGGAGGCTCCCTGCTTAGTGGGCCTTTTCGCGCGAAAAGCCCACTAAGCAGGGAGGAACGCTCGAGAACCCCAGCCCCGGATCTCTGAGTGACCCGCTAGCAACCAGGGTTCGAGAGCAAGGAGGCTCCCTGCTTAGTGGGCCTTTTCGCGCGAAAAGCCCACTAAGCAGGGAGGAACGCTCGAGAACCCCAGCCCCGGATCTCTGAGTGACCCGCTAGCAACCAGGGTTCGAGAGCAAGGAGGCTCCCTGCTTAGTGGGCCTTTTCGCGCGAAAAGCCCACTAAGCAGGGAGGAACGCTCGAGAACCCCAGCCCCGGATCTCTGAGTGACCCGCTAGCAACCAGGGTTCGAGAGCAAGGAGGCTCCCTGCTTAGTGGGCCTTTTCGCGCGAAAAGCCCACTAAGCAGGGAGGAACGCTCGAGAACCCCAGCCCCGGATCTCTGAGTGACCCGCTAGCAACCAGGGTTCGAGAGCAAGGAGGCTCCCTGCTTAGTGGGCCTTTTCGCGCGAAAAGCCCACTAAGCAGGGAGGAACGCTCGAGAACCCCAGCCCCGGATCTCTGAGTGACCCGCTAGCAACCAGGGTTCGAGAGCAAGGAGGCTCCCTGCTTAGTGGGCCTTTTCGCGCGAAAAGCCCACTAAGCAGGGAGGAACGCTCGAGAACCCCAGCCCCGGATCTCTGAGTGACCCGCTAGCAACCAGGGTTCGAGAGCAAGGAGGCTCCCTGCTTAGTGGGCCTTTTCGCGCGAAAAGCCCACTAAGCAGGGAGGAACGCTCGAGAACCCCAGCCCCGGATCTCTGAGTGACCCGCTAGCAACCAGGGTTCGAGAGCAAGGAGGCTCCCTGCTTAGTGGGCCTTTTCGCGCGAAAAGCCCACTAAGCAGGGAGGAACGCTCGAGAACCCCAGCCCCGGATCTCTGAGTGACCCGCTAGCAACCAGGGTTCGAGAGCAAGGAGGCTCCCTGCTTAGTGGGCCTTTTCGCGCGAAAAGCCCACTAAGCAGGGAGGAACGCTCGAGAACCCCAGCCCCGGATCTCTGAGTGACCCGCTAGCAACCAGGGTTCGAGAGCAAGGAGGCTCCCTGCTTAGTGGGCCTTTTCGCGCGAAAAGCCCACTAAGCAGGGAGGAACGCTCGAGAACCCCAGCCCCGGATCTCTGAGTGACCCGCTAGCAACCAGGGTTCGAGAGCAAGGAGGCTCCCTGCTTAGTGGGCCTTTTCGCGCGAAAAGCCCACTAAGCAGGGAGGAACGCTCGAGAACCCCAGCCCCGGATCTCTGAGTGACCCGCTAGCAACCAGGGTTCGAGAGCAAGGAGGCTCCCTGCTTAGTGGGCCTTTTCGCGCGAAAAGCCCACTAAGCAGGGAGGAACGCTCGAGAACCCCAGCCCCGGATCTCTGAGTGACCCGCTAGCAACCAGGGTTCGAGAGCAAGGAGGCTCCCTGCTTAGTGGGCCTTTTCGCGCGAAAAGCCCACTAAGCAGGGAGGAACGCTCGAGAACCCCAGCCCCGGATCTCTGAGTGACCCGCTAGCAACCAGGGTTCGAGAGCAAGGAGGCTCCCTGCTTAGTGGGCCTTTTCGCGCGAAAAGCCCACTAAGCAGGGAGGAACGCTCGAGAACCCCAGCCCCGGATCTCTGAGTGACCCGCTAGCAACCAGGGTTCGAGAGCAAGGAGGCTCCCTGCTTAGTGGGCCTTTTCGCGCGAAAAGCCCACTAAGCAGGGAGGAACGCTCGAGAACCCCAGCCCCGGATCTCTGAGTGACCCGCTAGCAACCAGGGTTCGAGAGCAAGGAGGCTCCCTGCTTAGTGGGCCTTTTCGCGCGAAAAGCCCACTAAGCAGGGAGGAACGCTCGAGAACCCCAGCCCCGGATCTCTGAGTGACCCGCTAGCAACCAGGGTTCGAGAGCAAGGAGGCTCCCTGCTTAGTGGGCCTTTTCGCGCGAAAAGCCCACTAAGCAGGGAGGAACGCTCGAGAACCCCAGCCCCGGATCTCTGAGTGACCCGCTAGCAACCAGGGTTCGAGAGCAAGGAGGCTCCCTGCTTAGTGGGCCTTTTCGCGCGAAAAGCCCACTAAGCAGGGAGGAACGCTCGAGAACCCCAGCCCCGGATCTCTGAGTGACCCGCTAGCAACCAGGGTTCGAGAGCAAGGAGGCTCCCTGCTTAGTGGGCCTTTTCGCGCGAAAAGCCCACTAAGCAGGGAGGAACGCTCGAGAACCCCAGCCCCGGATCTCTGAGTGACCCGCTAGCAACCAGGGTTCGAGAGCAAGGAGGCTCCCTGCTTAGTGGGCCTTTTCGCGCGAAAAGCCCACTAAGCAGGGAGGAACGCTCGAGAACCCCAGCCCCGGATCTCTGAGTGACCCGCTAGCAACCAGGGTTCGAGAGCAAGGAGGCTCCCTGCTTAGTGGGCCTTTTCGCGCGAAAAGCCCACTAAGCAGGGAGGAACGCTCGAGAACCCCAGCCCCGGATCTCTGAGTCCATGAGACTGGAGACTGGAGACTGGAGACTGGAGACTGGAGACTGGAGACTGGAGACTGGAGACTGGAGACTGGAGACTGGAGACTGGAGACTGGAGACTGGAGACTGGAGACTGGAGACTGGAGACTGGAGACTGGAGACTGGAGACTGGAGACTGGAGACTGGAGACTGGAGACTGGAGACTGGAGACTGGAGACTGGAGACTGGAGACTGGAGACTGGAGACTGGAGACTGGAGACTGGAGACTGGAGACTGGAGACTGGAGACTGGAGACTGGAGACTGGAGACTGGAGACTGGAGACTGGAGACTGGAGACTGGAGACTGGAGACTGGAGACTGGAGACTGGAGACTGGAGACTGGAGACTGGAGACTGGAGACTGGAGACTGGAGACTGGAGACTGGAGACTGGAGACTGGAGACTGGAGACTGGAGACTGGAGACTGGAGACTGGAGACTGGAGACTGGAGACTGGAGACTGGAGACTGGAGACTGGAGACTGGAGACTGGAGACTGGAGACTGGAGACTGGAGACTGGAGACTGGAGACTGGAGACTGGAGACTGGAGACTGGAGACTGGAGACTGGAGACTGGAGACTGGAGACTGGAGACTGGAGACTGGAGACTGGAGACTGGAGACTGGAGACTGGAGACTGGAGACTGGAGACTGGAGACTGGAGACTGGAGACTGGAGACTGGAGACTGGAGACTGGAGACTGGAGACTGGAGACTGGAGACTGGAGACTGGAGACTGGAGACTGGAGACTGGAGACTGGAGACTGGAGACTGGAGACTGGAGACTGGAGACTGGAGACTGGAGACTGGAGACTGGAGACTGGAGACTGGAGACTGGAGACTGGAGACTGGAGACTGGAGACTGGAGACTGGAGACTGGAGACTGGAGACTGGAGACTGGAGACTGGAGACTGGAGACTGGAGACTGGAGACTGGAGACTGGAGACTGGAGACTGGAGACTGGAGACTGGAGACTGGAGACTGGAGACTGGAGACTGGAGACTGGAGACTGGAGACTGGAGACTGGAGACTGGAGACTGGAGACTGGAGACTGGAGACTGGAGACTGGAGACTGGAGACTGGAGACTGGAGACTGGAGACTGGAGACTGGAGACTGGAGACTGGAGACTGGAGACTGGAGACTGGAGACTGGAGACTGGAGACTGGAGACTGGAGACTGGAGACTGGAGACTGGAGACTGGAGACTGGAGACTGGAGACTGGAGACTGGAGACTGGAGACTGGAGACTGGAGACTGGAGACTGGAGACTGGAGACTGGAGACTGGAGACTGGAGACTGGAGACTGGAGACTGGAGACTGGAGACTGGAGACTGGAGACTGGAGACTGGAGACTGGAGACTGGAGACTGGAGACTGGAGACTGGAGACTGGAGACTGGAGACTGGAGACTGGAGACTGGAGACTGGAGACTGGAGACTGGAGACTGGAGACTGGAGACTGGAGACTGGAGACTGGAGACTGGAGACTGGAGACTGGAGACTGGAGACTGGAGACTGGAGACTGGAGACTGGAGACTGGAGACTGGAGACTGGAGACTGGAGACTGGAGACTGGAGACTGGAGACTGGAGACTGGAGACTGGAGACTGGAGACTGGAGACTGGAGACTGGAGACTGGAGACTGGAGACTGGAGACTGGAGACTGGAGACTGGAGACTGGAGACTGGAGACTGGAGACTGGAGACTGGAGACTGGAGACTGGAGACTGGAGACTGGAGACTGGAGACTGGAGACTGGAGACTGGAGACTGGAGACTGGAGACTGGAGACTGGAGACTGGAGACTGGAGACTGGAGACTGGAGACTGGAGACTGGAGACTGGAGACTGGAGACTGGAGACTGGAGACTGGAGACTGGAGACTGGAGACTGGAGACTGGAGACTGGAGACTGGAGACTGGAGACTGGAGACTGGAGACTGGAGACTGGAGACTGGAGACTGGAGACTGGAGACTGGAGACTGGAGACTGGAGACTGGAGACTGGAGACTGGAGACTGGAGACTGGAGACTGGAGACTGGAGACTGGAGACTGGAGACTGGAGACTGGAGACTGGAGACTGGAGACTGGAGACTGGAGACTGGAGACTGGAGACTGGAGACTGGAGACTGGAGACTGGAGACTGGAGACTGGAGACTGGAGACTGGAGACTGGAGACTGGAGACTGGAGACTGGAGACTGGAGACTGGAGACTGGAGACTGGAGACTGGAGACTGGAGACTGGAGACTGGAGACTGGAGACTGGAGACTGGAGACTGGAGACTGGAGACTGGAGACTGGAGACTGGAGACTGGAGACTGGAGACTGGAGACTGGAGACTGGAGACTGGAGACTGGAGACTGGAGACTGGAGACTGGAGACTGGAGACTGGAGACTGGAGACTGGAGACTGGAGACTGGAGACTGGAGACTGGAGACTGGAGACTGGAGACTGGAGACTGGAGACTGGAGACTGGAGACTGGAGACTGGAGACTGGAGACATCCCCTCCCCCCCCCATCCCTGGTTCAGTAGGAAAAGACCAGGAGATTAAAGATAGGTTCCCCTCCCGTCCATCTCTGGTTCAGTAGGAAAAGACCAGGAGTGAAGCCTGAAAAGATTGAAGAGTGAAGACTGAAAAGAGCGAAGATTGAAGACTGAAAAGATTGAAGAGTGAAAAGATTGAAGAGTGAAGACTGAAAAGATTGAAGAGTGAAGACCGAAAAGATTGAAGAGTGAAGACTGAAAAGATTGAAGAGTGAAAAGATTGAAGAGTGAAGACTGAAAAGAGTAAAGACTGAAGACTGAAAAGAGTGAAGACTGAAAAGATTGAAGACTGAAAAGATTGAAGTGTGAAGACTGAAAAGATTGAAGTGTGAAGACTGAAAAGATTGAAGTGTGAAGACTGAAAAGATTGAAGAGTGAAGACTGAAAAGATTGAAGAGTGAAAAGATTGAAGAGTGAAGACTGAAAAGATTGAAGAGTGAAGACTGAAAAGATTGAAGACTGAAAAGATTGAAGACTGAAAAGAGCGAAGATTGAAGACTGAAAAGATTGAAGAGTGAAAAGAGCGAAGATTGAAGACTGAAAAGATTGAAGAGAGCGAAGATTGAAGACTGAAAAGATTGAAGTGTGAAGACTGAAAAGATTGAAGAGTGAAGACTGAAAAGATTGAAGAGTGAAGACTGAAAAGATTGAAGACTGAAAAGATTGAAGTGTGAAGACTGAAAAGATTGAAGAGTGAAGACTGAAAAGAGCGAAGATTGAAGACTGAAAAGATTGAAGAGTGAAGAGATTGAAGAGTGAAGACTGAAAAGATTGAAGAGTGAAGACTGAAAAGATTGAAGAGTGAAGACTGAAAAGATTGAAGAGTGAAGACTGAAAAGAGTAAAGACTGAAGACTGAAAAGAGTGAAGACTGAAAAGATTGAAGAGTGAAGACTGAAAAGATTGAAGAGTGAAGACTGAAAAGAGTGAAGTTTGAAGCCTGAAAAGATTGAAGAGTGATTTTTTTTTATAACTAAAAATTTATACATCTTCAAAGTTCTACAAAGATAAGTTTTTCCTCAATCAGCTAAAACTTTTTCAACACTAAATGTATATTGAAAAGAAAAAAACACCCTAATTGAAGTTTAACTAAATCATTTACTATCTACTAGTAAGTTACAGAATGATTCGATATACTTTCTCGATAACATGCATGTTAAATTCTAATGGAAATTTAACTATATTAGACAGCAACTTAAATTAAGCCTACAACGTCACTCTTAAACAAAGTAGTTCCCATCGCTGTGTCTGAATTTTGAGTGAAATGAGGAACGTCAATTTAAAAATATGATTATTTTGTAAAACTTATGTATATATAGTGAGTTTCAATCACGATTTCAGTACCAAAACTCCTTCTACAACCGAACAGGCTTCGTGTTTACCAATTTCTGCTTCCGCATTTGTAAAGTACTGGGTTCAAGAAACGTTGCAACCAAGTATAGTGAAATGTGTGATCTAATAGACAATCATTACTAGAAGTTTCAAATAGAAGGCTAACGTTTATTTACGTACAAAGATACATAAAAAGAAAACAGACAATATGTAACGAAGGCATCAGCTCTGAACATAACTTTTCACCTACCATAGATAGTCTGCTTGACGGAAAGTCCGAATCGCTACAACAATTTACCTTCTTTTGCACATCTTCTTTTACATCTTGCAATTCCTGACAATCAACCAAGCTGCTGTAAGCCACCTTTTCTCATGTTTGACCTTTATGCTCATCTGCAGGATGTATTACGACAGAATTGTCCATTTTGGATGACACCAAGCTTTTTGCTATAAGAAATGAGGAGATTGAAAATTTATATTTTCATTATATCATTACTTAAAATAATAAATTAAAAATTATATTACTTAAACATATTACAAGCATTTCCATTACGCCAATTATTTTTTTTCTCAGTTTACCTAGTACCTTAACATACTAATTCATAAATAAATCAACATGATGACTCCAAAGGGCAAATCCAGTCAGATTGCACTTTTTGCGGATAACCTCTACTATACTAGACAGTAACATTAGTTGACCCTATGACGTCACTAACAACGTAGTTCCCATAGTGGTGTCTGAATTTTGAGTGAAATGAAGAACGTCAATTTAAAAATATGATTATTTTATTAAACCCGGGTATATACAGTGCTTTTTTATCACGATTTGTGTACCGAAACTAGTCCTAGCAACCTAACATGCTTTGTGATCGCCCATTTTCTCCTTCCTCGTAGTGACGTACTGGGTTCAGGAAACGTTGCTGTCGAGTAAACGCAAACAGTTGCATACAAATTGAATCGTCAGTTAGAAAAAGGGAATAAGTCCAAAAACCAAGTTTTGGGAAAATTGAAGAAAAAGCTGTATAAGTAATTTAATTTCCATTGTATAACCACAAAATTTTTACTGAAAATGAAATTCAAGTCCCTATTTAGAGCACAGATTAATCACCAAAAAACTAGTACATTCAAAAATATTTTACAGTTGAAAAAAGTAGATGGACTTATTTCCTTCGTCAAGCTTTTGAAATTTCAGATGAACAAAATCTGAATAACTACTTCAATCGACAACTAAATTATGTTTCTGCTTAATTCACAGCACTTAAATGAAAAATAGAAAAACTCAGCCAAATTGACTCAGCCAAAAACTCAGAAACCAAATTGTGGGGCCCCTAGACCCGGGCCAAATGGTAAATCAGGGCCTGAGCAAAATACTAGAAAAACAGAAAAGTTTACCCGCAGCCTAAATGATTGACAATTCTTAATAACTTTAAAAAAAGTTAAAATGTACATTACATTTTATCCTAAGATGCAGAGTTAAATGGAGACTGACGAGCCCCACAGTTCAAAAAATAAATTTATGCATTATGAAAATATTTTTATATAAAAGATGATCATCCGACCTAATTTGTATATTAATTAGTAAAATCAAAAGAAGATCCAGTTAAGCTAAAAGGAAGATATAAGTTACCAAGCAAATTTATTGATATCTATTGAGAATTAAAGCGAAAAATAACTGAATATCAAACTCAAAATTTCTGCTTCTTAAAAACATCACGTTTACAAAGGCCAAGATATCCTATTTAAATGGTCCATTCTAAGTTATTTCCTTTGAAAGAACCAAGTGCTGAAAAATTCACTTAATTCTTTCCGCTGCCTATTCACTTTTCGAAAAGTTTTCCCTGATTGGTTGAAATTTCTGGTTTACACTTATGTATGTTTTGGGAACGAGATTAAATGATTGATTAGCATTAAAGGAAAATTTTGAATTATCTTCATAAAGAATATTTTAGATCCACGCCATTTTATTAAAAACAATTTTATCTACAGGAGTTTGAAACAGAAAATAGGGTTCACGGCCGGCCTGTTGAGGATTTTAATTTCCACAGTTGTTGTCATAAAAAGCCGGACTATATCTCCTAAACCAGGGGTAGTACCTAACTCGCGGGCCTTCGATGGGATTATTTTTTAATGGCTAGCAGATTCAATGTTTGTTTGTAGAAGCTACAAATCTTATCAATTTTTACTCCAGTAAAGTACGCAAATGTGCTGCAAACACAGGGATTGAACTATTGGAAAACTTATCGAGGTAGAACTGCTGAACTTAAAATGAAAATTTTCAATCGGAAGTATGTGTCTAGAGCAGTGGTTCCCAAACTATTTTGCTCGTGGAACCCTCCAATTTGTTGCCAATGATTGCGGAACCCTGAATATTTTTTAATAAAAAACTTATCAAAATTTAATAACTGATATTAAATGAAACAAGCCAACTTAATGTTAAAAAAGTTGTAATCAAGCGAATTTCAAAAACGATCAGGGGGTCTGGGTGTCCTCCCCCAGAAAATGTTTGGAAATTTGACTGTAAAAAGAGGGTTTTAACTTGCTTTGGTACACCTAATCCGAATTTCGGACATACATTTTTAAGAATTTAATACATATTTTTGGTAGGATTTGCATTTTGATGAACTTTATATAAAAAACACCATTCTTATTTTCTTTAAGGAGATAAAATTTGTCACGCGGAACCCCTAAATTTTTTCCGGAACCCACTTTGGGAACCACTGGTCTAGAGGGAATATACAGGGCGATTTAGATAAGTGTTTCATAACTTCTAGGGGAGGTAGGGTACATCAAGACGAACAAGAATCGATGTTGGTTAGGGGGTCGCAAGTAGGGTCTAAGGGGTGAAAATCACAGGTGAAAATTAGCAAAAAAAAACTTGCATATCTGGGCAGAAAGAGATACAATTGTTCGATTCCGGCATTTTTCACATTCACTATGAATTAAAATTATGAAAATTTTTAACTCACCGGACACGCAAAGACGATCGCCGAGATTATTTCAAGCTGCCGGACTTTGATGTTGGGTCCGTCTTTTTCCAAAAGTCATTTCCGTAAGGATCCAATCTAAAAAAAATGAATCTGTTAAAGAGTTCGCATAAAACACAACGGTGGCAAAATCAAGCTAGAGATCCATCCATCTTGGATAATACAAAAGAACGCGCCAAGCGCAGAGAGTTTTAGAATTTGGCAGAAAATCTTTTCAAATAACTTAAATTTTGATAAATAAATTGCTTTTTTTATTACTGTTGTTGCTTATGAAGTATTATTACAGTATTTAGGTGAACAATGGGACTGTCATTGTGTTTTAAGTCAAAATTCAAACGACTGGGGGCATTTAAATAGTTTGCGAAAAATATTTGAAGAAATTTTTATGCGCAGAAATAATTTATCCAACAATGGATCCAATGGGAAATTCCCGTGGTTATGTGTAGATACCAGAGAAGCGACTTAATTTATAACTACTGCAGTATAAACCTGTAGAGGGTAACAAAAAGATGTATCCTCTCATCAGATAAATAAAAATAAACTAACAGCTAAATTTCATACTAAAAAGCAATTGAATTTTGTAATCAAAAGCGCCTTTAAACTCTGGTTGAAAACTAAACACTTTTAAGTCTGCTCACGAACAGGATTTCGTAAAATGATCTTAAAATAAGAAATTTCATTGCTTAAAAGCGGACCGGCCCAAAGTGTCTCAAAATGACTTAAAAATACACTGCATTAACATGATGGGGTACTCCCATTCCGAAACAAAAAAGTTTAGTTAAGGGCCCGGGAAGTTTCGTCCAAAATTTATTTGTCATGCGAGACCTAAAATTTTCCATTTCAGAGATATATTAATCCACTATAACTTCTCCTCGTCAGGAAGTTCATGTTTACTTAGCGTTACACTATTGTTTCACGAATTTGCAGTGAAGTCATAAAAATAAGTTAGCAAGGTAAGATTACTACATTAAACACTTAAAGTAGGATATTTAGTACTTCATACTAAAAAATTTTTATAAATAGTTTGTTTCCTTACCTACAAATATGAAGCAAAAACCCGTAGTGGCGGTACATCGATCATTCAGTTGGACTCCACAGCAGCTGGGGGGGGTGCCCTGGTTCTGGTTAACAGAACAGTTTTTCAATATTTCACTAATTTTATGAATATGTATTTATACACATATTTAGGGAGACTTACTTCAGTTCCCTTCAAAACGGAATAACCTGTTCAGTTCATTTTAAACACAAATCATCATTCCAGTCACAGAGTACTAGAACAGAGAGTCCACGGCCATAGTATAGTGACTAGAATAAGGTAGTGTGTTTACCGGATTTAAAAAGTGTACCCAAAAAAGGCGAAAAATCCAGATGGCGAACGATCGCTAGTTTCCACTCTCTATGAATACTATTATCTCTTTTTAACGAGATCCGCGCTTACGGGGCACGGCACCGCACAGATCAGAGATAATAGCATTCATAGAGAGTGGAAACTAGCGATCGTTCGCCACCTGGATTTTTCGCCTTTTTTGGGCACACTTTTTTATAATGGTATCTATGGGCGGTAAACACACTACCTTATCTAGTCACTATAGCCATAGGCCATAATGGAAATCGAAAATCATGACATCTTGTTACAGGTTGGGAGAATTGTGACGCTGGGATCGCACTAAACTCACGTACTCACGAGCGTCTGGATCCAGTCTGAATCCTATGCCTATATAGCCTATGGGAGATCGAAAACACCTTTTTGCACACGCGCTGAGTTCTAATTTGGCGAGAGATTTAAGCGGCCGGCATACGTTCCAGACTCTAGTGTGGCGCCCTCACATCAGTAACGCATTTGAAAATAGCCTCGTGGACCCTCTGTTAGGATATTTCTCTGTGATTCCAGTTCCTTATCAAATATAAGTTTGCATAAAGCAGTCCTCAAAATAATAATGTAGATATTTAACATAAATAATCATTCCAGTTCCTTTTAACAAATAGGTAAGCCGTCCTCAAAATATGTAGACATTTTCGGGGATAGAGACTTTCCAAAATGTTTGCGCAGAAAAATATCTTATATAAATTACATGTAGATTGAATTATAATTAGAATAGAAGTGATGCATTCAAAAAAAATGTAGAACTTATTATTAACACTTATCACGGGTTTTACTCCAGAACGCGTTCAGGTATTTCCATAAACATGGTGCTTACCCAGGGGGGACTCATCTGGCTCTCCGATTACTTTCAGCCAGGATGACGTAATCGGCTGGATGGCGTTGAAGTTTTGACAGGAGTGACCAATCAGGGTTACATATAGGGAAATCGTGGAGCTTCTTATAGGGATTTTCTTACGAAGAAGGGAGTAATATAAGACGCGGAAGGGAAAATATAGACCTGTGAACTTGCCTAAGCAACAAATCATATATTTAAATATCAATACTTGTGATCTATATGGGTGCATTCAATTTTTTAACTTCTGATGGGTTAAAACTGATTAAAATTTTTCATTGAATTAAATTATGAGTATCTTGTTTTCCTTCTCATAAGCAACTTGAAGAATAAATTTATAGCTTACCAAATAGTGGATTAAATACAAACTATAAAATTTAAAACTGATTCCTATGCATAATTACGGAGGTTCATTACTTAAATCAATAGTGATCGATTTGTAACAATATTTTAAAAGTTAAACAAATTCCCACTATCTGTATTTTAGAAAATTCTAAATACAAAGAAAATACCATTTTCTAAAAAAGCATTTAGTTACAATCCGATACTTTTAGATCACTAAAAAATCCTCAAATTGTGAGCTATTTTTGGGTTGTTTTTCTTTTGTATGTTCTGTATAAAATTGATTACGCTACTAATCGCTTTTATTACTAATTTATTAAAATTCAAAGTTAGTTTATTAGGTACTAATTAATCTGATCTCACTGAATTTATTATTCTAATGTATCTTATATTCTGATTATGATTGTAGTAACACTGATCTATCTAAGACATATTGATCAGTGTTAAAACAATCACATAATCAGATGATAATAAATGATCATTTAGAAATTTAGATTCTAAGTGATAATTACATGAAGAAAAAATCAAATAATCTGTTGATTTCGAATTCAATTTTGATTAAACATGACAAACATGAAGGAGATAATTTATTGGGTATAACTATAAACCTTCACCAACTTGCCGAATCCCACATACGATCGCCGAAAGAAACTCGAACTGAAACAGTTAGTTTTGAAGTTGGATCAGTGTTCCAAAGTTACGATATGATCATTTTATAAGATCTCCAAGGTTCCTCACATTGATCCTGTTTTAGTGTAAAATTTGAATAGACTTCAAATTAAAAAATGATAAATAATAATAATTAAAAAATATTGCCAAGCTTTAATAATATAATCATTAAGTCTATAAATTGCTTTTAGTATTTTATTTCAACTCTTTTCAGTTTCCATGAAGGGAGCTAGAAATATATTGTCCCTCCCAAATCAAAATTGCTTTTATAATCTAAAAGAAATTAATATGTTCCTAAAACCAATCTATGGATTCCTCTTGCCTTTTGGACGATCTACTTCGGTTTCTTACTTCAAATTAACAATAGATATTCATCAACATGAAGCTATAATATCAATTCAATCTAAAACGAAAACCCTTTTAGATTCATATCTTAAATGCTTCAAAACTGAATTGTTGGATCAAAGTTTAAATTTCCCCCTCTCTCCTGTCAAAAAAATCCCTATTCTATCTGACCCAATCGAAGGAGAAGCTGGGGTATCACGCGAATTACGTAATCGGCTGGAGAGCAGTACGTCACACGAATTTTCGTTCCTATGTGAAGAGCCAACCTTGGGTACATTCGTAAAAGCGAACTCGTTTAACCAGTTAAACGGTGAAAACCAAAAAAAATTATGGTCACGTGACCTCCTTCTGTTAAGTTGCTTGCTTGGCGTTGGCTTGGCGGGCTTTTCCCTTCAGCTTGACATCGCGTGATTCTGTTTTAAAAAAGAAATGGATTACCAAGACATTGTGAAATGTTTGCCCAAGTTGCAATCTGTTTTTTTTTTTCGAGAATCCAGATGCCCTAAACACTCTTTTAAATCCAGAAAAGTTTTTTAGTTTTCATTATTAATTTATATTAAATACAAGCTGAAATTTCAAAACAAAAATGCTAAACGAGCCTATTAAACATGCGGTGGTATTATAAGACCGTAATCAAACGTTCTCTGAGCTCAAAAAAATGAAAATATTTATTAAAAAAATAAAAATTTCCATGCTTGTTCTGAATCTGAAATTCACTTGAAGCCCTCACAATGGGAATTAGGAACCAAAGTACCAAAACGTTTCTCAGAAAATTAATAGAAGCGTTTATTTTGAACTACTAATGCCTATGAACTACAGAGAAAAATGGAGAAAACTGCTAAAAAAAAAGTCAAATTTTCAGATTTAACAAAAAAGGCCAAACGAAAATTTCGAAGCCAAACGAGTTTGAAAAAAGCCAAATTTCTCGAATTTGGCCTTAAAAAAGCCAAATTGGCAACCCTCTAAGAAATTTTTGAGTTATTTGAGTTACGAACTTTTTTCGGTTACAGCGAATTTAGGAACGGCGAGTTATCAGGAACGCTCAATTCGCATAATTCGTTTAACTGGTTAAACGAGTTCGATTTTACGAATGTACCCCTTATCTTATTCTATTAACCTTGGTGCTTACCATGGACGTTAAGTGGGGTTAAGTGTACGAAAACGCGGATAGAAAACTCACTTTTTCGGGTTTGGTTCTTGTCATTTTTGTGTACAAGCCTAGAAAGAGAAGGGATGGTGGTTCAATATACATAAATCTAACTTCTTTTAGTAGAAACATCTCTTTCTTGGAAATAATTTAAAAAAACCTAAATTATTCAGTTATTTACTGCATGCACTTTTATTCATAAAAAAATATGCATTTATATTTGTCATAAATGTCATCTTTAAATTCTGTTTTAAAGTCCCTATCTTTTCCTTTTGTAATTTGGACAATGCTCAGATGAGGTGTTGGTCTTAAGTTCTTTATTTGAACTTTTTTTTTCCAGCGGCAATTGGGAAAAATAAAGATGTTTTATCTCAAACACGGAAATTTTACTTGACGCCGTTACTTAAAAAGCATCCTAATTAATAACAAAAGTATTAAAATATTTTAATGAAAGATTTAAATTACATTTAAAAAGTGCTCTTACTCTTACTTTTCCATTAGCCGAAAAAATCAGTTCAATCAGACGTCAAAAAAGAAAGCTGTGCCTCAAAACTGAAGGCCTCGGCACACTTGCGAGGACGTAAGCTCAATATTCTATCGGCGAACAGTCGAGGTTTCTTCGGAATCTCATATTTTTTACGCTCACACGTGCGAAAAAGGAAAGAAAAATAAGAGTTCATTCTTTTTCTTTTTTTTTTTCGATTTCTTAATAGTTTATTCCAGTGGCGGATCTATGGGGGGGGCTATAGGGGCTATAGCCCCCCCCTTGGGACTTAAGTTTACACTACATAAAATTGAACTTTTTCGAAAAAAAAATTAAGTCTTTAGAAAATTTTGTTTAAATTTTCAAAATTTTTAACTTTTTTTCAGTTTTTTGTAGCCTTTTTCACAATTCAAAGGGTCTACAAAGCATTAAGCCCCTTCCAAGATCTTTAGCCCCCTGCATTTTTATAAACTCCATTTACTATTTAAGGATTTCTAGAGGTTTTAGCCCTTACAAATTATTAGTCCCCTGCATGTTTGAAGGTTTGATTCGTAATTTAAAGGGCCCAATGAGCTTAGCCCCTAAAAGCATTTGCCTCCTTGCGTTTTTTTGTTTGTATACAAATTAATGAGCTTTAGCCCTATGAAACATTAGCCCCCTCCATGCTCTTCAATAGCCTTTAAAAAGCTTTTAGCCCTCTTGCGTTTTTAAATATATTTGGTTCACTATTTAATGAGCTTTAACCCTTATGAATCCTTCCATGATCTTTAGCTCCTACAAGGCTTGTAGCCCTGAGTTTGTGTAGATTCAATTCACAATTTAAAGGGGCCAATGAGTTTTAGCTCCCATAAAGAATTAGCCTCCTTGCGATGTTTTATAGTATTTAGTTCGCAATTTAATGAGCTTTAGCCTAAAAGCGTTAGCCCCCTCCAAGATCTTTAGCTTTCAGCACTTTAATATAAATGTGATTCAGAACTTGTAGATTCCAATGAGCTTTCTAAGCCTTACAAAGCATAACCTCCAAAATACTTAGCCCCTTACATTTTTATAGATTTGTTTCACAACTTAAAGGTTATGAGCTTTAGCCCCTCTGCAAGATCTTTAACTCCCTGGTTTTTATAAGATTCACTTTTAAAAGGGTCTAATGCGCTAAGTCTCTTACAAAACATTTACTCTGTGAAAATAGAGACGGGGTTAGGGGGTTCAAACCACCCCCATGAAATTCTTATATCTTACAGTTTTTTAACTTTGAAAACGAGTTCAAGAAATCATCTTTTTCGTGTGACATTCAAAGGGTCCCAAATAACCAAAAATGAGTCAAAACACAACTTTCTAGGGTCAAATTTTCAAAAAATTTCTTGGGGGAGGTTCCCCCAAACCCCCCTTATGCCTCGGGATGGATGTATTATTCGCTAAACATTGAAATTAAGTGCACGAAAATTCACATTTGATCTATATTCTTGGAAAAAAAATATTTGACTCAAATCATCGTAAAAAAAACCCTCCCGGTTGACACACCCTTATTAATATTTTGATATATTTAATGATTAACTAATTTAATTTACTAATTAATTAGTTATATTTATCAATACTAGTCATTTACATTCAACACTGCCCTCAATATTTAAGACATTAACGAATATTGTAAAAAGCACGGCTTGTTACTTCATTATCATCCTCAATCAGATTAAGTTAGCCCCCCCCCCTTGCCCATGTTCTAGATCCGCCACTGGTTTATTCTTTAGATTATCCACCATTCTTTTAATGACCTCATTTGCTTTCCAATGGGCTGTATTATAGGGACCATCCAGGGCCACCGAGAGCCAAGTCGGGCCCCGGGTACAAGGTTGAAAAGCGGGCCCCCAATGACATATTCTCATTTCGAGGTAGGGGGCAAAATTTTCTGAAGTACCTCCACCCATGCATTCATAGGCTTAATGTAATTTTTAGAATATTTCTAGGCAAGATCTGAATTTCACTCAACTTTTAAAAGTATCGTTTTCTTGATAATACGATGAGTAACCTGCGCTGCGCACCTCCATTGCTCGAGCACCCCTGAGTTGTAAAATTATATTTTCAGTCATTTCCTCCCGGCTAAAACTTTGATACATTATAGTAGACCCAATATCTAGAAGAAAAAAAATTCGTCAGCTGGCTGTAGGGCCCGGCTGTAGGGTATATCGCGCTGCGCTGCGCACCTCCATTGCTCGAGCACCCCTGGAGTCGGCGCCCCTGAGTTGTAAAATTATATTTTCAGTCATTTCCTCCCGGCTAAAACTTTGATACATTATAGTAGACCCAATATCTAGAAGAAAAAAAATTCGTCAGCTGGCTGTAGGGCCCGGCTGTAGGGTATATCGCGCTGCGCTGCGCACCTCCATTGCTCGAGCACCCCTGGAGTCGGCGCCCCTGAGTTGTAAAATTATATTTTCAGTCATTTCCTCCCGGCTAAAACTTTGATACATTATAGTAGACCCAATATCTAGAAGAAAAAAAATTCGTCAGCTGGCTGTAGGGCGGTGGAATAGACGTCAGCTGGTCGTTTTAACATTTGGAACGTCTTCCTCAAAGATTCTTACGATCTATTAGTACTTTGACTAGCGTATACAAGTTTTTGGGTTTCAAAGCTGGCAACATTTTCAATATATTTATTTTACTATCTATCAAACTTTCTGTGTTCTGCCGGCGTGTTGCCTTGCAATTAGGTAATTATTTTAATATATAGCATTCTCGTTTTCATAATTAAATGTGTTCTGATGAAATAATATAGTGTTCAATATGATTAGTGCAATATTTCATCCAGATTCTGTTTTCTTGTATGCGTTGGATTTCATCTATAATTACAAGCCTAACTATAGCATCTAATTTGTTTTCTCTAGTTAATTCTAAACCTTCCTTATGTATCACGATGATTGGGCCATTTTTTAGAATTTCAGAACCCTATTTTTATATTTTATAACAGAACTGGAATATTACATTATATAGAACTGGTTTACTGGGGGTAAGCTGGAAAGTTACTAAGTTTGGTGACTGCTCTAGTTGCCAGCGCCATGGAGGACCTGTATCGAATCTGTTCTATCAATAATGAAGAATCACAATTTAAGGGATATGTTCTGATTATGAAGTGGGTATGATAAATCACCGAAATTTGGTGGCATGTCATTAGGGGGTCCGTAATATCAAGACTATATTTGGATTTGGAACACAAAAACTTACTTTCTTAAATCCTCTCGTTTAGTATAACTTCATAGCTTATAGTCTGTAAATAAAATAGGCGGTTAAACGTCATTCTTTACCATGGCAACGCAGAAGAAATACATTGAGAAAAAACTCAAGGTCAACCGCCGATTCTATTTACACAGAGTATAGTAGTATATAAATGTTCCAGATACACAGGAGCAGGGTTGGCCGATATATATCATGATATACATCACGATATATATCGTATTTTTTGGATAAATATATATATCAGTCTATAACAAAATCAACAATTTTCAAGCTAAAATTTCCCAAAATTCATTTTTGAGTACTTTGTTAACAGTTTAGTTAAGTTGTGAAAAAATTTTAGCATTGTAATTATAATAAAATACCTACAAAATTTTTAAAACCAAATTAAACTATCTTATTTCATGAAATCTGATCAGATCTTAGCAACATACTATACAAGTTAGCGTAGGAGGGTCATTCCACAGTATTCGTGTGTTACGTACGGGACAATTCACAGCAAAATTTTAAGACATTTACAGTGTTTTCAATATCAAAACATAAATGAGGAAGTTTGCAATTATTTTTTATTTAATATATACCACTTCAGCTTAATTCCTGCAAAATTTCTTTTTGTTTGGGACAATAGTTTTTTTTCTAAAAATCAATTAATTTGTGTTACGTACGGGACATCACAAAAACCTTTTTTTAAAAGTACCTTCAGCAATTCCCATTTTGCTCTGAAGTTATTACATATTTTCACAATTTTTTTTTTGAGTAGAAGCAGAAATATACATTTTATTAATTACCTTTTAATTCATATTTTTAAATTGCGTCATTAATTGATGAGGGCTAATTATCTCCGTTACGTACGGGACAAGGCTGTTTGTTACGTACAGGACATGTGAATTGAAGTAACAGTAACCAGGAATTGTGAACTTAAATGTAATACAAATGTTTATTTTATGAATTTAATAGCTCTATTAACATTCAAACTTATTTTTAAATATAGAAATTATAACAATTAATGATTATTTTAAGTATTTTAATTGGTATTATGTTAATTATGATTTTCCTTACATAGCTCCATTTAAAAAAAGTATAAACATTCAAAAATGAAATGCATATTTTATTCAAGTCCCAGAACATAAATTATATCTTCTATTTCATCTAATTGGTAAAAAAAAATTCCCGGCTTTTAACCCATTAAGGATGGTTGGTAAGAAAAGCTGCCACGAGACATTTCATTTTTAACTGACCCTAATAGAGGCATTAAAAGTTTAAATGAATGATAATTGTTTCTAAAGAATGTATTTGTTCAGATAAAAATAGAAATTTATACATTCCATGGTGATTTAGTGGTGGAATGGCTGTTCAAATTAGAACGTTTTACCACGTTTTGGAGATTGCAGGTAGATCATTTAGAAATTAGAAAACGCTAAAATAATCCTTTCTATAGTTTTTGTTATTTTTTTTATTGTGGCATTATTATTACAAGATTCCTTTCTAAATATTGTTACCAATTATTGTTAAAATGATAGTAGCATTTAAATTGTCAATAATAAGGCTTTTTATCTACTGGCAGCTTTTCCTGCCAACCGTCCAATATCTAGTTTTTAACGAGGAGATGGGTAATCTTTAAAATTTTCTGTGGTGAATATGATACCTGGATATGGGGATGATGATATATAGTAATTCTGATGACTTAGATACATAATTAATAGCAAGGAACAATAAGATAAATTAGCTTCTTTTAAGTTAATGAAATAAGCTTCTGAGGTCAAAAAATCTACCCAAAAGTATCCAAAAAAGTGAAAGTTGAGATCAGATAAGACTCCTGAGGCTAAAAAAATATATACATGGTTTTAAAATTAAATTTTTTCCAAGTTTTAATTGAAACTTCTGCAATTTTGTCCCGTACGTAACAGATTTGTCCCGTACGTAACACTTTTTATTTATCATGCCCACCATCTAAATTAAAAGATAAAATATGTTAATTGAATTATTTAAGAAGCTAGTAACCCAGTTGAAGAGAAAACAAAAAATTGTTCAGTTGTCATCAGTTTTACTGGTTAAAAAATTAAAAATAAACTTAAAATTGTTATGTACGGGACAAGATAAAATTAATGATTGAAAATTTGTAATTAAATATTTTTAAAACTTGTTTCTTAATATTTCATTTAATGCAACTATCAAAAAGGTTTAATAAAACATAAAAATTTTGAAACAAAATAAAATATATTTTCATTTAAAAATTAAAATGTAATGTCCCGTACGTAACGCATTTTTTCCACTATGTTTCAAACAAAATGCTTTATTTTTTGTTAGGTTAAAAATGGAGATTTTGTGTTGATAAACTTAAATAGAAGAGATTTCAGGCTTTTTAATTTGATGTATAACACTTAATTGTTTTCTTAAATTTTTTTTCCAAGCTTGTGAATCCAAATACTGTGGAATGACCCAGGAACTAGGAAGTAATGTATTTTAAAAGCACTTATGATATTTTTTTCAATGCTTACAAGTTTGTTAAAAGTATTTAACAAGTATTATTTAAAATTTCATAAGTAAAAATATTTTCTTAGAGGCAGAAATGGAATTATAATATAAATGCATATAATTCTTGTTACATTGATATTTTTTTGTAATTATCAGCAATTATACCCTGGGTAATTAAGATTTAATTAAAAAATATTCCTTAGTAGTAATATTTTGGTTCAGACTAGTATTTACTTCTAAAGAACAGTATTTTTCTACTTTAAATTTGAAAATTTCTTCTTCTAAAATTTGATAACTTCATACTTTTAGCTACAAAACCCTAAAATTTGGTAAATTTCTGAGCAATTTAAAATTTTCATGGCTATGTCCTGATTCCCAAAGAATTGTCTGTACTCTGTACATTTATTTTGATATTTGCTTATTTGGTACTTTAGGATTAGCTGGGTGCAAGTGTCAAATACTTTACACCTTTAATATTCAAGTATCATTACAAAACATCATTAAAATATCTCAACTAGCAGTATTTCTTTCACTTTTTTTATGTGTAAATAATAAAATGTTGCCAATATAGTTTGATTAGAGAGATTTGAGCCTGGTTAATCTTAATGTAGCATTTTTATTCTTTTCTA
This sequence comes from Tetragnatha montana, assembly GCA_963680715.1. Classification (NCBI taxonomy): domain Eukaryota; kingdom Metazoa; phylum Arthropoda; class Arachnida; order Araneae; family Tetragnathidae; genus Tetragnatha; species Tetragnatha montana. The sequence continues at coordinate 37,940,438 of OY796674.1, read as the reverse complement.
TCACCATTTCTCTCTATAGTCTGTGTAAATAGAATCGACGGTTGACCTTGAGTTTTTTCTCCATGTATTTCTTCTGGCGTTGCCATGGTAAAGCATGACGTGAAACCGCCGATTTTATTTCACAGACTATAACATCATCTTTAGGTCAGGTTGGGTACTTTTGGTACTACCCTCGTATATGTAAATGTATATATGAATGTTTTCAATTAATTCATCCTCAAATAATAATTGCTTACATCAATATTAAAACAGGCGTTTAGCTGTATTAACAGTTTTGTTTTGGTTCTTATGGATTATCCCGTTGATTGTGCAGCTGAATTTGATGGTTGCTGAATACTTGACCTGATGCTGATGGGATAATACATAAGTACCAAAAAAAAAAATATTCTTTTAGAAAATCCCCAATTTCATAAAAATTATTTATCCTACTCTGTTCTCTTTTCCTATACTAAAATTGATTTTTCTATCTTCCAAAATATTTTATTCAACTTTGATTAAATTAAAGTACAGTAATCTTAATTTATTTCCTAGATACTATCCACAATGAGAGGAGGAGCTCGAGGTGGAAGACTGACAAGGGGTGGACGCTCACTGCCTTACAAGCCCAAGGTTTTCATTCCAAGGGTTCCATTTGATGTTTATGTTGTAAGTGTAAATTTCTGTAAATTTTTTTTTATAAAGATTTCAACACATTGTGCAACAACAATACAAATATGTTAAGATTTCTTTAAATACCATTGACTTCAAAATTCTATTTAAATTCTGATAAGATTTAAACTACAATATAAGTCAGCTATGCTTAGTTATATCTGGGCAATTCCACAGGTGACTGACTGACATTTTTGATTGAAGGAAATCCATAAGTATTTTGTAATTTACTTCCTAAAAATAAATTTTCAAAAAATATTTTCCACCCAGTTTATTGCTTTCTTGTTAGCTAAATCTAATGGCATAATTAAATTTTCAAAAATATTTTTATTTATTTTTTAAACAATTTTAAACCACATGGTAACTGATATTTGTGATTCATATATGTCAGTCAGTTACCATGTTGTTAAAAATTGGGAGTAAAATATTTCTTTAAAATTTATTTTTGGGAAGTAAATTACAAAATACTATTGAATTTCCTTCAAAAATGTCAGTCAGTTACCCGTGGAATTGCCCATCTATAATCTGTTATGCCCTACAAAATTAGAAACAATGGCTTATTCAAGGTTAAAAGTAAAAGGGACAGGGTTTGTTTATTTGTTCCTTGAAACGATAACTTTTTTTTAATTTTGAGTGCTCTACTCCTTAAAAACTTCTCAAATTTCTTTAAACAGAAAAGAAAATTTAAAATTGCTTTCAGTGGAAGTTTTGTTGCTAAATCGTATTTACCCTAGAACCGTTTTAATAGAAAACTTAGTAAAAAAAACTTGGTTTATGTATTATTCCATCAACCGTCAGTTTCAGCAGCTTGGGGCTTTGGCTATACATTTTCATTCCAACGGCGAAGTCATAGTCGGCGGGCTGATACAAAAGTACCTAAAACCTCTTACTTAAAATTTGAATTGGTTTTTAATTTAATTGGGGGTTTGTAAAATTTGGTGATGTATAACTATTTTAAGGCTTTAAAATATTGCACTTTTTACTTCTTACTTTAAATTGGGTATATGTCATTTATAATGACTTTTTTTTCAGTGTGAATCATTTTTTCCTCGGGTTAAACTTGCTCCAGATGACAATGTATTAACTCAGGTAATACTTTTATTTCAAAACTCATTTTATATGTTGTAAGTTATGATAACCAATTAAAATTGTTGAATTTTTAAATTTTAGCTTTAAACAATTATGGTTCTTCTTCATAATATTAGTCATATGGTTTTATTTTGTAATATTACTTCTAATAGTTAATTTTTGGAGTCTTATTTAAAGCTTGAACATTTATAACTATGTGCATTACATTTAATAAATTTACTTTCCATCTCTTCTAAATTATCCTTTGAGAAGTGTTGACTGTATTTCAATTATAATCCTTCCTATGAAACATTGTGTTTTTTTTTAAGATTATATTAGTTGGAAATCCAATAAGATAAATTATTATCTGTTAATTTTTTTATTTTAGGCTATTTTAAAGAGGAACCAAGACTTGACATCTACTGCACTAGAGCAAACCAATGTTCTTAATCTAGTTACCAAAATTCAAACAGTTCTTGATAATATTGCTTTATCTCCTGGTTCTTTTGATGCTTGTGTAAGTAGTTAATTTTACTTTATAGATGAAATTTTATTGTGTTAATATTTCTTATTTACTCCAATTTCTCTTCTTACAACTCTTGTAAGGGGCCGTCCGTCCATAAATGATGTCACACTTTTTTTGAACATTTTTGACCCCCTCCCCCCTATGTCACAAACTGTCACACTTCCCCTCCCCCCCTATGTCACATGTCACGCTTTCAATCGATCAGTATGTCTAATACATAGAGTTGTAAAATTCTCGGTAATAATTTTTTGTAGAATATTCTCCTAGAAGCAACTAAATTTAATTTTTTTGGATAAAAATCAAAGGAAAAAAATTCTGTTTTTGTTATTTTTGGTTGATTTTCAGTTTTGGGGGGGGGATGTGATGTCACAACTTTTGAAACCCCCCCTCCCCCTTGTCACAAATTGATTAACCCCCTCCCCCCCTCTGAGCGTGACATCATTTATGGACGGCCCCTAAGTAGGACTTGTGGTAGATAGTAGATCTCATTGAAATTGCTCTACTGTTGGATTTCAATACCAAAACTGATGTTTATACCATAATCAGAATTTGAGATGGGTGAAATAATTTTAGTGAAACAATTTTCAAACAACTCTTTTCTAAACAAATCTTTACGTAAGCTAAACAAATCTTTTAAAAGTACAGAGAACAGTTCACCCCCCCCCCTCGCAGGCCGCGAAAAATGGTCTTGGGCAAGGTAACGAATCTCACTATCTTATACTGTATCTATCCCGACTCCAAAGATACGAGGTTATCTGATGATGCCAGTGTTAAGTTCTTACAATCTTTAGTTTTAACCCTTTCAGATCTAGCTACCATAAAGTTTTCATAGGGTTCAATAGTTATCTTGGACGCCTTAAGTGTAAAAGGGTTAATTATGGTTAAAAAGGTTAAGATTTTTATGACATTCATCATCATTTCTTTTCATGCCCAGAGGCATATAAGGCCTTTAATTTAGTCCTCCAACCCCTCCTGTCCGTCGCAGCTCTCCTTGCCTCCGCCCAGCTTGACCATCCTGCCTCGTCTCTCCCTCTCCATCATCCGCCGCCATGTTAATCGAGGGCGGCCACGTTTCCGACTTCCTTCAGGTGCCCAGTTTACGGCAACGCTGGATATTTCACTTGAATCCATTCGCAAGATATGTCCGGTGAAACGCCATCTTCTTACTTTGATGTCTCTTTCAATGGATTTTAACCTTGTTCTCTGTAGAAGTTCTTCATTAATTATTGTATTTGGCCAAAATATCTTCATTATTATCCTTAAACATTTATTTTGAAATGCATTCAGTTTTTTGGTTTGGGTTTTGGTTAACTTCCAAGTTTCAGAACCATATAAAAGAACAGATTTAACCAAGGATTTAAAAAGGTTTAGTTTTACTCTTAATTCTATGTTACTAGATCTCCAAACTTTGTTTAAGCTTTTAAAACAATGGACTCTAACCGTCTGACGTCACACGGAACCAACACGTGACCTACTGAGCTTGCGATTGGTTACCACAGATACTACACTAGTAGATCTACTAGTGTAGTATCTGTGGTAACCAATTGCAAGCTCAGTTGTAGGTCACGTGTTGGTTCCGTGAAGTCTCGAACCAGATAGGCAGTTAGAGTCCATTATGAGCTTTTGAGATTCTATCATGAATGTCTTCATCTGTACCTCCTTGGGCACTTAGATTTGCTCCAAGATATAGAAAAGAACTTACGTCTTCAATAGGATAGCTTTCCAAAAGTAATTCATTGCTTGTTTTGTTATTTATTCTCAGGGTTTTGGTTTTAGACTTGTTAATATGTAACCCCATATTTTTATTTTATGACATTATCTACAATTAATTCAGGTTACGGGAACAGAAATTGGGTTCAGAATCTCTCTAGATCTAGAAAAGAAGAAAAAAATTATCTGTTTAGCTTGGCAAAACTGATTTGAATCTTTTGGTGAATGTTTTGCATGTATTCCTATGGAGTTCCATTTCAAATTTCGTCAAAAAAACCTTTCAGTATTGACAACAAGCAATTAATTTTCACCAGTTGGATTTATTTAAATCTGGTTTCCTTGCTAGTTTGTATAACATCCAATAGTTGTTACAAAAATAGTTGAAATATGTTTGTAAAGAACTGAAAATATAGAATATTCTTTATCAAAATGTAATCAATTGTTTTCTTTTTACCAAGCAAATTGAAGAAGTGCGTCAAGTTGGTTCCTTCAAAAAAGGAACCATGATGATTGGAAATGCTGTTGCTGATATTGTAACCATTTTAAAAACTTTGCCCACAGGTAAATAGATCTATAAGTTTATTTATGTATATATTATGGGCAAAGTGATTAATCAGGCATTATTAATAATGCCCGAAGTGGAGGCGGGCAAAGTGATAAATTTCATTCATAAATTCCACAGAATTTATCACATTGCCAGGGCATTATTTATTATTAATAATGCCCGGATTCATCACATTGCCCGTAACATATATATATTTATTTAACTGATGTAAGTACCTTTTTAAATAGGTTCTATCAATTAAATAATTAATCTAACAAGGAGAGGATCCCAACGTGTCATCACCGATTTGGTTCATTTTTGGTGTGGAAGTAGTGCATGACTAGGACATCAATTTGTGAAAATATTAAGAAGCAACTTTCAGAAATTTTGGAGAAAATCGCGATTAAAAATCTTAACTTGTACTGATATATCTGATAAGATTCTCGTCTTGCAAACGGATCGTGGTGTAGCGGTAAGAGCTGTGTTTCCCAACCCAAAGGTCCCGGGATCGAGTCTCGCTGCATACCATAATTTTTATTTTTGTTTTCCACGCAATTAAGAGCACAGATATGAAATAAAGTAGTACATATTTATATTTATAATTATCAATTTTGAAACATTTTTTAAATATTTTTTTTTTGTTTTTGACGTCGTTTCATTCCTTGTTTCCCAAAAAAATAGTTATTAAATCCAATTTTTATGATCCTATTGTAAATATTATTTGTTTACCAACAAAAATGTTTATTTTAACTATCAAATCAGACACATAACAAATCCTTTTAGCATAACAAAATTGCGTACTTTCTTTCGGATAGATAGGGATAAATTAAGGTAAAACTTCATATATAAAAATATAAATTATTATTATTATTATTTTTTTTTTTTTTAAATATCTTTTCATTCCTTGTTTCCCAAAAATATAAATTATTAAATCCCATTTTTTATGATCCTATTGTAAATATTATATATTTACCAAAAATTTTTTTATGCACAAGAAAAAATATTTTAAAATTTATAAATAAATATTATTATAAGTTTATTCCATATCTGTGGTGTGCTCTTAATTGTGTGAAAAATTAAAATAAAAAATATGGTATGCAGCGAGCCTCGATCCCGGGACCTTTGGGTTGGGAATCACAGCTCTTACCGCTACACCACGATCTGCTTGCAAGACGAGAATCTTATCAGATATATAAGTGCATGTTAAGATTTTTAATCGCGATTTTCTCCAAAATTTCTGAAAGTTGCTTCCTAATATTTTCACAAATTGATGTCCTAGTCATGCACTACTTCCACACCAAAAATGAACCAAATCGGTGATGACACGTTGGGATCCTCTCCTTGTAAGTTATGAAAGAGCCTAAATTAACATGATTTCAACTATGTTTTCCTAATTTAATTTGTGCCAAATCCTGTAACCCCGAGCTCCTATGCCAGGCGGTCTTGGCAACACAACAGCTGCTTCCATTGAATTCAAACTTATTCGCACTTTATTTTTCTTCCCTAACTATGGTTAAAATTCTTCAAAAAACTTTATTTTACTTTTCTAGTTGAAGCTGTTCAAGCTTTAGGTAACAAGGTTATTGAAGAATTGAAGAAAATTGATGTCAATGAAAGTGAGTTTGGTTTTTATAATTATTTCCTTCTTGAATGATTTGTATTGTTATCTTATAGAACCATAGGTCTTTTTAATTATTAATAGTAGTCTGTTTATACCATCTGTATCTGATTATACCATAATCCCAATATGATTATTAATTGGATATTTTTTTAATATTTATGCTGCATGATGGATTTTTTTAAAGAACCTTCATAACTCCATAACATTTCTGTGACAGCTGTGAAATGTTGCAGAAGCTAATTAGGCCCTTGCAGCAACGATTTAATTTGAACATAAAGCTGTTCAGGGCTTGCTGTTGTTGTACACATTTCTTTTACAACATTCATAACTTCACTACACTTGACTTCTATGTCAGCTATGAAATGTTGATTTAAAAAGCTAATTAGGCTCTTACAGCAGGGTTTGAAAAATTCGTTTTTTTTTTTAAATCCAACCAGGGTGGTTTTTTTTGGGGGGGGGGGCTTTATTGGGTTTATCTTTTAATACAGCAGAGTTCTGAAGCTGGAAGGAATTATAGTGTTAAACTTTATAATTTTAAACACTTTAATTATAAAAAATATTTTAATTAATAAAAAATGATTGTATGTCTCCTATTCTGTAACTTCAATAAATAACAAAATGTATTATGACTTTTTACAACCAAAGGTAAATGCATGTTATGCTACAATGAAAATGGTTTTTTTTAATATAGGTTTTTCTGTTTTACATATTTTATAATTTCTCAAAATTATATACATATTAAGGAAACAAACCATAGCAAAACAAATTTATAAAAACCTATTAAATAAAAACCCTTATAAGTACAATAACATTGTCAAGAATACATCTATATATGTTTATGATTTAGTATTTGATACCAATTGGGCAGGTTGTGTTGCTTGAGAAAAATCTAAATGTTTTATTGCATTTTTAAGGGGTTAAACTTATTGTGGTTTCAAAGTATAGATTTTGTTTATTTTATTGTTGAATTTTGCTTGCTGTTGCTGTAAGTGCCTCAGTTAGGATTTTAGGTAAAGTTAAGAGTAGTGTTTTTGAACCAATTAGAATACTTTACAGCATCTAGATTTCCATGTGGTGAAAAGTTCTCTTAAATCAGTGTGGTCCAACCTTTAGGTACCCGAGTGCCAATTAAAATTTTCATGAGGAGGCGAGTGCCAGAGACAGGAAAATTTACATTTTACTATTTTAAAACAGGCAAATCAAGCTTATATTTCAACTCTGGATCATTTACTTCAACTACAAATACTTACTAAGACACATTTTACTTAAGAAATATCTTTCCTACATTTAAAATGCAATGCAAAAATATTGACTGGGTCTCATTAACATATTTTTTATTTACTGAAAGGGATTTATTTTGTGCCACAACTTAAACACTAATTTACTTGATGTTCAAATTCATGAAATTAAAATTTAACAAATTATTTCTTGGTATTTTTTTCCAAATCGATTATTTTTTTGTTAAAAGGAAAGGTACTTACCTACGTATTATCCTGTCGACCGTTCAGCGGCTGTCTAATTCAGCGGCACAGTAGTAGTAAAGTCAATGGGATTTGATAAGTTTTCGGATTAAGCGTCACGGTTGACGGGATAATACGTAAGTACCAAAGGAAAATTAGTCTAATTTTTAATTAGCCCAATTTTTTTTTGAAAATTCGACCCATAAAATTGTTTTTTTAACAAATTTCTGAAATAAAAATTACTTTTTGATTAGTTACTTTACTTTATAAAACTTATTACATTTTGTGGCCATGAAAATTTCTTCGAGGGCCGCGGGTTGGACCACACTGTTCTAACTGAAGCCCAAAGTGAATTTTAAACCAAAAATAACTTCCAAGGGGTGTCAGGGGTTCTCCCCTGAAATTTTTTTGAAAATTAGACTCTAAAACCGGGTTTTTAACACTTTTCTGCAATAAAAATTGAAATGTGGATTACATTCTATATAGTTAGAAAACAAATTTAATTTTGAGGCCGAGTGCCACGAATATTTTTTAGAGTGCCACTTGTGGCCCGCGTGCCACGGGTTGGACCACACTGTCTTAAATGATATAAAAAGTTAATTTAATTTTTATAAAATGTGATGTTTGTAATTAATGTGCTAGCCAGAAAAATCCAATTAATCAATCATGTAATTATTTTGGGAATCAAGTATAAGACATAGATTGTGAATCTGTATCTTAGGGTGCATTGTTAAAGACCCATTGAATTTAGTTAAGAATCTTTTTGAAATTAGTCTTGGCCTAAATCACTCCTTAAGTCTTATATTTCTCAATATACTTTTCATTCTTAAGCATGGAAGCAAATTAGGTTTTAAACTAGAGAGTAGCTAATCAAATTCAATAAAATTTCATTGATTTGTTTTAGTTGTTGCTGTTGTCATGATTGAAGGAGGTTTTGAAATCAGCTCTACTGAAGCTTCAGTGAAATGTTTGATTACTACTGTCCCTCAAAATCTGAGGAAGCTTGATCCTGAATTACACTGTAAGAACTATTTAAGTAACCATACTTTTATTAAGTGTTGACTATTCATTAAGTGTTTATAGGTTTCATAGGTTTATTTTTTATAGCCATTGTATATTTTTCAATAACTTATTTTAAGTAATTAACACATATATCCATAAAGTTTCAAGTGTTTTTCCTTTAAAAGTATTCTAATTCCCTAAATTCTTTTAATAGTAGATTCTTGTGTAAAAAGTAATTTTTACTATGATGTATTTGAGCCTCATTTTATATCCATAAAATACTTATATTTGTGTATTATATTTGCATGGGTTCCGTCTGGCATGGAGGTTGCATTTCCGTCCTTCTAAAAGTTCTATGAATGGAATTTCTTCCTGGGTTTTTTACAATTCACAAAATCAGCTGGCCGATTGGCAGCAACTTGTACTAAATTTCAGTACTTGCATTACACATTTAGCCCAAAAATAAACCTGCTTTACTTAGATACAGCTTTAACTTAAAATTTAAGGATCTATTTAATTGTTCATGTGATATTTTAATTTTAATAATTTAATTTTAATTTAATAATTTCATTTTTATTTTAATTTTTCTGCAATTTTAAAATAGTTGCTAGATTGGGGGAAAATGATTAAAAAGTCAGTTTAAAATTCAGTATTGTAATTTTTGAAGAGTGGCACTCATGTATATTTGTATTCATCTATCTAATTTATGACTTGTCCTTTTATATGTCATTGACACTTTTTAAAGTATGTCATTATTTTTTTAAAAATATCTTATTTCTTTTATTTTAGTGGATCAAAAAATCTTGCAACATCATTTAGCTGCAATTCGACATGCTCGCTGGTTTGAGGAAAATGCCCATCACTCAAGCATTAAAGTTTTGATTCGGTTGTTTAAAGATCTCAGAAATCGTTTTGATGGGTTTCAACCTTTGAATCCTTGGATTCTGGACTTATTGGTATGTTTTCCTGAAAATTGATTGCAAAATGGTGCATAAAAATGTCATTTGTGCCTTTAAACCATATAAATGTGTCTAAAGACAATAACAGTTATAGCATTTTGCATTATAGATAAGTAATAATCAAAATGTAGATCAGGGATGGCCAACCCAAATGATCTTGAGGGCCACTTTGGTAAACCACAATACTCCCGCGGGCCGCATATAAAATTTTAAGGTATGAGCTGCTCAGAATGACAGTGATATAAGGTGAAAAGTATAAAATGGGTATTTAGATTAGGGAGTTTAGGAATTAAACAGGTGCCGTTAAAAAAACATTCTGCGAAACTAAGTTAGGTGGATACGCACTACTGTCATTTTAATAATCTCTCAAGTCTGAAGACGAAGTCCCAAAACAAAATTTTTAGTGAAAAATAAAAACAAATTTATTGATTCTTATTTCTTCGCCTAAATTACTACATTTATGAATGCAATTAAGGTATTGAATATGTATTGATGAGATCAGTGGCTTATGTAAAAATATGTTTCGGGAGGGGCCCAAAATTACTCCTCAAGCCTCTCTCATGCATTTTTAATAGGTCCAATGTAACTTTTTAGTAAATTTTTACGTAGAATTTGCATCCTAAACAACTAAATGTTAGAAAAAAGTTGAGAGCAATAAAGGTACAAGTACCAAAGGGGGGTCTGGGGGTCCTCCCCCAGAAAAGTTTTGGAAATTTGACTAAAAAAGACAAGATTTTAACTAGCTTTGGTACACCTAGTCCGAATTTTGGAAATACATTTGAGGTGGGCAATAATGGGGCATTTTTGCAACTAAACATTGTTCTTAAAGGAAAATTATAGCTCGAAGAGTAAAGTTTTTTTTAAACTTACGAAAATTCCCGCGGGCCGCAAAATTACATCCAGCGGGCCGCATGCGGCCCGCGGGCCGCGGGTTGGCCATGCCTGATGTAGATAATCATGCAATAATATCGTAATGTAATCTTTCATAACTCAATAATAAGTTATTAAAGATTATTTTGATCCATCTAATCAATTATCATTAAAAATATTTTGTACTCTTTATAGAGAAATCTTTTTATCTGCATTTCTAGTGCTGCATTTTCAAATTGTTACTCCTTTATAACATTAACTTTTATCATAATTTAAATTATTTTCTTTTTCAGGCTCACTATTCCATTAATCATCATCCAAGCAGACAACCTTTGGGCTTGAATATTGCTTACAAGTAACTTTTATAACTGAATATTAGCTTTTCACTTTAATAATATTTTATCAAAACATAAACCTGGATTAATATGAGGTTATATTTACCTTTACACTGTGTATGAAGTGGTCTGTCTAGGGCAAATCAATTTTACTACCGTTTTTAGGTACCTTCACTAATTTATCATTTGATAAATAGGGTACTTTCACAAATTCAGTTTTTAGGAAAAAAGGTACCTTCACAAAATACATTTTTGAAAGAAAATTCTCTAGTTAATAGTTAAATTTTTAATTAAGTTCTCAATAGTTAAATTTTTAGCCATTGTAGACTCAATTTTATTTTGTTTTAAATTATATACATGTTTTTACGTTGATTTTGCACTTAAAATTTTCACAAAATAGATACCTCTTTAAAAAAAACCTAGACGACAGACCCCTGATATGTATGTAAGTCATTCTTACCTGACCAGCATGATCTTTTAGAAACAATGTAGGGGAGATTCATGTAGCTAGGGCCACCTTGTACCTAGAGCCACCCCACTTAATTTAAATATTATTTAAGTGGGTGAGTGGCAATACCAATTGTCATGTTATGAGACATTTTTAAGTCTTGCAAGAGAAAGTTATGGCTAGTTTTTAGTGAAAATAGTTTGTCTTAGGTATAAAGTTACGTTTTGAAGTTCCTCTTTTATTATTTTACAAAATCAGTCAAATACTTTTCTTTATATTTTAGTTATAATTTTGTTTCTTAGGTTAGGAACTAAATGAGACATTAAAGAGGTTCCAGCTCCATGTGGTTTTATCACATTAAGATATTTTGTATAAAATTGCTTACTTTGTACCTAGGTCCACATTGTTTCCTTGTACACAGGGCTGGCCCTAAATACAGATTTTTTTTTCAATACTAACATGTTTCTATATTATAATCATGGGTCTTTTGAGTTAGAGAGAAAGAAAATTTAATTTTAGAATACCTAAAACCTAAATATGTTTGAGTTTCTTATCATTTATCCAGAATTAGCGTTTTTACAACAACATTGGAAATTTACTAAAGTTTTGTAATTTTTTTCATTAAAAGTAATTTAAATAAATTATTATAAATTGAAGTTGACACTTTTTTGCTGAGTAATTTTAAAACTTTTATGCTGTGGCCCTAGGTACAATTACAAATTGTTCCTAGGGCCATTTCCAGATTTAAAAAAACCTCTTCTATTTCTGTTAATATCCTTATTAATGTATTTTTAATAATCAAAAAGGTAAATAATTAGTATTCTGATGTGTGCGCAATCAGTTTCACAGCATATAACATGTTTTTGGATTAGTTATTGAGGATTGAAAATAGTTGGCCCTAGGTACATGAATCTCCCCTATCTTATGTTAATTGTTACTAAAAAGGAGTTTCATAGAATTTCCATAAGTTTATTAAAAAAATACAAGTTAGATTCCACAAAGGGGAGAAATGTTATGTTAATTTTTCATTCAAGTAGTCATCAGTTGTTCTAAGAAATAAAGTTCATAATGTTTTTTTAAATTTCAGACGTTGTTTGCAACTTCTTGCTGGTGGACTGTTTTTGCCTGGATCAGCTGGTATTCCTGATCCTTGTGAAGGTGGAAATGTCAGGGTCCATACTTCCCTTTCTCTGGAACAACAGGTAAATTGAACTTGGCAATATATAGCATTGTTTTTATTTTTCATAAACCCTTTTTGTCCAAGTTATGATTTGTCATTAGTTATTGACCAGTGTCTATAATGTAATTCTTTTTTGCAGCTTTTTCTTGCTTTTAATATACTTAATTTGATTTTGCAACTACATAAATGTATTGAGAATTAACTTTGCAAATATATTCATTCAACTAAGACGCTACTTTTTTGTAGGATCTTGTGTGCCTCACTGCTCAAACCTTGCTTCGAGTTATGGCTCATGGAGGCTACAAGCAAGTGCTGGGGTTGGAAATCCTTCCTAGTAAGTAAAATATTTCTTCTGTGTACTGTCAGACCTATAAATTTTCATTTGTTAGAATACTTTATTATATCAAATTGTAAATCTTGAATTTTCATTAAAAAATCAAATCTGCATTAAAAACCTTAATATATGCCCTGCAACCTCACTTTACCATGAACCCTGGCCACATCTTGCTTTTAAAACTTATATATGAGTTGTCTAGTTTCAAAACCAGATAGATCCATTTTGCCACAGCTTTGATAAGAGTTGAAAACAGCGAAACGGTCGCCAAATTGGAGCTGTATCATGGCCGATCGGTCAGTCGCCCGTTCCGGACGCCATGTTTTTCCACGGATCAAATGTTAACACTTGAGTACGTAACGATGGCTCCGTTCAATACAAACACAACACTGACATACAACAGCAGCTGCTAATTAACTAAGCCGGCAGCAGCTTGCGACACTAGTGGTCTGGCAGACGATGGAACCTCCCCACAGCGATCTATCTGATTTTGATGCAAACTTTGTGATCTATCTGGTTTTGAAACAAATCTCATAACTTTCTTCATGTGGTATAAATTAGATCCATATTTTTTTTGAAGCTTAAACAGGGTGGCGACAGATCAGGGAGATCAGGGAAAAGTCAGGGAATTTCATTCATCTGGAAAAATCAGGGAAAAGTCAGGGAAATTCAGAAAAAAGTTAAAAAATCAGGGAAGATTTTAGTAATTCACGCCGCAAATACGCGCGATCCGCGATCGCATCCTTCCCTCATTTCAGTGGCTGGGAAAGTCTGGAATTCCTATAAAAATCTGGAATTTCAATGAAAAATTCCGGATTTCTGCCGGAAATTCGGATGCTTCCGGACGTTTGCCTGTAAAGTTGGCATTTTTACGTCGTGAACCCGGGCGGAAAAAACAACTTCACGGTAGGTTTGCGATCGCGTTTTTTAAACTTCGCGTCAATATCCTTGGCTTTAAATGCTTGTTTTTGGAGAAATTTTGGAGATTGGTAGTTCAAATGTGATGAATATTTAGCTGGCAAATTAAGAGGTTTTTTAGAGGAATTTCCTGTTGTTTGCAAGAAGGCAAATAGAAATTTGTAGTTTGAACTTTAGAGTTTTAATATCAAAGAATTACAAGGTGTATTGATAATAGGATATATGAATATTTTAAAGTATCAGAAAGGAAATCTTGCAAAATCTTCCATATGGGTAATTTTTTGGGGTTGAAATTAAACTTTTTGGACTTAAGTTTTTTTTATTCCTTTCAGATTGTTTTAGTTTTTCATTTTCTGCAAATTTATACATTTTGAGTCAATGCATTAGAATAACTATTGATCATTATTTATAGTTTTATTAAAAGTATAAGATAGTTTTTAATTTTTTGAAATTAAATCTGTCTAACAGTGGCGTATATAAGGGGAGCCTTGCCTCCCCCCCGAAATTCAAACTAGGTTTACCAAACAAGTTAAAATCCTGCTTTTAGGGTCAAATTACAAAAATTTTCTGGGGGAGGACCCCCAACCCCCCCCCCCCTTTTGTACATGGAACGTATTATTAACGACTTTATTATAATAAGTTCATCCAAATCCTACCTAAAAATGTGTGTCCAAAATTCGAACTAAATTTTTCTGGGGAGGGCCCCCAGATCTCCTTTAGTACTTGAAACTCTGTTACTCATAACTTTTAATATTAAGTTCATCAAAATTCAAATCCTATATAAAAATGTATATCTAAAATTTGGGCTAAGAGATGTACCAAAACTAGTTACCAGACCCCCCCCCCCTTTGGTACTTGTATAATTATGCTCCTCACAACTTTTCTTATATTAAGTTTTTAGGGCCTAAATAATCACCTAAAATGTATTAAAAGCTACATTGGACCTATTAAGTATGTTTGGGAGGGGCTGAGGAGTATTTTTGGGCCCCTCCCAAAATAAATTCCTGTATATGCCACTGCTGTCTAAATAGGTTCATTTATTTCAAAATTACATGAAAATATTTTGTTAATATACTATAGCGTAATTACATTTTTAATCAAACCCTTTTGTGTAGCTAGGAACTTATATGAAAATTTTCTTTTATTAAACTATTTAATAGATATAGTTGTACAAAATGAAACACATGTTCCTTAAAAAAATTATTGCAAACAATATCGGTCAGCCTTGAAATTTTCATCTGGTAGCTTGGAAAAGTCCTTGAAAATCCTTGTTGAGTTTTTTTTCCTTAAAAATTGTATGAACCCTGATATTATAAGCATTAAATACATAGAATAATTGAAAATAATACATTATATTTCCTACTTGTATGTAGCTGAAGATTTGAATAAAAAGAATATTCATATTTAATCAATATGTCTTTTGATTAAAATTTTAAAATATTCTATGTATTATTTCTACATAAGAAATATTATATTATATTATTGTAATTAATATTTTAATATGCTTATTACGTTCAAGTATTTCTTAGTTTATATAACTTCTAGTTTACAAATTACACTTTATTAATATTTATCGTTAAAAAAATTTTTATTTAGGTATATCAGGGAAATTTTAAAATTATAGTCAGGGAAATCAGGGAAAAGTCAGGGAAATTTTTTCCACAGATTCTGTAGCCACCCTGTTAAAATTTGGCTATTTGCTAGATCTGTATATATTAACAATCAGAACATAACATAAACTGAAAAAAAAATCATCTATCTGGTTTTGAAACTAGACGATTTATTTTACTTGAAGAAACCCGATGCATGATGATACTATGTTTAATTTATTGTTTTTAAAACTATGCTTAATGCATTTTGCAAAAATCTTATTTGTGTACTTATTGCAATGCTTGTATTTATTGTCTCTTTAAACGGAGTCATCGTTACGTTACATTTGAGCCGTGGAAAAACATGTCGGCTGGAGCGGGCGACTGACCGATCGGCCATGATATAGCGCCAATTTGGCGACCGCGACTCTTATCAAAGCTATGGCAAAATGGATCTATCTGGTTTTGAAACTAGACGACTCATATCTAGTTAGTGTATCTGTATCTCTTACTAGATGCTGATACTATTGATCTTACCAATGGTAGAACTGCCTTCTAATTCATTATGCTTTACTACATTATTTAATATCTATTTATGCTACTTTTAAATTTAGATATATTTTATAATCTTCTATCTTTCTTAGCGTAATGTTATAAGAGCTTGGGTTACTAGTGATCTTGACAGGTGAATACTGATACTGATAGGTTATACTGATTATTGTACAATTTGTGCTTTTTTACACTGTTTTTGTAAATTAAAGTATGGATCTAAAAGAAATTATTTAAAAAAAAAATTGAATATCAGTCCCTATATGAAGTCATACCTGCCAACTTTTCAAAAACAGAAATAGGAACAACACGCGCGACACATTTTGAATGAGTTCAAAGGGGGGATTGTTAAAAAAAGTTTGTAAGAAAAAATGATTCAAAGTTATATAAAAGGGGTAAAAAAGTATACTAAATGTGAAATTAGAGTATCAAAAAAATTCATGAATCAAAAAATTTGTAATTAAGTTGAAAATAAACAAATGCTTTAATTTCAGGGATGTGATTGGCAAAAAGGCAAAAAAGAGGAAACCCAATATCTCAATAAAATGAATGTGCAAAGCACAAATTCATACAAAAGGCAACTTACAGAATAGACAATTAAACTACAGCATAATTAAATTGACTCTATTTTTATTCATTTGTGAAAGCAAAGTAAATAATTTTACAATAAAGACAAAAAAGTAAACTATCTAAACAAAATTTCCATGCTGCGAGGACAATATTATGAGGAAACAATTATACCAAATCATTTAATAGTTGTATCGCCTATATTAAAATTATTTTCTCTACATTGAAAGGTTTTCTTGACTGAATAGTTACCAAGGTGTCAATAATTTAAATTACATGTATGACTTTTACTTTTAATATATTTTGAATATAAGAGGTAATGGTGCCTCAGTGTTGATTGGGTATCAAGGTCCACTTATAATTTATATTTATTATAAAAAATTTAAATAATGCTTAAATAATATTATTTACCTTAAACTTTTCATACACCCCATTATCTTCACACCTTGTAATTCTTTGTTTGAACCCTCAAGTTCAAACCATAAATTTATATTTGCCTTCTTGCAAACAACAAGAAATTCCTCTAATATTTTTTTTAATTTGCCAGCTAATTTTAATTTGCCACATTTGAACTGCAAAAAGTGAACACTTTCTCCCAAAACAAGCATTTATAGCCTAGGATATTGACCCAAAGTAAGAAAAACGCGATCGCGAACCGTCTGTCAAGTTGTTTTTTCTGTCCGCGTCCACGCCGTCAAAAAGCCAACTTTACAGGCAAAAGTCCGGAAGAACGCGTAAAAATTATTTTTTCTTCGAAAATTTTCGGAAATGCGTAAAAATTAAGCTGCATCCGTAATTCCGTAGTACAAACCGAATTTCCGTAATAGTTGGCAAGTATGGAAAAGACAATTCTCGTTCGTTGGTTGATTGATTATTGCACAATTTGAGTAGGTCGAAAATGGCAGGACGGGGCAGGGGGGACGAAAAATCGGGACATTTAGTACTGAAATCGTATTTTCGGAACAAAAGTGAAAAATCGGTACAAATACGAATTAATCGGAACGGTTGGCAGGTATGTAGAAGTGGACACCCAGTGTGATCTTTTCATTTAAATAAATGAACTGTGAGTACATACAGTTTTACTAAAGCATAAATGTGTTTAATTATAGACTTGGCAAATGAGATGAGTGTTTGGGATGGTGTTGTTGTTTCGCCTCTGACCAAAGCATATGAAAAGCCAGTTGATAAAAAGGATGAAGAAACTTCTGAAGATATGGAGCAGGAGCATGAAGAAACTATGGAAACCCAAGATAATTGATTTGTGATTGACTCTTTTTTTTTAATTTTTTTTGTAGACAAAGATAAAATCATTTTTGTAAATATATATCAATACTCCATTTTGTAAACAAGCTTTTCCCAACTCTTTGTGTCCATTCACTGACATTTACTGCTGATATAATTCTTTTTTTATAAATTTTAAAACTTTTTAAACATTATGTGTTTTGCTAAATAACCATGAAAGCTTTTTTCCTCAAAACATTACATTTGGTCCACATGACTAACTCGTTTTGAACATCCTCTTATGTTTGTTTATTTTTTAGCACAGTTTATGTATTTATGTTGGGAATAGCTGATGTATGTCATTGTATTGAATAAATGTGTCCATAGACAAACATTTTTCGTTTTTGTTTGTAATACCCCGATTGACTGAATGCTTTACAGGCTAACCTGGATTAATCATTAAATCTATAAATGAAAATGGCAAAGGGGTTTTCTGGCAATGCAATTTCACCGTGTTGAAGGTGTTGCTTAATGGCAAGAAAATGGTACTCAAAAGTATTTATTGCCCTGTTTAAAATGATCACTGAACTATCTATCAACCACTGAAACCTCTAACCCAGTTAATTTTTGTTTAAATTAATGTTTTAAAAAACCTTCTATCCCAGATTTTCTAAAAATAAAAGGCTTTTAAGCATTGTCTGACATCAGTTAAGCAGGGTTAGTGTATAGTCAGGACTATACTTAATTTGACTTTTGAAGTTTTTTTATCTAGTCATCTGTTTTAGGATTACTTCTGGAAGATGCTAACAAAATTAGGTGCTTTAGGACATATCAGTTAACCCCTTCCCCCTCTTCAGCACAGCTCTCATGTGCTGAGTGTTTGCTTTCTCTTTTTCCCTCAAGTTCAAGTATTCAATAAATAAATAAACTTCCAATTTCTAAAAGATTTTAATAAAAGTTAAAATCATATTGTTAATACAATTATTTTTATACAATTTTCTCGAATAAAAAAAGGCACTTTTATGACCATTTTCTCGAAATTTATTTTGAGACTTAATCAGAGGAGTTAAACAGTATTATGATTTTACTCATATCATTTATCTCTTCATTAACATAACTGATCTGAACTGAAACAATATCGGTAGGCAAATTATGTACATAAGAAAAAATACTTTTTGGTACAAGTCTCCAAAATTCAAAACTATCAGTTTTTTCATGTGCCCTACTACTAGAAAAAAACTTAAAACCTTAAAAGTTAGTTCATATACAAACATTTTGTTTTAGTCACAAGGATAAGAAATTATTCATCCAACACATTTATATAGAAGCATTCATATTAATAGAAATAAACAAAAGAAAAATATGTCTCACTAAAGGGCCTTGGCCCTTTAAGTGAACCAAAATTATATGAATACATGAGATAAAAAAAGTAAGAGGAAACTAATAAAAAAAAATTAAAATATTACAAAAAAAAATACAGAAACAAAACGTACAGTATGTGTGACAAAGACAGCACAAAAAAATATATCTGGATCCACTGATCCACCCGTTCAGAAAATGACTAAGATAAAACAATATACCAAGGCACAGGGGTCATCCTTAGATGGCGAAGAAAAATTAAATTAATCTTTATTTAATAAAAACTTATACCAATCCCTTTTAAAAGAAAATTTATTGGAGTTAGATAGATTTTTGGTAGTTTGTTATAGATGAAAGGACCCTGATCGATATAGCTTTTATGTAAAGTTTCCTAGTATGAGGATGTGGTCGTAGCTTTTCAAGAAGATACAGAAGTTAAACAATAACAACTTTATTCAGCGGCAGTTCTAGTGAAAACATCAGCAGCACTTAAGTAGAGAACAGGCAGACTTCTATGATGCTGATCGTGCCAACGACTACGTACCAGAAACTATCAATACGAAATTGCGTGAAAAAAACATCCTCCATACGAAAGGTTATACACTACCGAGCAGCGCGGCAGTGACGTAGCTGCCAAAAAACGAAACTGGCTCTTACTGTGACTGCACTGCCTTATAAAGGCACTGCAGCCACTCAGAGCCAACATGCAAATTTATAGCATGCAAATTTAGAATGAAAAGTTTTAATTTACAGTATTAAGAGTTTAGGACTAGAACACTATCAAACCTTGAAACCATGGAGCACCACACTAGTACGGTTTCGGAATAGTTAAAAGAAGTGGTTTTCTGAAATTATAATGTGGGTATTAGAACTTTCAAACGAAATTAAGTTATGAATATAAGAGTATCATTCTAAAGCAGTGGTTCCCAACTCAAATATGTCTGCGGACCACTTCATTTAAATTTGAACCTTGTGTGCGGACCTTCCCTATCCCCCCAACTTTATCTTTAAAATTTTAACCTTTTTTCAATGCATTCCTTCCTCACAGAGGGTCTGAAGTGTGGCATTTTTCTGAAGTAAGAGAAACATTGCTTTAATCATAACAGCATTTTATATCCAATTATTAAAATAGATACCTTTTATAAGAGACATTTAACCATTCTTATCAAGCTTTCACTAAATTCAATGAATAAAAAAGAATCCACTATTATTTACGATTTTTCATTTGATTCCGTACACTAAATTAGGAAATGTTAATATGAAAAATGTTTTCCAACAATATAAATGCCCCCTCCCATATCCTACAAATAAAAAATTCAATATATCTCATAAGAGAGGCTTAACCAATACACTTTTTTCATTTTTTATGTGTATACAAGTGGATAATACTTCACAAATGATAATTAATATAATTGTTCAGGTGAGTGGAAATGGTGTTAACCAATCAAAGTGGAAGAGGCTGAATAGAGTAAGTAAAATGAACAAATGAATCATAGGAAAGACAGAGAACATAACATTTTTTATTTATGGAGACTAATGATTTTTAACTTATGTTTTTTGCATCGATGTTTTTTTTACTACTTCCTGGACTGTATGATAAGGAAAACAATTTTTTTTTAAATTTCCACACATTTTTTGGTAAGTTTATGAATTTTCTCAAGGACCACCTCCGATGGTCTCACGGACCACCAATGGTCCGCGGAGCACCTGTTGGGAACCACTGTTCTAAAGCGAATGAAAGTTTTTGAGAATTGCTAAATTAGTCAATCACAAAGTTGTAGAGCAACATCGATTTAGTACAAAAGACACCTTGTGTAGAGAAATAACTTGTATAGAACCCCTTAAACGCAAGCTCAATTAGGTAGAATTACCTCCTAACTAAAGCGATCCTCATATCACGAAAATGAGAAAATTTCCTTTTTTATGATCTAAAGCAGCCGTTCTTAAACTGTGGTCCGCGGACCCCAGTGGGTCCGCAGCGCCTTCCTAGGGGGTCCGCGAGTAACCCTGGGGACACTCGACTCAAGTTACATTTGAGTGCTTCCCAAAAATTTTAATATGAGGTAAACACTACTTGAAGGGGGCAAATTTTCAAAAAATTTCTGGGGAGGACCCCCATCCCCCTGTGAGTTTTGACTTCTATTTAAATTTTTTTCCTTGAAAATTCTGTGGTTTTCAAGGAGCTGCTTTCTTTGAGTAACTAAAAATGTCTCAAAATGAAACTAAAACACTACTTTTTAAAGCAAATTTTCTGGGGGAGACCCCCGACCCCCCATTACTACTTCAAGTAAAAGTAAAATTTTAATGTGGAACATTATAGGGTACCTCGGAAATAACGTGGAGTCAACCCCCAAGTCGAACTCAAGTCTGGTTACTGCTCTGAGTGTTTAAATCTTGGGGGGCCGCGATGTCTGGCTGTTACATAAGGGGGGCCGCGGCGATCGAAAGTTTAAGAACCCCTGATCTAAAGAATACTTTTATTCATTTATCTAGGTCATCAAAAGGAATGTTTTTCAAGCACTAAATTTTCAAATGATGCGTAATCATCAATATACTCTAAAAGATTTTTAAAATCCACACTGCTATAACAAGGGCCTCAAATTTTCCAAAATTTATACAATACCTTGATCTTCCCACATTATTTTTCTCATATCTTGATCCCTCAACATTATTTACCTTTTCAAAAGCCTCAAAAGTTTAGGTCATCAATTTAAAAAAAAATGCATTAAAAAAATATGGAAATTTAACATAAAGGTGAACTTCTTTAAGTCGTAAAATTTTCAAATTTTTGTAGGTTCATATTTAGGTTATTTCTTTATGAAAACCGTTGGAATTATCTCTTGGTGTTTTTGTTAGGTTTTTAGGGTTTTTTAATTTTTTTCATATAGCTAATTATTCAAATTAATTTTAAAAATCGAAATTTCAATTGTTTTTCCAAACTAAAGGCAATATTCTGTTACAGCACTCAGAAATAACCTATAAACATGTGTTATATGTCTATATTATTTTTTTCAGCTATATTTTTAAATTAAAAAAAATTAAGTATATCCTATCGTCCGATTTTCTACGATTTTTAGTATGTTATTATTGAGGTGATTCTTACGTGAAAACTGTTTGAGAAACCTTTTATTGCAATTTGTCCAAGGTTTATCTCTATTTTCAGTGGACTACAGTGAGAAATATGTAAAAAAAGGTTTTTATAATTTTATATGTTCAAAAACAATATCCATATAAGACCAAGATTCAGTAATCAAAAATTTTTTTTTCTTATGCGCTCTATTACAAAAATTATAAATTTTTTGAGATGATTTTCGAATTTAAAAAAATTTCAAGTTGAGTAGATAAGCTAGGTGAATGAAGAAAACAAATTATACAAAAATTGAGATATTTTTTATCTATCTGAGAATGACGAACTATCAACAATAATTCTTGAGATAACCATGCAGTTTTGTTTACCTTATTCTTGTGTAAAGTAAGAAATCTACTTTAAAGACATAGATTTTACTTTTATTTTCTGAATCATGTAGGTAGTATCAGAATATCATGCAAGTTGCTGTAGTTGGTCTTTTGCTTTTCTGTCTTACTGAACGCCCAACCGATAAAACCACAATAGACAACACACACTGACAGAAAAGTTTAAATTACTTACTTATTTCAATAGAATCAATACTTTATGTTTATAAAAACAAACAATCAAGGTACAAATTGATATACTGTAATGTGGGGATATCTAAAGTAAGTACTATGCTATTTTAATTAAAAAAAATGTAATTTAAGACTACATAGTAGGGTGTTCCTTATTTAAATGGTAAGTTTTTTTTTTAATTCAATTAGTGACGCCCCCCTAGATTTATGTGTGTCATTATAGAAAATAATAATGTTAGGCAAAGCAAAATTTAAGCTCTTTCGACCAATAATAACATGTGCCGCAAAGGCCTTGAAGCTTCAAAAAAGTTCTAATTTTTTTACAAAACAACTAAAAAACCAAAGATTAAACCCTTACATTTTGTTCACGATTTTTTATGAGATATCAATATAGTTATAGATATAATGTTTCAGGTTTCATTCTTCTATCACCCCTCTTTTGGTAGCAGTAATTTTTTAATGTCTAAAGAAATTTTGTAACGTTGTTTTTTTTTCTGTATTTTTTTAAAAACCTGAAATCAGTCAATTTTTTTTTGTCAGTAATGTTTTACTCTTTGATTTGGCGTGCATCATATCCACCTTTTTAAAAAATATTTTTCAAAATTAAAAAAAAAAAAACGAGAAAAAAATATATGAAAAATAGGGATGTCACGAATTTTCCATGAGTGTATTTTTCTACATGATTAAATTTTATTTAATAAATTTTTCAAAAAATGTTTTAAAAACTTTTTATTTTTTTTCCCTTATTTTTTAAAATTTTGAAAATTTAAAAAAAATTAAGGTTATAATCCACATCAAATCAAAGAGAACAAAATGTGACTGGTTTCAGGTTTTTAAGTTGTTAACAGAGAGAGTGAATATTTGTTCAAGAGTTATTAGCTATTTAAAAATGCAGGAACAACACAGCTTTGCAAAATATTCTTTTATATTTGTACCAAAAGAAGGATGATAGAACAATGAAACCTGGAACATGATATCTATAAAAATATTAGTTCCTCAAAAAAAAAAACATGAACAAAATGTGAGGGTTTAATCTTTGGTTTTTTAGTTGTTTTGTAAAAAAAAATCGGCCCTTTTGTAAGTGTAACTCTACACCAGTTCTATTCCACCCTCGAAATTCCAACACCCTATTTGACTGATTTAGTGGCCAAGTGTTAAAAGGTTCAATATACCAGGCATTTATATGTCCTTATGTCTATTTTAAACTTCTAAGTCATCAAAAACGTAAAAAGGGGGAGGGGCCTTTCCCCGAAAATCCTGAGCCAATTGAGAATTTTGATGGTGATTTTCGTGTTCAGCGACCCAAAATCTATAAGAAATGACTATTTTCATCAAGGAAAAAATTGTGAAGGTAAAATTTGTTGAAAGTGTTATAGACCCTACAAATTTGTGCATTGAAATCCTGTCGTCAATGTCCATAATGTCGTCCACTGTCAAAACAATTAAAGGATATTAGTGGATTTGATACATATTAGCAAGCAAATTAAAAATTTGCAGTGGTTGAAGCATTTTTCATAATACTTAGGGTAATTTAAAAGCTAAATCCTAATCCATGCAGTTGCAGTTATTAAAAGAAAAAAATATTTTTACTTTTTTTATCGAAACTAGGGGGCCTGCCCCCTGCTCGCTATCGCTTCGCGATCTTAGCGAGCAGAGCTCGCTTGTTCATCTCAACAATCCAACAGAGCCCTTTTCTCCGCTTAATTAAGCCTCTTGTAATACCGAAAACACCTCTCTCTTGCTTATCAATAATTTAATTGATATGTTAAAAAAATATTCAGCAAGTCTACTAATAACCATCAACCACTTTGTAGAAAAAAGTATTGTTGAAAATATAATAAATCAGACTCATCATAAAAAACGCATGAAACTGTCTGTTTCTCTAGTGAACGGCCAGAAAGAGAAGAAAAAATTAAAACTTTAAATCTTAATAATTCCAAAACTAATTAGAATTTTTGAAAAACGAAAAGCCAATCTTTTTATAAAAAATATTTGTATGTGTCTTTAAAATATCATAGTTCTACTATGATTAGTTTTGCTTTTATAACAAAAAAAACAGAAAAACCGTAAAAAATTTCGAAACTTTAAAACTTAATAGCTCCTTAACTAATTCGAAATTCGAAAAAAGGGCGACGTGGTGCAAAACTGCACATCTAAGAGTATGTGTCTGCAAAAAATCATATTTCTGCTGCTAATAGATTTTGCTGGGGGCGAACTCGCAGCAGAAAAAAATAATTTTCGACTTTGACATTAAATAACTCGAACTAATTATCTCATCAAGTAGCTTTTAGAACGAAAATGATCCTCATACATTTGTCTAGAAATGTTTAAAATTTCACAAATTTCCGTGGAATAGTTTTTGCGTAGTGTGAGTTCAAAGTGTTCAAAAATAAAATTTTCAAAAGCAGCGGCAGCGGCCGCGGCGGCAGCGGCGGCGGCCACTGTTACTTTTTTTTAATATAGAGAGATTGGAAAACGCACAGAAAAAGAAAAAAAGTGGAAAAATCTATCAATACTAAATTGAAAATCCATTTGGATTGGGGTATGGTTTCCCCGGACTTATAACAACGTTGTGCACCTGATTGTCATTAAGTTTGCTAGGTTATTTGTAAGTTTTAAAAGGGGAGTTGGAGAAAATACCCCAGCCTCTCTCATCAATAACCTCACAAACTTAATGGCAAATTATGACACAACTTCGTTTTAAGTCCGGGAAACCATATCCCAATCAAAATTGATTTTCAATTAAGTATTTATCGATTTTTCACTTTTTCCTTTACCAAACAAAATTTACATTTTTCAATTTCGATCAAAATAGTAAAAATAAAATTTTTCTATTCAGCATGGATTCAGCTTTTAAATGATCCTAAGATTATGAAAAACGCTTCAACCACTGTAAATTTTTCATTAGATTGCCAATATGTATCAAATCCACCAATATCCTTTAATTGCTTTGAGCAGTGTAGTACTGATACAGACTCCATAGGCAGACTATAGAAATATCGTATCACCTACAGAGGCAACCTTAGATTTCTCTGTAGTTTGATTAGGGAGTCTGCATCAATACAATAGAATTTCCTTACACAAATTACAGGTGTTTTCTGTCCTCTATATTTTAAAAACTCTCAAGAACGGCTTGGAGTTGGAACCCACGGCAAAATCAGATCCCTGTTTATCACATTTGAAGATGATTTTTGATTCGTGACGTGTATATCATCTCCACTTCGGAAGGGAAGCTATAGAAACCTTAATTCGTTCAGAAAACTCTTATAGGGGGTAACCACAGTTTAAAAACTCCTTCTGGAAGATCCCTCGATAGTGGATACCCGGATGATGCCCGAAGAAAATCCCGTTTCTTCTACAACCGTGCGGCGTGAGTGTGACCAAGGTGAGTGAGAGACTGGTCAAACTCGCTAGAGATGGGTAACGAAATGATCACCTCTTCTCGCCATTCACAGTTTTGCAGTGAGTCGATAGCATCACGTGATAAGAAAGTGTTATCTGCTTCGAAAGAAGCCTGATAAGTGAATGCTTCCTGCCTTTGCCTTCTAGGAGCGAGTTCTTTTTTCGAAACCGCTGGCCGAGAACATTCCCTCTCCGTTTGTAGTTTCATCCATTGGGATGCTGCGGTGATATCATCGGCTGACGAATTTTCCCGCTCTTCTCTACAGGTGTGGGATACCTGCTGTTTTAGAGGTGAGGATTTTTTTTAAAGTTTTTTTGGTGTGTGAAGTATTTTTCTTTCCAATGCATTTGAATCAAATTGTAGTGCAATCGCAAATAAAAATGATTTAAAATGATTAAATTGCTACCTGGCAACCACACTCTACAAGGACAACTAAACAGATATTTAGTGTCTCTGATGCACTCGTAGTCAGGATAAAATTATTTACTTTTAAAACAATGTTTTATTAATTTGGGGTAAAAATTTTCAATCTGAATTCTTATTCTTGTGATTTTGTAAGAAAAGATCTTTCTTCAACAATGTTTACTGTCCAAAGTCTTTTACGTTTGAATATTAGATTTAACATTTAATTTTGCTCTTCTGAGGATAAATAATATTTATCAACCTGATTTACTTAAAAAATTAAGTAATATTAAATATGCAGACAACAGCATCATAGTTGAAACAATGAAGTTTTCTAGAAACTTCACCTCATTTTCTGTAACTCTCAAAAAATTAGAGGAAAAGAACCTGATTTGTGTGAAATTTGTTATTTTCATCATTTTTATAAAGCCAAGCTCTTTAGCTCATGAAACAAATCCTTTACCGTACTGATCGTTGATAGCCGGACTTTCTCCTTGAAAGATACTTTGAATGTTAAATATCTTGGTCCTATTATTCACTTTTGTATTAAAAAACTGGGTTATTTTTCCACGACCCTTTGAGTACATACATAATTTATTTTCTTTTAATTTATCTTTGTAATGCTGAATATTCAGAAGATTGTTTTATTTCTCTTTTTAAATTTATTCATAAGATCTCTTAAATATTTTATTAAAATATGAGTTAGGAATAAAATAGCAAACGTTGCAGATAGTTTTATTATTTATTTGAAGTTATAAACTTTTAAATAAATGATTAATTTATTTTCAATATTGACTATTGACTTTTATAATTGGTTACCCTACACACCTTAAAAATAATTTGTCTTTTATAGTATTTATATTTATAAATTAAATACCATTAAGTGTTCAATATTATTTGAAAACTGTCAACTTTTCTGGGCTTTGAAAGTTTGTAGTGCAACTAAATACTTTTGCACTTAAAAATTAATTTTCATTGCAGTTGCTTTCTCCATTTACTTCAAATACAGCTGCTTTATTGGGATTGTTGATTTTCGTTTCGTTGAATCCTTTATGATTTATCACGTTAAATAAACTTTAGTTTTGTTCAGCATGGTGTATTATGAATCCAATCACAAGCATACACAATAAACGTTTTTGACTCAAAAGCCTTTAGTGAAATAAAACTTTTTGCTAGTAATTTCTTCAATGGAAGTTTATAAACTATTTTACGATTCTTCCGGTTTCTTTAGGAAATAAAATTTATTGCCTCAAGGTGGTATATGGGTCCTTCAAAGTTTTAAATTTTATTATCTATTTGTTAATGTCACTCAACGGTCGAATGGGTACTCAGATTTAAGCATCGGACATTATTATCGAACATGGCGGTTGAGGAAGAGTATGAAAAATATAATATTCATGCTTTAAGGACAAACATGTAATTTGATGGTAAAAATGTCGAAGATGTGTATAAGATTGCAATTTTGCCTATCCGACCTTTTCAGTAAAATATATCTTCATGTTGACTTAACTTTTTGTAACTAATAGTTAAAATGAAAAACTTTTTAGAATACGTGACTAGGAAATCGACTGAGATAATACTATTTGTTTGTACACCAAATGATTAAGGATGAAAGGCTAATTATTATTTTCACGGATTCTCTTCAAACAAATATGCCGTAGCCGTGATCAAACCGGTTTTCAAATTTCTAGTTTGTGAGCTTAAAAGAAAAAAAAAAGAAAAAAAAATATTACGTAACTCATTGATAGTTCTGCCTGTCAAAATTTAATGTCTTAATGTCATGCACTTATTCGTCCTTCATCACATTCGGCATATTAACAGTTATCCTTGATTATTATTGTCTGCTATCTCAATATATGCCTTTTAGCTTCACCAATGTATGGACAAAACAGAAAGCCTTGGTGTAAGTGACCCTGACTCCATCGTTAAAAGGTTTTTTAAAGTGTTAAAACCATTATTAAATCAACTTACAAATAAATAACAAATTGGAGTTGCAATTTTATTGAAATTTTGTTTTAAATTGTTATTGATTTCATCTTTAATGAATTTGAACGTTTTAATTTTCTTTTCTGAAGGAGATACAAGGTGAAACCATTAATTTACAGAACATCTAATAACTCCAGAAATAATAGAATGAAATATACATTCCCATTTATTATGCTTTGGAGTAACTCCTATCTACTCGGCTGTAAAAGTTTTGGAAACACCTTGTAAATTCCTCTTTCGGAATTTTCTTTAATACATTTGTACGTCATTGTTTTCTCTAGTATGTCTTCGACATTCTCAAACCATGTTTCCTTCAGCATATCTTTCAGTATTTTTGGAAACTAAAAGTCTGACGATGCTAAGTGTGGAGAGGTTAGAGGATGCTACATCTCCCCGATCTCATACCGGCAAACATAACAAAAATGAAGGTAACACAATACCCGGCCGCATATTGCCAAACCTTTTGCGAAATAATTTTAAAAATGTTTGTAAAACTTAAACACAACCGAGTACTGAAGTGCATCATTACGGCAAAGGTGGCAGTTACGTCAAAACACAATCTTCTTAGATTACCTTATAAATGTAAACCTTCAGGGTTTTTAACTTTTTCAATGTTATTGGCAGTTGAATATATTCCGGAAGGACGCGTATATCTTCCTGCCATACGGGAAAGCATGACAGTTTCCAGTGTACAATTAATTTTTTTAATAAAGCGAGTAAACAACTTGTAAATTGAATATTTAAGGATGCTTTAGAAACAATTTTAAGAGGAATAATTTTTAAAAAGAAATAATTCTAGAGTTGCAAGTAAGTAGCGCAAATATCAGACTAGTTTTGAGAATCCCTAAATCTCTCTATATTAAAAAAAAAGTAACAGTCGCAGCCGCTGCCGCCGCCGCCGCTGTTTCAGAAAATCTTCACTTTGACAATTTTGAATTTTCACTATGCAAAAACTATGGAACGGAAATTATTGAAATTTTGATCATTTGTAGACAAATGTATGAGGGTCCTTTTCGTTCCAATAGCTAATTAATGAGATAATTAGTTCTGGAATTATTTAATGTCAAAGTCGAAAATTATTTTTTTCTGCTGCGAGTTCGCCCCCAGCAAAATCTATTCGCAGCAGAAATATGATTTTTTGCAGCCGCATTCTCTTAGATGTGAAGTTTTGCACCTCGTCGCCCTTTTTTCGAATTTCGAATTAGTTTTGAAGTAATTAAGTTTTAAAGTTTCGAAATTTTTGACGGGTTTTCGGTTTTTTCGTTATAAAAGAAAAACTAATCACAGTAGAACTATGATATTTTAAACACACATACAATTATTTTTTATAAAAATATTGGCGTTTTGTTTTTCAAAAAATTCTAATTAGTTTTAGAATTATTAAGATTCAAAGTTTTAATTTTGTCTTCTCTTTCTGTTGCCGTTCACTAGAGAAACAGGTGAGTTTTATGATAAGTCTAATTTCTTTTATTTTCAACAATGTTTTTTCTACAAAATGGTTGATGATTGTTAGTAGACTTGCTGGATATTTCTTAACATTTCAATTAAATTATTGATATGCTAAAAAAAGGAATGTATTTCAGCAACATTTTTGTTGTTAATTTAGGGAAATGATACGAATTAAATTATTTATAAGCAAGAGAGAGGTATTTTCGGTATTACAAGAGGCTTAATTAAGTCGAGAAGAGTGTTAGGCTGGATTGTTGAGATGAACAAGCGAGCTCTGCTCGCTAAGATCGCGAAGCGATCTGAAAAGAACTGCGAAGCAGTTACGGGGGTTGGTGAGCGATAGCGAGCAGGGGGCAGGCCCCCTAGTAAATTAAAAAAACGTTAAAAACATGAAATTAAAAATTTCATGGTAATTTATTGTAGAGTTTGTGTAGTAACATAAATATTTATGTAGTTTAATCAAATTCATATGCCTGGAAGGGTATTAAGTCAAACGGTTTCATTCAAAAAGTTTTTTAAATTTCTATATAAAGTTTACTACCATTCTTTAAAAAGAATATTATTGTTGACTCCGGACCTCTCAACCAAATTCACCGAAATTTTTGTATTTAGCCGTTGCACTTCGAAGAGAAACTGCATCCGTTGTCTTTTCTACGCATTGTGTAACAGAGAAAGAAAGACGATTCGCTCTCTACCAAACTTTCTCCTTTAGATAAAGACTGAACTTGGACCCTTTCGTCATTTCTCGGGAATCCACGAACTCTCCCGCGCAACGTGTCAATCCATCAAAATTACAAAATGCATTTATAGCGGTTGATTGCCCTTTCATTGATGCTTCTATCACCGGTGGAGTAAATCTTTCATCCTTTTTGTTTACGGATGATGGGACTTTGATGGAAATGTTGACGAAGGGGAACTATTAAAAGACGTTGGACTATGGCTCAGAGGGACTTAAGTGGGCAGAATGAAAGGACTTCTGTGATGTTGGTTGAAGTGTGCGCTTAAGATAAGGTAATGAGAGGAGCTGAATTTATTGACTTTTATCGATGCTAAATATTTTTAGTGGGATGGATATGATCTGTTTTGTAATAAAACATTATTATATGTGGGAGAGGTAGTATCATTGATTCAGAAAGTTTTGGATTTGGTCCAAAATTGAAAAAAAATGGAGGAGAAAAAGTTCTTGATTGAGTAAAAGATGTATTTAAAAATTGCATTTTTTAAAGAAAGGGCTACATTTGATAAGTATGTGTAATAATTTGTTTCAAATATTTTTGTACAAAAGCTTATTGAAGGGATTTATTAGTTCTCGAGTTATTAAAATTGAAAATTATTTTCTTTTGCTCCGTCATCACACCTAGCGAAAACAATCTGCCTAATTTTGTCCTCTTCCAGCCACCTACTCTTATAAATAAGAATTTTTCCCATTTGCCCCACAGAAAAATATGGAGATATGCTAGTATTTTCCATTGTTCCATTGTCATCCATTGTTATGAGAATCTTCGAAGAAGGTAAAAATATTTGTTCACCCTCATTTTTACTGAGTAACGTCCAACATTTATGCCAGGTACTCACACACGTTACTTTTGTACATCACACTTACTTTTTTCACAGGTGGTGGTTCATACACCTTCCCAGTGGGTTTGATCCAATATTTTACAGGAAAAAGCATGTGTGTAAACTTTGTAACCAATGAAACTTTTTTTTTAACCCAGTAGCAGGTTAAAAGCTCTGCGAAGTTAATAGATTTGTGCAATCGGTGTTTACAATTTCGTTTTCATCTAAACGAAATCGTAAAGTTTTTTTTTCATTAGATACAATTTCTGAAAGTAAACACAGTGTTCGAAAAACTGTCTTTCACGTCACCAGTAAAATTTTATTTGAGGATAACAAAATCTGTCACTCTGTAATTGTTCTTTTTCGGTGGTATAAAATTTTGGTGGGCAATGTGGTCCCTTGGCAATCTGTCCTAAAGCGTATTTTAAGTAAGTTAATAAGTATTCTTATTTCATTTTAAAAATATACTCTGAAGATCAATGTTTTTTTTTAAAAACATACAGAGAGATATTCCGTTTTGCATTTTAATTGACTTTGTTAAAATACTTATAATGGCAGTTATTCATATTTATCAGTGTTTAGTGTTGGTATTAGTAAACTTCTCAAAACAAATGCAATAAAGAAAGGAAATCTATCGGCATAATTATTTCTCTTCTTTGAAGTTCTTTCATTAAAAAGTTTTTATTATGATAAAGTTTTAGTTAGGGTTTAAATACTTAATACAAAAAAGTAAAAAGAAAATAACTTTTTTGTTTAATTCTTATTTGAATTAATATTGCTAAAATTTAATTATTTCTTTTCGTATGAGTAATAAATAATTTACTCAATTATATTTTCTTGGTACATTTAGCAACTTTTTGAAATTTTGTAAAAATGAATGCATAATATTTAGCAATATACCAACTCACAAATTAAAATAAATTTCTATTTAAATTTCTACTGTAAAGGGTTTTAATCCCTTTACTGAGAGAGTACCTTAAATTGTATCATAAAGATCTCATAAATGAAAACTTCTCAACAAGACGACACCTAACTGTCACTAAGCACTAAGCTAAGTGTCGTCATTGCATACAAAATTTCTTGTAGTAGGAAGAGTTGGTCATGGTCATACCCTGTTGATGAAGAACGTAACTGGGGAGAAATCGACAATGTCTCCCTGAAGCGTGTGTGTGGTTAAATTTAGGGGTCCAAAAAATACCAGAAGAGTTCACACCCATTTCTGTAATATATGTCGAAAAAAAGTATTCAGTCAAGCATCAGTTTACGAAATGTATTGGTAGAAATTATACGATAACGATCGATAACACTACTCTTACAAGTTTTATATAAAGACAGAAAATTTTAAAGATCCCCCCATCCTTGAAAAACTGGATCTATTAACTAGTAGAATATATGTATTATAATTTTATTAAAAATCTACCATAAATCCAAGTAAAACAGGCTCCTATATAGTTTGAAAACATACTATAAATTCTTCATATCAGTAAAAATACCTGCAGCATATAATAATTTTCTCAGCCCGACTATATCTATACATTTAATGGTATCCTAATGTAACGTTAGAAGGAAAATATATACTGCTCTGACATAAACTGTGAAGTACGTACTACATCACTGCTGTTATGTATAAATATACCTTGTCTTATCCTGTTCTTCAATGAAGCGATGACAGGATTTTTAATGTCAGAGATCAACGTTTCCCAACTCTTATCTTTAATGACTCCGGCAGATTAAACTATTCTACGAAAAGTGGCTTTGGGGTATTTTGTCCAACCTTATATAGGTATTTTCCTAAAGGAATTATCTCTAACCCTGATAACAAAGAATAACTATCTTTTGTGTTTGGACTGTACTAATTGTGAGTAAAGTTAGTACTAAAGTAGACGTAGAAAATAATCCTTTAATGAGCAAATTAATACAAGATTATATTTTAATTACTATTTTTAGCTTATTTTTTTTTATCTCTTATTCACAATTCCTTTTCTAGAAAAAAATTTATAACTTCTTTTTACTTGAAAAATTAAATTGAATTGTAGTCTATCAAATTGTATACACACTTCCTCATTAGTATAATATAAGTGCTCCAATATTACGTTTATAGTTTACGATCTTGAAACTATATAAATGATCATAAGTAGTATTTTGGTATGTCAGCATATTTATAGTAACATAAAGGCAAAATATATAAGTGCTTAAGTTTTAAGCAAATAAATAAAAAACTGCCAGTTTTCTAAGCAGTGATCGAGTATTAGTGCACTTGCCCTAAGACAAGCTAAATAATAAAACAGATGTTCTATAACATATTGTATAATATCATTTTATTCTCCATTATAAATTTGTTATTTTAGTTTCTAATTATTCATACTTTTCAGAAAAAATCAAAGTTGTGAATGTGGTGCTGTAATAGGAAAGAAATTAGGAATTCAAATAAAGCAAAATATTCCAGGTAAGAGTATTTTTAATTTAGATGTGTTCAACCTAAGGGTAAAGTAATTTACCACGTCTCGGCCGCTTCGAAACTTTGTAGTCTCAAGGGCTGGGAGTGGGGTGGTCGGGGGTCTCGATTCCCCGTGTATCACCCCGCGGAGACCGTAGTATGCCTTTCCCGTGGTTCTCATCGGGCTGTGTTGGGTTGCTGTTGCGGCGTCTCAGTTTCCTGACCTCCGAATGGGTCCATCTGGGACCCGGGCCGGATTAGCCTTGTTCTCATCGTTATGTAAGTTAATGAAATCAATAATAAAATTTAGGCAAAAAAGGTATTTATTTGTGCACAAGCTCATTTTTGAAAATTATAATTACAAATTAAGTTAAGAATTTAAAAATGTCCAAGTTTAATACTTAATGCTATCATTCCTAATATAAATGTGTAAAAAATACTTTTCCACGTATATCATCCTAATCACAAAAATCTCTAAACAAAGATGTTTTAACAATGAACTTCCTTACGAAATAATTTATTAATAATTCTACCTTAATCATTGCAATTTAATTTAATACATTTAATTATAGTTTAATACTATGATTTTTTTCTTTGTTGAAGCACTCATACAAGACAGGATACTCAGAAAATAGTGACAAACAGTAAATAGTAATGAAATAGTAACATGTGACAAATTTCGAAATTTTATATTTAATATCGACGAAATTTCTCCAGAGAAAGTCTTTAAAAGTATGTTTTAACTTTAAATCATTATAAGGAACTATTCTTTAAAGAAAAGTACTATTTCTTAAAAAACTAATGTTCTCACTTCTCTAAATGTAAAGACTTTCTCAGCTTGGTGACAATTTCTGACATTATCCGAATCGCGTGAATAGGAAATGTCTCCTATTGTCCCAAAAAAGTGTAGTAAATTATGAAATATGCTAATTTTTAAAGATTTAAAGATGTTTTTAATGGAGATTTTCTGAATGAAAGAAACTGTTCATATTGTTGTTAAAAAGGGATTTTATCTTCATAAGAAAAAATTCCCTTTTCGTGAGAAAAAAAGACCATTGATTTTCAAATATTATATTTGATGAAGAGAAAGCATGCTATTGGTTGATCATTATTAGTGACACATACAATCAACTACTTTTCCTTATGCATCCATCAGAATGAAATTACTAATAATATTTCCTATGTTTTCTGTCTTTTGTATTGTAAGGGAAATTTTGAAGAGTTTAAAATAACTTTTAAATTTCAATGTAATAATTTCTAATTTATAACAATACTTAACTTGAATGAATTTAAATGCTTAAAGTAGGACGATAATGAGAAACTTGAAAAAGTGAAATGTTAACGACAAAAAAACTGGTAAGGAAAATTTAAGAGATAAATTATTTCACAAAAATTCAATTAGATTCCTTAAAGAATTTATTATAATGTAGAGAATTTAAGAAAACTAATTTCTCAAACATTAATTGCTACTTAAATTATTAAAGCATAAAGGTTAATTAGATTCTTTAAAGAATTTATTGTAATGAAGGAAGTTTGAGAAAAACTAATTCTCAAATATTAATTGCTTAATGATAACTCATAAACGAAAGTAAAGTATAAATTAAATATTACTAAAACGAGAAGAATTTTACATGTAATGCTTAAAAGAATACTACATTAACTACTCAATTCTATAAAAATATTGGCAAATAATAGTTAAACAGAATTAAAAGTGAAATAGAGGAAAGGATATGATAAAGATTATATTCACAAACAAAAATAACGTGATTATCCGTTATCTTTTAATGAATGTATTTTTTATAATAACCCTTGTAGTTCCGTAAAATACTGAAACTAAGTATAAAACTTTATTAGGGATTAATAAATCTTATAGGGATGTTGAGCGATTGATTAAGGATATATACTTGATGAAATCATTGTGAGAAAAGGATTATTTAAATTCATTTCCAGTTTGTATTGGTAAAGTAAAACTTGATCAAACTATTTTATACCCAACTTCACAATCAAACTCAAGAATTTAAATTCTGCTCACAAAACTCATAGAAGATAACTAAAGGGAGTAAAGCATAGTCAGTCGTTTTCCATCACAGTCGATATAGGATATAACGAACGAGCATGGCGACCCAATCCTTTCGCCACACCACGTCCTGCACAGCACAAACAAAATGATCGAGAGGGTTAAATGACGGCGTGTCCAGCCGAGCACAGTCGAAGAGGGAAACGAATCTCTGCGGCCCTCTATTTATAGAGAGAGATCAGCCAGTTATTATTCCTCATGGGCATCAACGGTCGGCCGACGATGATACATCCGCTGGTGACTGTCATCGCGTCGGTGGTCACCGAGTGTCCTTACATCACGATGATGGTGGTTTGTAGCTCGATCTTCTTTGCAGGTAGCATGGTGCGGAAGACGTGAGAAGAGATCCCGAAGGAGATCATGGGGAAGACCGGGGAGGAGGATAAAGTCAATGTGGGGGAGGAAGAGGAGATGGTGAGTACTTGGTTTTTTTCTGTTGTACTTTTGCTTTTGTTTTGGTCACGTGACTGTTTTCTGTGAACGCAAGGACTTGCTTGGAATGGGGAAGGATACCTTTTCGTTATCTATCCCACTTATAAATTCATTGAGGAACATGCAGTATGGAATCTCGATCATCCAACTTTCGATTGACCGATTCATTGGATTTTCCGATCATCCGGGTCAACGAAACGAAATAACAAAACATTTTACTTTTTGATGTTTTTAAAGTCACGTTCCACAAGGACTAAAAAGAGGGGAGCCAGTAAATATTACTTTAAAGTTTAAGTTTATTTTAAATACATTTTCAATACTTGAAATAAATGTTTTTTTCCCTTTTTACCTTTATTATAAACGTTGTTTTTACACTTAATTTTGATCGGCTATATCGTTTTCACCTCTGTAAAGGACTTTGTTTCACTTTACCCTAATTATCCAACATTTTAGCGTTTTGGCTATCGCTAAGTCCCGAAGTGGACGGATAATCAAGATTGTTCTGTATACAAAAATTGCAAACCAACCGATCAAAAGATGTAGTAATATTGTTGACGATATTTGGAAACGGGAACCCCAAAACAGCTTGGCAGTTTTAAATGGGATAGCTAACAGAATTGTACCCGGGGAATATGTAATACGATGTAGTTTGTGTGCCGAAGAAATTATTTCGGATGCAATTTGTTGGGACCTTGAGTAGTGTCCTCGACTGGCAAGTTTCAATCTTACTTTCTGGCCGTACTCTTCAGTGCTGTAGGTGTAAGGGGTCAAGGGATTACTTTGGCCTTGTGTTAGGAGAAAAGTTTTCATCGAGGTTAGTTGCTTTTTTAATTGTAAAAGTACATTTATATTCACATGTTATTCACGATTATTCATTCCTCACAACAGTCATAACTATGGGGGATATGAGGGGGGGTCATGGGGGAGGGGGAAATCCCCCCCCCCAACTTTTTGAAAAAATTCCGTTTTTGTAAGGAAAAATCATGTTTCCAAAGCCATCAGGAACAGACCCCCAGGGCCCACTACCTAAATCCGCCTATGGTCATTAACTTTTATATTCTTGTTATTTAGTTGCTTATGTTGCTATAGGTTTTTTTAAGTTGCCCTTTTAAATAAGATACTAAATTTATTTTAAATTTTATTCCCCTTAAATATACACATCATTTTTGTTTCGCATCATCATTAAATATTTTTTACCAATTTACTTAAATACAGCATTAAAAGTTGTGATTTATTTTGGTGTCCATGTTATGAAGTTAAATTTACACCATCCTGTAATTGAGAAGTTATTGGTGCGCTTTACAATGATATGCAATAAGTTATCATATTCTCTACGTGCACAAAACAAATATTAAGCCCTATTTGTCTTCTATGTGCATAAAAATATTGTGAGCATAGTATTTTTTTTTCAAGAATCTATACTTTAATTTTAGATAAAATTATAAAATACACGTCTCCTACACTATCTACTAAATTTGTTTCGTTTAATTTAAATTCATTGTGTATGATAAATTTTAAAGGTACATTTTAAGTATACTACATTCCTATTATTACATTCCTATATTATTATTACATTCCTATAATTAAATACATGCATATTTAATTCCAATATACTACATAGTTTTAGGGGGAAAGTTATACGGAATGGGACAATTCGGCGCGAAACCAAAAAAAAATATTTTTTTTTCAGTTTTTAGATCTTTTTGGAGCTTTGGAGTTTTATTTCCATTCATTTTTTTTTTCGTCCCGGCCCGCGTAGTAGACCGAAAGTTATTGTACCAAAATTTACACAGTTCCCAAGTTTAAGAAAACAGCTATCATGAAATTAAAAGAAAATTATTGACTAAATTAAAAATATGTTTAAAATTATCTTTAAATTGAAAGAGGGTTTAAATAGGATTCTTTTTTTTATTGTACCTATTGAACTTTTTGTAAATTTTAGGTTTTAGTATTTAGATATATTGCATTGATGTTTTTTGTATCGTATATAAATTTTTAAATTACTCTGAGTAAATAAAGAATGCGAATAGCACCTATTGTATTTCTCTAAATTAAGCGGCTTATAAAATTTTAAGAGGTATCTTTTTTATTATAAAACTAATTTTGTACTTATAAATATTTTGATATTATTATATTAAATTAAAGAACATCTATCTAGATTATTACTATTATTATGAAAAATACACTATAACATTACAACTATTTTTCAAAGTAATAACTTCTGCTTCATTACGATGCAATAGTTTTTATCTTATGAAAAATAGTATCTAAAATACGTTTTCAGTGAAGAATCAATTTAAAACTGATAATGTTCAAAATATATGCAAGACTATACTATGCATATCAAAACATTTAATCTTATTTAGATGTAGAACTTTATACTTTTCTGGAATAGAAAAAACATTCTTTTTTGAATACTTTAAAAATGAATAAAACAAAATAAATTGAATATCACAAGAGCATTCATGTATTTCTTTTCTTAAAATATACCATTTCTTTAAAATTACGAAAGAATAAAAGAAAAATAAATATTGAAATTTACGATGGAAACAAATTTTATTTAAGTAAAATATGCAATTTACTTTAACTGTGAAAGATAACTTTAAAATTAGTTTTCAGTTTCATTTTAAGTTGAAAATTTTTAATAAAGTTCAAAATACTTCAATGTTATAAATATTCAAAATGCATATAGACGTATTTTTTATATAGATCAAATTTTTTCCAAAATCATACAAGATTTTGTTTGTTTTTTAAGATTTAATAGAAATATATAAAAATTAATAAAGTTATTTAAAAATTACTGAAATAGCTATATCAGTTCAAGAAATACGAATGTTTTATGTGTAAAGAATGTTTTAAAAGCTTAATCTTTCTTTCGCATGTTACTTTAACAATTTAAGCATGACAATTTACATTTGCTACGTAAAAATTTGATAAATATGGATATAACTCAATACTTTTAATACCCATATCAAAGCTATTTTTTTATCTATGATAAATTCATTATTTCAAGTCAAATTTTCTCTTATGACTTATAACGGATGTTATGTAGCAAATGTTCAATTTATTAGGTATTTTAAATGAAATTTCGTGCTCATTTCAGAAAATGCTTAACCTTTTATCTTAAAAAATGTATAATCGGAGTTGACAACTGTTACATTTTGTAGCTTAAGAATCATAACTTCCCCTTAAAATATTGTTCTATGGTTTCTTAATAAATATTTTGGAATTGTTTGTCTATCACGATATTACTGATGAATATAAATATACGAGGGTTAACTTGTTAAAAATAAGACTTTTGAAAAAAGATCATTTATCATAAAGTTTTTATAAAAAATAAAATCTTAATTTTTTTCCTCTCAAGGTAAATGAACTTTGTTGGGATGGCCATGTTTAGAATCTACTCCTTCGAAATTTTGGTTGAGGGTCATGATTTAAGATTATCTGAAATATTGTATGCTAACCTATTAATTTGACAGCAATAATATTTGTATATCTATCTGTTATTACGTAGTTGTTATTTAAGTTACATGAAATACCTCTGAGAACAATAACCAACCAATCAATGAACAACATTAGTTACTTTAGAAATCAGATTTCTTTTATTTAAATTTATTTTTAATAAAAAAAATATAAAGTCAAAAGCTTATTGTAAAATAAATTAAATTACTGTAGAATCATTGACATAATTATTTAAATAATAAAATCCCTAGTTGGTTTTCAAATAGATACTTGATTTTAAATTTTGATTAGTATTAAATATATCTTAAAGGCTGTGATTAAAAGTTCAAACTGTTAAGATACTTTTAACTCTTGAAGTAATATGCATTTTTTTTTTAATTTTATAGATTTTCGTCTAAAGTTCATGAAAAATATCCAAAAATTTATACTAATTTTAAAAATAGATTTTCTAAAATTGAGTGATTCTTTTTATTCAATATTTTTTATAATGTTTTAGAATGTTTATAAAACTACTTAAATGTTGTTTATCAAAAATTCTGTTATAGTAGATCTAATAAATACCCACTTAAACATAGATTCATTAAAAGTGTTCGACAAAATTACATTGTCTTTAAAACTTGCTTAGTTCTGTTAGTTAGTTTTCATACTTTTCTTATTAACCTTTCCTCCAAAAAATACAGCTTTCTTAAGACAACACAATAAAAACTTTATTTTTGACCTACTTAAATTTAGATGTAATAATTTGTTTTATAGCCTCTAAAAACATTTGTTTTCTATTGATAAAAGCGTATGAAAACATAGAAACTGGTATAAACATAAAACGAAAGTATATTCAACAATATTTTTTTAGTTTCCTTATAGTAAAAATGTTACCATGTTCATTTAAAAATTACCATTCTTATGTCTTTACAATAAATTATCCTCTAATCTAAAAAATTAAATTTAATTTGATGTAACCTTAATATAATGCAATCCACGAGACTTTTTAAAAAACAACTTATTATTTACTTTAAAAGTAAATCACATTTAAATATATTTTATAACTTTCTACAGTGATAGTAAAAATTAAGAACTTCAGTTTTAAAAATAAATATTTTTCCTGTTGTTTTTTCGTACAAATTTTCTAAGTAAATGGTTTGTTATCAATGCATCAAATGTTTGAGTAATTGTAATCTGTTTGTAAGGGGGTTTGTAATCTGAGGCAAATTTAATCAATGATACGCAGTGAAATGCAATTTGTAAATTTCTTTGAAATCTAAATGGCGGACTGCCAAGCGTTTATCTCTCATTCAAAAACTTTCTCAACCTTCAAGCACGTTTGCAACCTTTCCTTTGAATATTTTATTGAATGTCTTTCATTGCTTGTTTTGAAGGCAAATGAAATAATATAGTATAACATGGTAATTATAATTTCGCTTAGGTCGTTTTATAAGAGAAATGTGTGCTATTTCTATTCTAGCTCGCGTGCTATTTTTAGCAAAATTAAAAAAATTTTACCCCTAAAAAAACTTACATACTTCTCTTGTACAAAGTTAATAAATTATCTTAAAATCAGGTAAAGATAAAAAATAAATGTTTAGTTGAAAAGTATTTACTTAATTAACCGACATAATGTTAGCATTAAATGTGAAAGGCTTTTACGACATTTTTAACATTACTACAACAAAAGTAACTTCAAATTATCTGCTAATTTATAACTGGGGAAATAATTCAATCGGTTTTGGTAGATTATGTATGCAATAGAATTTTATACTTTTGTGCGCGATTCACAACATTTTTATACTAACTCAAGAAAATTTTGTTTTAATTGTTTTGTAAATGCTAAGATCGAACTTAAAGCAACTTCTTTTTTTTAAGAACTCATATAAATTTGGTTTTACTAAAAAATTCTATAGCTGGTGTGCAACGTAACAACGCTTATTTTATTCTTACCAGTGTTTATGTATACCATCTTTCTATACCAGAATACCCTTTCAAAAATTCACACAACTAATTAAAAAAAAATCTCCTTTGTAACACTGTAAAAAAATCTTTGCACTTCCTTGGAAATACGGGGCAGCTAGCACAGTCATTTTATCCAATGTTCCAGAAAATAATAGGAAATTTACGGTAAAGTACTTGATATACTGGTATTTCTTATTAATTTTACCGTAACGTTCCTGTTATTTTCTTGGAGTATTACTTGGAAAAAATGTGCAACCCATCTTTCCAGTTTTTCAAGGAAAGTGCCAGGATTTTTTACAGAGTAGGATACCGGTAAGGATGCATTAAGATAATTCTAATATCTACTAATAATTCTTCGCTTTCATCTAATCTCACCACCAGTTGAACTCAATTTATCGACAAAAGTTGCATTTATTTCAAAACTAATGCGACTCTCTCCATTTAATAATAATTTAAATACATAGACAGAGAGCACCAGTTTCAATCTTGCTTTCACGGTTGTTGAAAGGGTTAACGAGTAATACAATCTTTTTAAAGGAGTACCTTGAAAGTATTAGGAATTAGTAGAATATTACTTTGATTTTTTAAAAAAGTACAGTGTGGGTCTTAGATATCATTGAAAAAACTACGGGAAGATTGACTAATCAATAAGTCCATAAACTTGAACCTGGACTAGTATGTTATTTAGTCATGCAAGTCAGAACAGTTTCTGAATACCTTCCTTACCACTAAATTCTGACCAACCAACCTACCTTAACAAATAATTTCATTTTAAGGAATAGGTTACACGGGATTGCTTCAAATGCTTACCAAGAAGAAGGAAAAAACCATCCTACTTAATGCAATGCCCCTAAACTTAAATATTCCCCCCCCCCTCCATTTCTCACTAAACTCACTTCAAAGCTTCAGTGCTCACAAGGGGCCCATCTTATAAACCATTTTGACTTGTTGCCTTGTTGACGCTCGAAATCCTGTACCCTCTCCTCAGCTTATAGTCTGTGTAAATAAAATCGGCGGTTTCACGTCATGCTTTACCATGGCAACGCAGAAGAAATACATGGAGAAAAAACTCAAGGTCAACCGCCGATTCTATTTACACAGACTATAGTGAGTTCATAATTTATCCCCTTTCCCTCATAGAACCGAAGATACTAAGTTAAATTTTTGTATCTACACCTGTCACGCCAAAGTCAATTGCCTAAAAAGTCATGGTCAACTGACGAGCTCAGGAGAAAAAACCCTTTGAGTGTGGCGGTTCAAACCAGTCCGAATTGAGGCGCTTGCAGAAACACAACGAGTTAACTACAATGTTGGAGTTAACCTTGATGGGTATATGAGCATTAGGGTGTATCGAACAAAACTTTTTTTCAATTTTCATCACGCCTTAGCAAAAAAAAGTTGTCTAAGGTGACACATAATACCTGCGAATTTTTTCAGAATTTTTGGGGGGGTGTCTTTAGGTTCCGCCAGGCCCCCGAAGGTTCCCATGTTAATCCTATGGAGCGCGCAAGCCTAAAAGGCCGATCGCCCCTCATTTCTACCCTAATCACACGACGAATGTCTTCACTCGAGTTATCGACCCTATATGATCTAGGCTATCCGACAAAACTTGAATAATAGCCTAAATATCTATATTTCATTGATTATTTGAACAAGGATATGCGCGATTTTCAACGAAATTTGAGCACACAAAAAACGTAATATAGATATTTAGGCTGTTATTAAAGTTTTGTCGGGTAGCATACTTCATATTGGGTCGATAACTCGAGTGAAGACATTCGTCGTGTGATTAGGGTAGAAATGAGGGGCGATCAGCCTTTTAGGCTTGCGCGCTCCATAGGATTAACATGGGAACCTTCGGGGGCCTGGCGGAACCTAAAGACACCCCCCAAAAATTCTGAAAAAATTCGCAGGTATTATGTGTCACCTTAGACAACTTTTTTTGCTAAGGCGTGATGAAAATCGAAAAAAAGTTTTGTTCGATACACCCTAATGAGCATGAAGGATTAAAAGGCTCAAATGCTATCGATTGTGTCTCGAAAGTCTGCTTGAAGACGAATGTTGCGATCCGCGAAGATCATTCTCTCTTCAATGGATTTCTCAATAAGGAATCCCGGTCGGTCAAGCGTTTGTTGTGCTTGTGGCGAGGAGGTGTGTAATGAGAAATCGATGATCCTGACCGAATTCCGTCCGCTAAGCCGGAGAGGCCCGTCAAGTGCGTCGCAACGGATAGAGGTGTTGTTGCTGATGGTGACGACAAAGGGGGATGGGCGCACGTCACACGGCCTTCGAAGCACTTATGTAATGGGGCTCGCATTAAAGAAGAGCCCGCGGGGTCACGTCGCCCGGGGTCGAGGGCACCGTTCGAATTTATTGACAACGCCTGCGGCTGCCTTAAGCCGTTTGGGTCGGTGATGGGATTTGTTTGCAATGGAGGTGTTGGTTATAAAGAGTGTTTTGGGCAATCCCTATTGATTATTATGTCAAAGGCGTCCTCCATGCAAATGTCTTGTTTACTCACCGCATCAAAATTTAGTCGGTCACTCTATTGAGAGGGACTCGAGATTGGTAATTATTTTTAGTATTGGTGCAGAGTGCAGCCTATATCACTTTTGAGTTAAATGTAAAAAGGGGTTGTGTGAGAGAATGGTGTGTGGCGCAGGTATCAGTACCTCACCTCCGTGGCTGCGGTTCGCAGGTGCTGGGTAACGCTGAGTAGGTACTCCTTGGGAGGCAATTCAGTGGTCAAGGATTAAAAATCTAGTTCCCGCCCATTTGCAACCCCTCTCCCAATTATTGAGTTAGTTGGATTTTGGTTGTAAAGTTGGTTTATAAAGTGTTGGTTGATTGATTTTTCGATAGAGTGTAATATCGTTGGTCCTTTCAGTTTCACCTTCTATACAAACTACAAACTAAAAAGTGGTAGGCCGCACATCGCATCAATGCCTTATTTTTCAACACCACCTTCATTACTTCATTACGGTAACCTATAGAGCATTTTCAATCACATGACTCTGCCTAACAACGGCCTTAGCAACGTTGTTTTATTCCTCCAGTGATATCATGTGCGAATGCTGCTATTGGATACTTCTATGCCCCGCCCCTAACAACAGCCTTAGCAACGTTGATTTTGTCCTCCAAGTGACGTCAT
Organism: Tetragnatha montana; assembly: GCA_963680715.1. Lineage (NCBI taxonomy): Eukaryota > Metazoa > Arthropoda > Arachnida > Araneae > Tetragnathidae > Tetragnatha > Tetragnatha montana. The sequence continues at coordinate 37,895,585 of OY796674.1, read as the reverse complement.
ATGCGAATGCTCTATAGTTTGGTTCAATCACCATGAATGGTTGGTCCCCAACTTATTGGGCGTGTACTGGTATTAAAGCATCCCCGATCTAAGAATTAAACCTTTTCGGACACGGATAAATAACGTTTTCAAATAACACTCCAAGTCAATTTGTCGAATGTTTCGTTGACGTAATGCCAATATTTACAGGGAGTTTCTATCTTAGAACTTATTTGTTCTATTGGATGAATTACTTTTTTAAGAGGTTTCTCAGCAAATATATGATTGATGAAAACAAAAAACACGTTTCTTTTAGTAGAAAAAGGAATGTCACGAAATTTTTTAACTGATACCTTCAAACAGCATACTTAAACCACTATAGAAATACACTGGTCTGGTTAAAACTATTCTTGTTTGAAATTGGAAAGTAACGGTCTTCAGAGCATCTAAACTCCAACGAGTTAATTAATAAAATGGATCGGGTTATTTAAAAATGTAACCAAGGTGGCCAAAATCAATGATAACTACAATAGGGTAGAGTGGGGTAATAAGAAGCAAATGGGGTAATAAGAAACATGCGAAATTTCACAGGATTTTCCTTTAGGTTTATGAAGCTGATTTTTTTACAGAATGTTTATATAATTATTAGCTTTCTTTAACAAATAATGCACCTGTTAAGTAAAAGCGGAAAGGAATTATTTACTTCTTAACCACAATTATATCTTATTACCACACCGACTGTATATTGTTACCCCCACGAGGGGTAATAAGGAACAAGCCAGTTATTTTACTAATTAAAACAATTAAAATCAAAGGAAAGTATTAATATAATCCCTAAAGTGTATTTTATAACCCCAGTAATTTTTAAAAATTTTCATTGAAATTTTTTCTAGATATGATCAGTTAAAAATTAAGATAAAAGGCTGCAAGCTGAAAGTTTTACACAACCCAGCACTGCCTCTTTTCTTTAGGTTCGGATGGTTCAGGAGGCTTATGAAGAAACACTCAAAACTATTCCCCCCACTGTGTTTCAAATATTTTTTACATAATTTCTCGGCAACGTGAATATAAAAATACCCAACCTTAACAGTTTAGTTTACACACTATAGCTTATTTCAATAGAATTACTTATAAATTTTTCCGTAAACATTAAATTGGTGAATAAAAGTGTTTCTTACTATCCCACTGTGTTGAGTAAAATGAAGTATAATGATAAACTAATTGAAAATTTGGCGCAAGTTTAAACTAGCGTATATATTGAAATAATTAAGAGAAAAATATGATAAAGAAATTTTCAGGGATAAGATGCTAGTGTTTCTTATTACATCATAGTTTTGTTTGAATGGAGTTATAAGAAACGGGGAATTTGTAAGAATGATCCACAACTGTAAATTGAAGAACAAAAAGTGAATTATTCAGCCCTTTTAACCTCTAAAAATTCCTAGATAATTTAATTGCAAAAACAAGATAAATTGAAATACTAGTTGAAAAAACATAACTTTAGGTGGATGATTTTGCTGGCGGCATCAACTTCATACGGGAATTTTTCACTGAAATAATTATTCTAAAACGATAAAAATTTTATTGTATAAATTATGTCTTAAAGATATTCAGTGGTGATTTTTTCAGATTTTTAGGCCTACACACAAAGCAGCAAATAAAAATGTTTCTTATTACTCCATTCTTCCCTACTTCTGTTCCAACATTCCACACTATTGCACCTGTGTGATAAAGACTCCTGTTAAACACTATAGGTAAAATAACATCTCAACTCAAAACACGGAAACATTTCCCAATGATTGTAAATTAGAATTTGAGATGAGGCCTTGAATCCACCAACAGAGGGCAATTTTGACTGATTAATTACTTTTTCTCTTTGATGTACTTATTTATCAGCTACAAAACTTTCAATGGAGAAAATAATAATGATTCAGACCAGACGTGTGAGGTACTAGTTTGAATCCTGATGATTAAGTATACTGTTGGATGTTTTTTAGATGCGTTAAACATAGTGTTTCTCTCTCAATTCGCCTCATCTACTCACTTTAAAGGATATTTACATCTTAAATAACCCTTTTGTAGGTCTGTATTTAGCGTAATAATAATAGTACGAATTAAATAGATATAAGTAGTGTATTTTAAGTACATTACATAAAAATCAATAACAACTAAAGTTATAAATAGCGTTGCATAATCTATAAGTGAGCTTTCAGAAAGCCAATCAGTGCTGGATTGGATAGCTTTGGTGAGCCATCTTTTAGGACTTATTCTTGATTTAATCCACAGGAATCCGTAATCCTTGCTCAAATCTTTATCCAATTTAGGAACATCGATATCATATCTACTAAATGTTGTGTAGGATCATGGGAAAGATTCCGTGTATAAAGTTAGAATGGAGTCGATAAAAATGCTTTTTTACACATACACTCAATATTTCCTCCCTATAAAAATGTTCGTTTTACTTGAGTAACGGAAAAATATCATTTAGAAATAAAGACTTCTCTTAATTTCTACTTCTAACTTAATAGGTTTTAGTTTAAGTTTTATTAAAAAAGTTAGGTAGTAAAACAGAAATGTAAAATTTTAAAAATTTAAAACGCTGACATTCCTTTCATTATCAAGGGTTTTCGAAGGGTTATCAGGGGTTTATTTATTAACTTAACTAAACTTCTTTTGTTTATTTCTAATAACGAAGAGAAAATTATTAAAAGAGCTGAAAACTATTCTTTTGATATTTTTATAGAATTATATTTTTAAAAACAACTTAATTTAAAATTGAAACAAGAAAAATGCGTAAAAACAAACTATTCAACAAATTAACAAAATTAAACCTAATTTAGTGTATAATTCTTCAGAAAAAGGAAGGAAAAATGAACTCTAAAATAATGTGTACATTGACACGGAACTGATTAGCTGATCACATTTTTCTACTTAAAAAGTCAAAGATAAAATTAAAAACAGCTTTTTGCCTTAAAAAAAAAGAGATAAAAATGTGCGAAAGTTATGAGAGATGTCAGAACACTTCGAAATAACGACCGACATTCTTCAAAGTACGGGTAATAGAAATGGAAGTCGGAGTGGCAGATTATAAAGCGATTGATATCACTATCACGGTTTCTTCTCGGAATATAATACTGTGGGCAAATAAAACGATTGTTGCAGTCAACAACCGTAGATGATAGAGATGTATTGTGACGAGGTGGCCGAGTGGTTAAGGCGATGGACTGCTAATCCATTGGGCTCTGCCCGCGTGGGTTCGAATCCCATCCTCGTCGACTATACTAAAATCTTTTTAACGTTAAGAAAACATTTTTGGATTTTTTCTGCTTTTCATTATAAGAAATTATGCACGGCGGTTTTCTTTTTGTATGATAAATATTGATACATATGCTAATTTTGTGAACAAAAAGAAGTTGATTCGCTGAAAGTACTTTTTCTTTCATTCTATATCAGTTATTTATTCTTATTGAAATAATTTATCCCTATTCTCCCTTATATTAATCAATTTTCATATTTTATTTTCAACGATTTATCGAGTGTACCATTATATTGAATGATAGAGTGTGTGGGATTTGGGGGGGGGTAGAGGGGTAGTACCCACTCGAAATATTTTTGAAAGTCCAAATTGAAATGTAACACTTACACTTTAACCAAGATAAAATACTTGGTATATGTGCATAATATTTTTTCCCTGTGCTGCCATAGAAATATTCACTTGGACATACAATAGTTTTATTCTGAGAACTTAGGATCAGAATTGGATGAGACGGGTCAAGTGGTTTCGCGTGATTCTTGGCTACGGTGAGGTTGGCGATAATCGCGTCTGGTTGTAGACTAGACGCGATCTTAAAACGACACATAGATTTTTTTAAAAAAATAAAGCTATTTGAGTGATAATAAGCATCTTGTTTGAACTTAAAATATTTTGTTGAATGAAAAATGGAACAAGTAAAAAAAAATAATAAGTTTAAAAAATATATATTTCTGATATACAATATAAAATCTATAACTATTTTTAAATAGTTTTTTTAATAGAGCTATTAGCATGAAAATAACCCTTATTTTAACATGAAATAATTTGTTGAATATATTTGGAACAATTAATAAAACAACAAATTAAAAATATATATATTTTAATATATACTTTTTTTTAAATTTATAATTATTTTTAAAATAGTTTTTTTTAGTTATTTGAATGATAATAAATTTTAATTGATCATTAAATAAGATATTGAGTATAAGGAAAACAATTAATAAAACCATAAATATTAGAAATATTTTTAATATACGTTTTTTCTTAATTTATATAACTAGGGAGATACCGCCACCTGCTCGATTCGCTCACCGACCCCCGTAAGCTTATTACACAGGACCTTTTGGATTGCTTCGCAATCTTCACAAAACCCAGCTAACTAAACTTTAACTCACTTTATAAAGCAATAAAAAATATTATCTGAAGAAACGTCAACAAACTTTTCAAAAAATACGTCACAGGTCATCTCCATGAATAACAATCTCTTAAAAGTTTGAATATTTATTAACCCTTACTTATCAATAATTAAATCAAAGTGTTTTCCTTACATAATATCCAGCACGACGATTAATAACTATGTACAAGAGTTCCCATAGTCACCTGGGATCTCTTGGTCCATGTAGGTGACCGTAAATATGTATAACAAAATTTAAAAAGTAAACTTAAATACAAGAAAATAATACATAAAATGAATAAAGTGGCAAACAGGGCGATAATATTTTTGCCATAATGGTGAGTTTGAGTGCAGATTGCAGAACAATACAAAAACATACATTAAACAGAACAGAAGAAATCAATATTTTTAGTAGTAGACAGATATTCCTTTAATTGTCTTTTAAACAAATGTTTGGAAGGGCTATTTTGAATATGTATTTTGGTAATTTATTGAAAACATAAAGGGCTATAAAACATAAGGGGCTATAAAACAAAATTTTTTACAGAATATTGACTTTTTGGGATAACAAAGTATAATATGTTAGGTCTTCGTAGGTTTACGACATTGCGTTTTTGACAAATGTTGGGGTTTAGAAAGGGATGGAGGCAAATTAAAAGATGGCGAATTGGAAGAATATTTAAGGAATTGAAATAGTAGTTTATATTATTTGTGTAAGTGCGCTTCATTATTTAAACACCTCAGGCATCTTTTTTGGAGCCCCTCAATTCTTTTTAAGTTGAATATGTAATCCCCTCCCCATACAACGAGACCGTAATTAAGTTGTGAATGAACCCAAGAATAACATAAATTGATTAGTAATTTATTGTTTAACTTTTGTTTTAGATAATAAAAGTTATATAGAACATATCTTAGTTTGTCTAATATATAGTTAGTTGACTTGAGAGTCTACTAGAATTACTTATAACGTTGTGTGCTAATGACTGAAGCCTAACCGTGAGTCGTTCGTTTCAGCGCATCCGTGGGTTCCGTCGCTCGCTGCCGAAGCTTACGCTGACGTGGCTGGGGGTGGTGGCCACCTGCGGACTGCTGCTCGTCGTCATGTCCTGGAAGAAGCGCATCCTCATGCGCCTCACCCACTCCCGATGCCCCCTCGAGGAGGCAGAGAAGGTGCTGCTGGTGGTAAGAGACTCTCTCTCTCTCTCTCTCTCTCTCTCTCTCTCTCTCTCTCTCTCTCTCTTCATATTTTAGCAGTAAATATATAGCCACCCGGAAAATAACCGTTACAGTTGACATTGCGTTGATGATGATAGAATAGTGGTTCCAAATAAATGGAAAACTCCCTTACCCTGTACCTCTTTCTTCTTAGCATCCCTTTACTATTAACCCTCACTCTTCTCTTGAGCATCTCTTTACTTTTAAATATCCTTTACATCTTTAACATATATTTCCTCTTCGGCATTTTTTTTACCTTAATTTCTTTCGGTTCACTTTATACCTCTGTGCATGGATTTTCGCATCGATGTATATGTTTATTCTTCTCTATTCTTTAAAAAGAAAGAAATCATAGATATACAAAGTGTTTCACCCAAGACCATCGATGCCCAAACTCCGCACAGCCAGATTCCCTGCCTGGAATACAAAAGCAACTGCCATGTTAAAAATAAGTAAAAAAATGATTTTTTAAAAAAACGCTTTTATTAAGATGTCCTAAAAATTCAAAAATAATTTATTGGGTTTTGTGAAATAATTTATTGGAGAGTAGAAATTGAATTTCCGGTAAGTAAAAATTAACTGATTTTCTGATCACTAAAAATAAAAGCGTGGGCGCTAGTAATTCTCTATTCACTATTTATTCTAAGTTCTCTTTTATGTAAAATTATGAATTATTAGCGCCCACGCTTTTATTTTTAGTGATCAGAAAATCAGTTACTCTCCAATAAATTATTTCACAAAACCCAATAAATTATTTTTGAATTTTTAGGACATCTTAATAAAAGCGTTTTTTTAAAAAAGCTTTTTTTACTTATTTTATTTTCTACTTTTTAGTCATAGAATTTTGCCTAAAATCTTAATTTTTATTCCAATTGTTGATATATAATTACTAGAACACCTTAGACTTTAATGCTAAAAATTTAAACATTTCCCCTCTATTTTCTTATAAAATTTTTCTCAAAGCAAGTAATTTGAAATTAATAAACTTTTCCAAACACCAGGGATGAATTTCCAAAAATAAAAAATATTCCAAAAAGAAGAGATTTTATAACTTCTTTTTTACTGAAAAAGCGCAACACCCGAAGCTAATATAATCGATCGGAAATCATTCAAACATAGTTAATTCCGAGGAAATACAAAATAATTTATGTATTTCAATCCCCATTTCCACAAGACTTTCAAAAATTTCTGTCTAAGCAATAAATAATTCCATCTGAACGAAAGCGAAATCTAAAAGAATGAATAGCCATAACTGTCATAAAAACATCAAAACTCCCATTTATCCATCAAATGAAAATAAAAAGTATTTTCAAGCTTTTAGAACAAGTGTTGTTGGTTTTAATTCACATTACTATCTTCGTTAATTATCTTAATTGAAAGGTAATAATTCAAGGTTTGAAGATTGAATATGGTTAAAATATATATAATACGCTATTGTATAAAATTTGGGGGTCATAGTCCTTTTAGAATATCTTAAATTCGAGTTAATCGGATAATCAAAAATACTCGTTAATTACCGTAATTAGAGAGTTATTGACTCGGTGATAATGGAATATTGCATTGTCATGAATATTACACCATGCTGCAAAGTTTCAAGGCTTAATATCGTTTAGAAGTACCTGAAATTTTATGTACAAGAATCTAAATGACAACCTAAAAATTTGCATAAATTCGTCTTTAATTTCTTTAATTAGTTGAAAAATTGCCATTTTGATGATTGAATATAGTATTACTATGCCTATTACATTATTTTATTGATCCGTGTTTGGGAGCGAAAATATTTTTTAAGGGTCTCAAAATAGAGTTAATCGGATAATCAAGAATACTCGTTAATTACCGTAATTAGAAAGTTATTGACTCGGTGATAATGGAATATTGCATTGTCATGAATATTACACCATGCTGCAAAGTTTCAAGGCTTCATATCGTTTAGAAGTACCTGAAATTTTATGTACAAGAATCTAAATTTTTTGCGATAATTTGCCGTTAATTAATTTAATTACTTGAGAATTGTCGTTTTGATGGTTGAATATAATAGTACTATGCCTATTACAGTATTGTTCTTTTTTTGGGAGCTAAAATCCCTTTGGAAGGGCCTCAAATTTCAGTTTTTCTGATAATTAAAAATACTCGTTAATTAACTTAATCCTTTGGTTATTGATTAGATAATAATTGGATATTGGAGTGTCATGAGGGTTACATCAATGTGTAAAGTTTCAGGGTCCTGGAATATCAGGAAGTGACCGAAAATCGAGTTTTAAGTTTTCACCCGTGACCTTGGCCCAGAGCAAGTCTAATAAAAGCGTTTAATAAAAAACACTGTACCTCTACGACCCATATTTCGAGAATGTTATTACATAAAATTATATGACGCCATATTCAGTGTACTGCAAAACAAGTTTAAGGAAAATAAGAACCTTTGCATGGTTACAGACTACAATATTAAAAATATCCACCGCGCTATAAAGAATGTTTGCGGCTGGTGTAAAATGAAATAATGAAGTTTTTTTCCTTACAACAAATATGACGTTACATTTTCTGAAAAAAAAACTATGGGTTGTAGAGGTACAGTTCCTTAGGCATTTATCTACTCCACGTAAGGAATCTGGCTGTGCAGAGTTTATGTGGTCTTGTAGAAACATCTTGTCAATTCAAATAAAATATATAGATAAAGATATCATTCGAGTGTAATAAGTTTACCTTTTTAAATAAAATATGTTGATAGTTATGAAAATGGAAACAGCTCAGTTAAGACTTGAATTATAATAAATAAATTTACAAAATTCTATGAAACGGGTAAAACCTGTATCAATAATTTAAATGTATTGAGACTTACGGTACAGCTAATACTAGAATAAACTGGAACAACTGTTTTCAGTTACTTTCATTTGTTACAATTTATTATATCCTATTGATTAAAATAGATACATATATATAGGCTTACTTTGTTCTTTTTCCGAAGGATTCTTACGATCAGCAGTTTGTTGAAAAGGTCATACGGCCGCAAGACAAAACTCTTCCCTCCAAACAGCATACGTACTTTTACAATAAAAAGATTAAATACATATGGGACCACCAGCACAGCAGGTTCATCAAAGTTTTGTAAGTAGGGAAAATTCCATATTTCATTAACCTAAACATACTTTTTGTATCACTTGAATTTTTTAATTAAAGATTGATATCAAAGTATGTATAAATTGACCTTTGCTAATCACAAATATTCAACTACAACTACATTAAAAAGAATATACAGGGAAGAATTAATTTTTATGGCATCGGAATTTGTTTCAGGGGCTTGGAAGTCAAAACCTGTTCCAGCTTTCACAACCTCGTAGAGGGTCTAAACACAACTGAATCAGTTTTTAGGCTTCAACACTACGGCAAAAATTCCATTTTCGTACAAGTCCAACCAATATTCAGATTAGTTTTGGGAGAAGTGAGTTTGAAATATATTTCCTTATTAATATTTTGTGTTTAAGTTTATGAAATTCCAATACATTACTTTTACTACTGATATGCGGTTATAGAAATTTAACTTCCCAGATCCGGAGCCCATTCTACATTTACCAAATGTTCATCGTTGTGGTGTGGATGGTTCAAGTTTACTACCAATTCGCTCTATGCATCGTATTTTTATCCATCATGTCCATCACAGCAACTGTATGGGAAACTCGCAAGGTGACTTACGTAATTCATAGTTCTATTTATCCACTTCGAGTAATACCACCGTGAACTGTTATTGATTTCCTAAAATTTCAGCAAAGCAGAGCCCTAAGGGACGCTGTGAGAACCGATGCGATTGTAACAATCCTACGAGATGGAAGAGGTGAGAAAAATGATATATCCCTCAAGAATTGTTATTGAATTAATAGTGACTATTATCGACAAATATTTCAATCTTTTAAATAATATTCCGTGGAAATGTTTAAAAAGTTTTTATTTGAAGACGTAGGGGGAAGAACGGTATTTTCTATAAAAGGTAATTATGAGAAAAACGAATTAACGAATATAAAGGTTTGAAAACTTTTAATTTTCCCCAGCACACAACCAATATTACCTTTGTTACAGATTTTCTCTGTTAATGATAATATTCAAAGCAATCCTTAAAAGTCAACAGATGGCTATCCAATCTCCATTTTTGGTGGGAAAAAAGGACAAAAAACATTTATTTCCCTTTTGGTAACCACGTTCACCTAAATAAATACATTTTTGAGTAAAAATCAATGCGATTTTTGTAAACTGTAATAGAACTTGGACTCTTGAAATTGAAGGGCTTGGTGTATGAAGGTGTTATGTAACATTTTTTGAAAATACAATCTAATTCAATGGATGAAAGAGTTATGGGCAGATGTGTTACGTAGCAAAATCTGAATATTTCAAAACAGCTAGAAACAAAGATATGATGAAAATGAAGGGGCTATGTAACCTTAAACACTATGTAACAATAAAACTTTGAACCTAAATTACTCGAAACTAGAGTTTTGTAACATAACCCCTTCATCTCCCAAGCCCTTCAATTACCATAATAAATTACTTTTCCAGTTTTGGTTGCAATAGATTGCTGTCTTTCTTTTATGTAACTGCATGCATATTTTAAATATTGGTAACTGTTTTTATGTATTAATTAGTATTAATAGTAAGATTGATAAACAGTCTAAAAATTTCATTTGCATGTAACCTAAAGACTTACATAGTTTAACTCTAATTGTAAGTTGCATCTGCATCGCTTACTGCGTTGAATTTGAATGTAAACGGTCTCATTACACTCAATAACCACTAAAAATTTTATAAATATGTGGTTTGTGTGTTTGAAAATGATAAAAGATTCCACTATACCGGGTATTTCAACATGTCTGGTCTGCCCGAACTCTTTACAACCAGATTCTTTGCGGGGAGTACAAAAAATATGCCCCCCCCCAAAAAAAATAAATAAATAAATATATATATATATATATATATATATATATACCTCTCTACGAACCATAGCTTTCGAGGAAATTGCTACAGAAAAAAGGTATGACGTCCCATCCCATTTACGTTTAAAAAAAAGGTTTATGGAAAACGTTAATATGATTATGTAGATATGTTTGCACACTAAGATGTTAAATACCCATTGTGCATGCAAGCGCGCCCGGTGGAATGAAATAATTTAGTTCGTTGGTCATTTTTTACGTTCTTCACGTAAGGAATCTTTCTGTGCAGAGTTTGGGCGGAGAGTTTATAAGTAGTCCCCAATAGTGAGGTGATGTGTTTTCGTGTTAGAGGTCCAGAAGTCGTCGGAGGACCTGGTTCCCGGGGATGTCCTTCTTCTCCCTCAGTCCGAGTTCATCATGGTGTGCGACGCCGTCCTCATTTCCGGAAACTGCGTCGTCAACGAGAGCATGCTCACAGGTATGCTCCGACTCTTTTTTTTTCTCCACAAAGATCCTAAAATTACTTTCTCTCTCTGTCCTCAGTGATAGAAGTGTCATTCTGTCCTTAATTTTATTCTACCGACTTATTAAACCTTTTATTTCTTTCTGGAGGATAAATAAAAAGGTTACGCTGTGCAGTGCATTCTTGAGCTTTATTGATACTTAGAATTTTAGAAAAATACCCTAGGACACATTCACATTGGAGCATAAGTAACCGCATTCAACTTGTTCCTTAGGGTCGCACAAATGATCAAAAGAGTATTCTCCAGTAATTGTAAGTTAATTCTATATAAAATTTGTTTTTCACATAAAAACAAGGTAAATATAAAATATTGTTCAAATAGACTTCAGCAATCCTTCTGAGAACTTTCGTTAGTTTCTCTCACCATAATTATGACAAAACTCTTAAATAAATAGGTACAATTCCGTTAGAGTCCCCGCTAAATATCGCCAATATCCAAATTGCTAAATGTATCCAAATATCAACAAATTTTTCTGACTTTTATTAATAAACTGAATATTTATTGATCTAATTAAACATTTTAATTCAGGAGTTTGAAATTATTTATGAATATTTCTACTTTTTGTAGTTTAAAAGAACAGGGCGATATTTAGCGGGGACTCTAACGGAATTGAATCAATAAATCTTATGCCGAAAAAAAATCGCTGCTAATAAGCACCTATTATGGCCTTTATTTTATTATCTTACTAGCGCTTTCAGCGCTAGCCCGGCGTTGCCCGGGCACAGTATAACGTATGTTGTACCTATACGCATTTAAAAGTTAGCGTCCTTTACTGGTTGGGAAATTTGTGCAGGCTGGTATCTAATCATGTAAACAAAGTTCAGTGAAGCTGGTATCTAACCACGAACACAAACACTTGGATTCAAAGAATAAAGAAGTAAAAGAAAATCTCAGGAACTGTGTAAAAAGCCACTAATGTAATAACTTAAATTATGTAACTAAACATAAACTATTATGAAACAAAAACAAAAGTAAGACTAAAAAGTACTTCAAAACAAAAGCAAGTTATGTTGAATTTGAAAGTGTGGAAGAAATGCACAACTGTATTCAAACAAAAGTAAACAGTACATAGATTTTCTTAAGTGGTAAAAATGCACACACAAAAGTAAGACTAAAGTACTAAGATTCAAAGAATGAAATGAAAATCAGTAACAGGATAGCGATAGCAGAGCACAAAGAAGCGACGAACATCAGCAAGATCGGCGCATCGCAATGCCGTAAATGTAAACAAAGTGAAATATGACATTACAGACGGCGTTAAATAGAATAAATAAAACCTATGAATGAAACCGTATAAAAATATGAATCATAAAATATACGAAATACTTATCGTTTAGGGAAAACCGTCAATTAATTGCCGCCTCGGCGATTGTATTAGCATTCGCAAGAATATCGGCGTCCGATAGCCGCCGTGAGCAAGGCCTAGGTTTTAGAAATGAAAAGCGATACCTGAGAAAAGAAACAACGTAAAAAAGAAGGATAGGGAAATCAGCTTTTAGATATAAACAGAAAAAAGATACTTTGCAGTGGAAAAAGCAGTGGAATTCAGGAAAATTGTTTCTCAAACAAAGTGATAGCAAGTCAGCTATGATGTAAATAGACCGCCAAAAAGAATGATTGTTGTTGCCAGGTTTCAAAGAGAAAATGGCTGCACCTAGATCACGATGATTTTTAGCATTAGGATATTTGACAGGACGAATCCTAACCACTCCGAGAGTAGGAGAAAGAGAGTTTGGACCAATCATATACGCTGTAAGCACAGTGCGGAGAAACAAATAAACGAACAAACAGCGGGTTTCTATTTTATTAGTATAGATATATTAAAATAATTTGGGGTTTCTTTCGGCCGGCCGCCAGGCCGCACCCCCGTTCCGATTTGGACAAACTCGGTCTTGATCGAAAGCTCTCCACCCCTAGATGAGCCAATAATATAACACGTTCCTCCAAAACTTTCCATTTTTAAATTATGCGTTCTTTTCGTTTTGCCCCCATGTTAACTCTATGGGGAGGTTCCGTTCCGCCGGCTACCAGCCCGAACCCCTGAACCGATTTGGACAAACTCGGTCTTGATCGAAAGATTTCCAATCCTAGATGAGCCAATAATATGTCACGTTTCTTCAAAACATTCCATTTTTAAATTATAAATTTATTTCAATTTGCCCCATTGTTTTCAGTTAATATTTTTACCAACACAGGCAAAACGTATTTTAAAGAGCGTGAAGAAAATCTACTTTGAAATGATCAAACTTTTGACGTTTTACTAGATTTATCGCAACAGGATACTAGGCACATTGGATTTATAAAAAAAAATTACTGGTACAGGTTTAATTAAAGTCTTACTTTTTTCTCTTCAGATGACGCATAAGAATAAATTAGTTGTGGTTAGAAAAACCTATAATTTGATTGAAAATATTGAATAGTGTAGCGCTGACGATGCAGCTTAAGTAATTGTAGAAAATTTAACTGCGCTGCAAGCGCGAAATAATGAAATAATATCGAGCGAAGCTCGCATCAGCGCCAAAGGCGCGTAATCTAGCTGGTAAGACGCGGCTTTGCCGGGTCAAACCAGCTAGTCATATTTACAACATGTTTCTCCGCCTCACAATGACCCATGTTTGCCCTGCCATGCTTGTATGCCGTCTGTTACTGGACAGCTTCTTCCTCTCACCTAAAGATACCTGAAGATCTTTAACGCTATAATATTGTTTTTTACTCCTAGGTGAGAGCACCCCGATCACGAAAGTCCCCGTAGCGAACGACCCCAACACCCGGTTCAACACCAACTCCAACAAGCGAAGCACCCTCTTCTGCGGCACCCAGGTACTGCACAGCCGGAGTGTGGACGGATCCCCCATCAAAGCCATCGTCTACAGAACAGGTCAGGACGAATTCTAGACATTGTATAATATAGTAGGGGAGCCCATGATGCTAAATGTGGATTTACTCGAGCGCGTCAGATAATCATAAGGGAGATACCTTGCATGCTTTTGAGTAACTCCACCAAGTATAAGCTCTCCATGTTGGTGGGTATGTTTAGAACAGCCCGTCAAAATTTGAAAGAAAACTAGTTACATTGACATACTCTAGCGCGTCAGATTGGCTACCAAGACAGTTTACAACTAGTTGAGCCTAGTATCCTGGCTACTAGTCTATAAACATTTTGTTTCGTACATTTTTCTCAAAAAGAGCGATAGCGTCTTACCGGTCTTGGTTTTACTTTGCAACTTTGTAACCCTCCCGCTCCCTTATCCACCGCTCAAATCGGCAGATTTTAGAAAATGTACACTTTTTAGCTGGTAACTAGCCTACCTTATCATTATCTGACGCGCTCTAGTATGTCCATTTAACTAATTTATTTTTACAAATCTGACGGTCTGTTCTAAACTTACCCACCAACATAGAGAGCTCATATTTGGTGGAGTTGCTCAAAAGCATGCAAAGGTATCCTCCCTATGATTATCTGACGCGCTCGAGTTACTACCCAAAAACACTCTGGGCTCCCCTACTAGAAGATATTGCAAAAATTTACATCTTTATATCTAACTTTTGAGCTCAAAAAATATTGTTTTGAAAATTAGTCGTAGAAAGCTTCATAGACTAATTATTATTTTTAGAAACAAAGGATAATTGGTGTATTTGGTATTTCTACACGGTTTCGACCAGGCTCTTAAATACTTAGAAAGAGTACTTCTGAAATGAGTAAAGTAATACGGTCGAATAATTTATCTTTTTCAATTATATTATAGTGAAATTGAGAATCACACATTATTAACTTTTCCTTTAACTTCTTAACACTATCCTTGTCTCCTCTCCGGAAAAATGGAAATTCGAAAAATTGAGTTGTACAGTTTTTAAAGAAATTCAATGTTTATTTTTAACTGAGTTTTGGGTCATATATCTCGGATGGTAATTTTACTATTGTAAAGTTATCCAGGTAAATATTTTAAAAAATAAAAAAAGTGTTAACTGTATTTGTATAAAATTTTAAAATTTATGCTCCTATATGATTAAAACTTTATCATAATGTTTTTTTTCCTCGTTAGGTTTTGCAACTGCAAAAGGAGAGCTTGTTAGGGCCATTCTTTTTCCCAAGCCGATCAATTTCAAATTGTACTCCGAGTTGTTCAAATGCATGGTTTTATTTTTAGTTCTAGGTAAGTTATAAATAGAAAGGTGATAAACGTTTTTATAGAAATAATGCAAAAAAATAAGTGACATTTCTGAAATCTTAAAATATAAATGACATTATAAAATTCGCTTCAGTATACCTTATGGGAAATAATGACGGTCTGATTCTGCCTATATATTACCACTAACTACTAAGTACTACAACTTTTAAGTTTAAAAAGTACCAATGCATGATTATGGTTGTAAACTTCATTAATGCTGAAAAATGTCTTCAATTGTGTGAAAAGCCTAAAATGTCAGACAACGCTGACTTAAGACAGCTTAATTGTTTGAATCGGATAAAATGAAACAGATAACCATACAGTCCAAACCATAAAGATTTCTTAAGCTTTTTCCATAAAAGTTTTCTTTGAACATGTGATATAACTAAATGAGTGTAAGGTATTTAATTATTTTTTTGGAATTTCAGGCATTCCTCCAGTGGTATATACTTCCATTATATGGATACAACTAGACGTGAGTACTAAATCACAATTCTACTGTAACTAATTTTTCCTTACACAAAACTTTAAAATCAAAACCGTATCGCCCAATGAGTTTAATGGAATCAATAAAACTCAAAATTTATTTTAACTTTTTTACTCGTATCAGGCCCGAGTTTTAAAGTTAGTAATCAAATTTAATCAGCAAGATGAAATTTTGATAAAAACATTATTATGACAACTTTGACAACTTGACAACAAACTTTGGTTATAATAAATATTATTATACAAAAACTTTATTGTTTCAAATAAATATACTACTCTTCCATCGAAAATGCAGAATTCAACATTACACAAAAATAACCATACAGGGTGGTTATAAAATAAGTTACCCTCTTTGAAACTACGTAACTAGTAGCGTTTTCTAGTAAACGGACGTGGATGAAATTTGGAATTTACGTAATATGGTTTGTTGGAAATTGAAATACGCAATTATAATAGATGGCGTTTTTCGCTTTTTACTGTTTGCAAAGCTGTATAGGATTATGTTTATTACACAGGGAAAAAAGTTATGAGCCAGAGGCCCTATTCATTGAAAAGTAACCATATAGAAGCATAAAACTGACCCCATCCATATTTACAACTACTCATCGTCCCTGCTATGCTTCTGAAATTCAAACCTTTACCAAATTTTTTTCTGTGTGTTTCACTTAACCCAAAACACATCTGCTAGCAATAAAAAACTTTTAACAAGGGAAAAACTTCATTTATCAGTCAATATAATATATTTTATACATACAAACCAAATTTCATCCACGTCTGTCCACAAGAACTTACGCTACGGTATTTCAAACAGGATATGTGTGTTATTTTATAACCACCCTGCACTATCCTATTCTTCTTAAATTCCATACGACAATCCTCTCAGGTTGTCTATCACCGGAGTTGAAGATTACGCAGACGCAGTGTTGTTTATCTTCTATTTAATATTAATTAAACCACTATTTATTTCGTTTTTGAGTGGTAATTATGAATTTCCTTTCTGTAGGCGTATGTGAAGGACATCATCATCATCGTAGTGGACGTGCTGACTTTCCTGGTGCCCCCTGTGCTGCCCGCGGTGCTCACCAGCATCAACGCGCACGCCCAGCGCAGGCTGCGGCAGCACGGGATCTACTGCCTCAACTCGCGCTACATCAACTTCTGCGGCGGCCTGGACGTCGTCTGCTTCGACAAGGTCTATTACTACTACTGTCTTTCTTCTTAAATCCTGGTTTCCTACCTGTTTCCAAAAGCTTTCATAACAGGGGTACCCAAACTACAAAAGTTTCTGTAGTCTTAGTTGAATCGTTCCTCATCTCTATCTCTAGTATATTATCAAATGATTTCGTTTGTCCAATGAGGAGACAAGGGCAGATTAAAGGGGGGCGGAGGGGGCGACCTCCCTCCCCCGAGAAAAATCCCCTAAAAGTAGTTTCAGAACACTTTTTGTCATGCTAAAATTCAAAACTTTCCCGGGGGAGAACCCCGGACCCCCTCTTCTTTCTTTGTCTATAGAGTACTTGAAGTCGTTTTCTATGATGATAAAATAGAAGTGTCTATTCAGGAGCGTAGCCAAGAGGCCCCCATTGGGCCTGACCTAAAGCTTTTTAGACCCTATTTTAGGTGTTATAATTATAAAAAACCTTAATAATGATTATCTATACCCCTTAAAAGTGTCCGAAAAACACTTGGGGGAGTACCATGGGCCAGACGCGTATATAAGGGGGGGTTATAGGGGTCCGGTCTCCCCTCCGAAAGTCGGACTAAGTGGATAAAAACCGAGTTTAAAAGCTGACTTTAAGGGTCAAATTTCCAGAAATTTTCTGAGGGAGGACTCCCCAGACCCTCTTTTTTAATTGGATTTCTATACGGCCCACAAATTTTTTACATCCAAATTTTTAAAATTAGTGTACTCCCTTCTCCCCTATTTTTAAACTTATTTTATATCAGTTTTAAGTCTCAAAACAGCTTAACAGTACCTACTAGTTTTGAAGATATTATTTTTTAAAAAATTATCCCCCAGGGAGGACCTACTTTAAATTGAATAATCCATCTTACCGCCCCCACCCACAAAATTGCATTAATTCGCCACTGTGAGAAGATATATGAGCATTGGCTTGACTAGGACTAAAGATTCTCATTCCAAACTACTATCTTCCAAGGGCTTTGGAGCCGACTAACTTCAATTTTTTATTACTTTCCTAAAAATATTACTATACGAGATTCAAATGTTAGATTCTAATAACAATAATAATAATAATAACAACAACAACAACAACAACAACAATAATAATAATAACTTTATTTACTGCACAAAAGTTTTTACAGAACACAAAGAAAAAAACATTTGACACCAAGGGGAAAATTGACAATTCCCCGTGTTCAGGCGACAGAGAATGCATTTTACATTAAATACAAAATAAAGGGAGAAAATTAAAACAACTTAAGAAAATGAGTAAATAAATAATGGCAATAAGCTGGAAAACTGATTATATATTAACTTTTTGATTTATACTTTTTAAAATTAAAGGTGTGAATTTCAAGAAGTAAGTCAAAGATTGAATTTGCAATATTACATATCAGTAAAGTGTCTGACGTTGGGTTTACTATCAGTTTTGGAACTTTTTCATCTTCAGAATGATTGCCGGCTCAATGCTAGAAAAAATATTCTTTAGAAATACTTAACTTTTTAAGTTTTCTTTAAGCTGAAACACTTATTTTCTCAGACAGGAACACTTACAGAAGACAGTTTGGATATTTCTGGCGTTGTTCCCATTGACGATGGAAGGTAAAGTATTCATTGAAATTATTTTGAACTATATCTATGAGAATATCACTGTTTTAAAAGATTATTAGTGACGATAATTAAAGGATTCAATACTTCATTTTATGTAGAACAATTTCCTGACCTTAAGCATTAAGAATTTCTTAATTAAGGTTTTGTTATTTTAACTTTCTATTCATGCCTCAAATTACGATTTTTAACAGCAATGAAATGTTATATTTAATAGTTTTAAAAGGGAAATATACCTTTGTAACGTTACATTTAAATAAATTATTTTCTTTAGCTTAAGTGGAAGTTAGGAGAACCAGCACCAGTTCAAGCTTAAATAAACATAAACTTTTATCAGTGACGGACTCGATACTTTATTTAGTATGAATGAAAAGTTATAAAAAAGTATTTCAGTTTTGGACAACTTTACAATTAATTGCAATCATCAAACATGTTTGGAAAAATGACAGTTAATCCATAATATGAATCTCAGATTAACCCATTCCAGATGTATTGATTTTATTTTATTAGCCAATTTTAGCTTGAAAACCCCAACATCTTGAGGGATACATTTTGATATCATCCTGTTGTCATCCTGTTGTTTATTATCATTGCTGATAAATTCGTGTACGTGCGTGCGTTGAAATAATTGTAATGCACGATAAACAACCATACCTGTAAAAGTTGCTTTTCCTTTGAAAGATAGTTGCTGCAAAGAAAACAACTAACGTGAACGAAATCATACAGGTCTCTAGCTCGAAATTTATAAGTGTTTAAAATCTTAATAAAACTGAATTAATTATTTTTTAAATCTGTGAAACTCTTGTTCTTGGGTGCACCTATGCTTCTGCTCGTGATTTTCGAATACTTTAAGGAAGACATTATAATGTACCTGCTTCATTCCATGATAAAAGTCGATCAAAATAATTTCTATTAAGTTACCTTTTTTTCTTTTCAAATTTTTACCAAAATGCTATTTAATAGTCAAACCGAGAAGTTTGTAGTACTTACAATGAAACAAAACATTTTCGTAGCGATACGGAATTTTTCAAACATGCGATCATTTTGAATATGCCCGTTCGTCTAAAAAGAGACAAAAAGAAAAAAAAAGCATTAACACATAATTTTGGTGTAGTTTTTTAACTAACCGAACAAACAAGGTATTGAACGAATTCTTCTCAGGTTCGAACGCGCCGTGAAGCACCTCCAGCACCTTCCCAACAGCCCTCTGATGAAGGCTATGGCCACCTGCCACTCCCTGACCAAAGTGGACGGAAAGTTGCTGGGACACACCCTCGACGTCAAGATATTCGAGGCCATCGGATGGGTGAGACGCCTTTCTAAGAGCTCTAAATCCATTCCCGCTGAGATTACAAAGGATCTCGAAATTTTAACCATTGCTAATAAAAGTTATTGAAAAAAAAATCCGAATGCTTACCGAAAAATATTATGATGGAATACATAATTTGAGTGTATTTCGGGAAACTTAAGTAACTTAACTTTACATAAAAAGTCTACAAGAGTGACATTGATATTATGTTAGTGCTAAGTGATACTACGGTGACTTACATATACAGTAACTAGACTCCTAACTGGAAGTTGTATCTAGTACTCATCTACTAATTCTAGTCAATGGTTTATTAAAAACACTTAACTGTTTTTGTTAAAGGAGTTCATTACACATTGAATATTCCAAACAATAACAATAGTTCTAAACCAGATAAAAACGAATAAAGTTTGATTTTAGATTCATTAGCGAGGTATTTGTATAATGTTTTTCATTTAATTATTTATTTGGTCTTAAATGGACCAGAGGTCCCAGGTGACTATGTGGATTGGTGTTTGTGTTTCATGTTTAAATAAATAAATAATAAAAAAGTAGGGGAAAACGGGACGATTTGATACAAGGGGCACATTGATACACTTTCAATATCCCAAAAACTAATACGGTTATTTAAGTAAATTTTTTTTCTAACAGTTGCCCTTACATGCATAAACATTACATCTGAAACCGTTAAACTCTGCAGTTAGTCAATAAAATTTTA
Organism: Tetragnatha montana; assembly: GCA_963680715.1. Classification (NCBI taxonomy): domain Eukaryota; kingdom Metazoa; phylum Arthropoda; class Arachnida; order Araneae; family Tetragnathidae; genus Tetragnatha; species Tetragnatha montana. The sequence goes on along the minus strand of OY796674.1, from coordinate 37,875,057 downwards.
TGAAAGAAACAAAATTTTGTTGTTGAGAGTTGTGTGGATTTTAGTTTCTGTGATTTAAAAGAACATTTAAAACATTTATTCAATTTTAAACTTTTGTAAAACTACCTTTTCTTAAATAATTTCACTTTAACCGTTAAAAACACTTCTAGGGTCTCAAAAATGTAAAATTCACGTTTTGTCTCAGCCGTAATGCTACACTGAATGAGCTCATCAGTGAATGGCCCAGTGGGTTCTTTCACCAGTTCCTCTTTCATTTTTGATGTTCACTTCAGAGGATTGATGAATGAAAAGACAATTATTCACACTTTCACTTTGGATGATTCCTCCAAAAGGAACACCAAAAGTGATAAATGTGAATAAGCCTTTAAAATAACTTAGCTTCTCTTTTTAATTTTTCTCCGGTTTGAAACTTTTTTTCTTCTTTCTCCCAGGATCTGGAAGAGCCTTCCTTCGGTGACCAAGTGCCTTTTGAAAAGCTGCCTCCCCGAATCGTCTTTCCCAAAGCTTCCAACTTTCTAGATCAGGTACTAAAAGATTTTAAGTATTTACATTAGCTAGTACTAGTACATCTCTTACATGTCTTTCCCTCCGTAGCCGGCCGTCCCCATTGCCGTTGTGCGGCAGTTCCCCTTCGAGTCCCTCCTGCGACGCATGAGCGTGGTGGCCAAGGCTCAGGGCAGCGATCACTTCGAGGTCTTCCTCAAGGGAGCCCCGGAGCTCGTATGCTCCCTCAGCAAGCCACACACCGGTGAGTCCACTTGTTGATTTCTTGAAAAAACATCTATACTCGGCAGCAACGTTTAATGAACCCAGTACGTCACTACGCGGAAGGAGAAAATGAGTAAACACAAAGCCTGTTGGGTTGCTAGGAGGAGTTTCGGTACGCAAACCGCGATGAAAAGACACTATATACTATACATGGGTTCAACAAAATAATCATCTTTTTAAATTGGAGTTCTTATTTCACTCAAAATTCAGACACCGCGATGGGAACTACTTTGTTTGTTGGTGACGTCATAGGGTCAACTAACGTGCTGTCTAGTATAGTGATATTGAGTACTTATCACTTGTTACAGATTTGTCTTTTTGAATATTTGATGAAAAATATCCTGTATAGTAGGGGTTTAAAAATAATAAGCAAATATTTTAAGCTCAAGACTATTTTAAAATATATACCTACTAAAAACATCTAGAAAGTAAAATTCCCAAGTCCTGTACTAAATCCTGTACCAAGTCCTGTGTAAATGCAAACATGACATACTGTTTTCCTCTCTGTAGTGGTTGTTTTTTTCCTCGTCTTGCAATTTCATAAACGGCGGTTAAGTCAGAAATTTAAAATATGTAGTATGTATTTATGATGTGTTTTGTTATGAAATCGTGTTGTATCAGCTAAGAAATTACCTGTTTAACCAACCAATACATCCTCTCAGTACCCGAAAACTTCAAAGATGTCCTGGAGTTCTACACCCGACAAGGATTTCGTGTCATTGGAGTAGGCTGCAGAAATATGGATGAAAACATCTCTTGGGATGAAGTGCTAAAAATGCCCAGGTATGTATTAGAAAAAAAATCCCACTGAAAAGTTTTCATCAGGATTTTTACGCATTTTAAAATATGGTTTGAGAGTTCTTAGGTTCGGTAATGATATAATAAAGTGTGATTAATGAAAGGGGATATGGTATGTTTCCTTCTTCTTCCTTCATTAGATCTACTTATTTGTATCTTCGCTAAATTAAAATTCTGTGAGCCGTTACGGGCTTACTCCATTTCAGACGATTTCAGAGAATTGAAGGAATGTAGCATTTCTTTAATTGCAAGAGTTCCTATTAATTATTTTGTTTAACTTAACAACTTTTTTCTATGGTACAGCAGTACCATCCACAAAATTCATTACGTACTCGTACATGAAGATTAGTTGTAGTTACATCAGTAATCGGAAAATCTTTTCCTTAGAGAGGAACTGGAGTGCAATCTGGAGTTCCAAGGGCTAGTTGTTTTGCAAAACAGACTGAAGCCAGAGACCATCCCTACACTCAACGTTCTGAAGGACGCTGACATTCGAACAGTGATGGTTACAGGTAAGGAAATGACTTTTATAGTTAGTTTGTTTCTCTGAGTACATATATGGTACACTCGATGGTACTTATAATTATAGGAATTCAAAATTCGTGGCTTAGATTGACTAAGTTTTATGATATTTTTAATATTTACTACTTAATACAATAGTGGGTCATTTTTATGTGAGAAGAGAAGTGTTTTCTTATATATGGTTAAAACTTCAAATGCATCTCTAGAAAATTTATGGCTTTTGAGTTGAGAGTCTGTTGCTGGAATGAGTGATGCATCACATTATCCTCTTGTTAATCTCGTGGAAGTAGGAACACAAGGGTGCCCTGATAAGGCTTCGCTTTATGATGTTCAAAAGAAGCAATAGAAACCAATCCTTAATCCGTAGCAATAAAAATGTTGGCGTACTGGTTAGAACTACCATGTTTGTTTAGGATAGATAATAATGGTAACTACAGTTTCACTCAAACCACAGTTAATAGTTACTATGACTTGTGTGTTCATCAGGCGACAACCTGCTGACGGCCATCACTGTGGCTCGAGAGTGCGGTATGGTGGAGGAGTGCGACGCTGTGGTATCGGTGGAGGCCTGTCTCACCACCGCCGACTCCAAGCCCAAGATGCAGATCTACTACAACTACGCCAAGATGCCCGGCTTCAGCGAGAAGCTCAACATGGGACAGAACGGCATGCTGGACGTGAGTACACACACCACTTAGTTAATATTGAGTTTTTCAATCTACCGTATATTATATCTTGTAAAAACCAAGGTATTTTAACCAAGGTATGTATTTGATATCGTATTTTAAATGTAAGTATTTGATTTCATTTGATTTCTAAAAGTAGTTCATAGTAATATGCTCTTATCGATACATTAAAAAAGTTAAGCTTACGAGAATATTTTCCAAAAATATATTGAAATTTCTCTTTTTTTTCCCCATAGGATATTTGTATCTCATCAATGGGAGAAGGCAGGTATCACATAGCCATGGAAGGAACAACCTTCAACTTGATTCGTCTTCATGATAACCAGTTACTAGATAAGGTAACACAACCGAATAATATGGAAATAATGGTAAAAACTTTAAGGTGTTGGAGATTTCGATCTCAGACGATATCCTACTGAGATGCTAGAGTGAGGCTAAAAGTTTCCAGGAGTAATGAAAGATGGGGTTATAGAAGACAAAAAGCTAGGGTTTGAAAAACTTCCAAAGGAATCAATTCTCTTACTTTAACTTATAAAAAATGGGTAATTATTTTCTTCTTTAGGAGGTTAAAGTTTTATACACAGTTTTCATGAAATAAAATAACGCAAAAAAAACTCCAAGGGGGGTTTACTTTATATTGCTTCTGCCTGTGCTTCTTATCGTTGCTTTTTATGTCAGATCTGCAAAGCGGTAAAAGGGTTGTTAATTGCCATTTTGAGAAATTTGGTGGTAAAATATTTTAATCAATAAGTCAAGAAATGTATTCTTTTTAGAAACGATACAGTTTGTGCTTAAAAATAAGTTTTATCTTTAGGTGGTGCAGAAAGGTACAATATTTGCTCGCATGTTACCTGAACATAAGTTATTTCTTATAGAAACTCTCCAGAACCTCGGGTGAGTTATGATTTTATCAGCACTCACGTTTGTTTTCACGAATAATGAATGCTTTGAATAACTACATTGAATGATTTATAAAATTTGGTAAAAGGAGAGCTTGATATACTCAAAATATGTCTATGTACTATTAGCAGTTTTTATTAGAAAAAAATATTATTAAAGCTTAACACCACAAAACAATTTCTTTTTTTATTTCCCTTTTGTTTTCATTGGTTTATAAGGAGTGTCCATTGTGTTTTCCAGACACCAAGTGGGCATGTGCGGCGACGGCGCCAACGACTGTGGCGCCCTCAAGACGGCCCACGCGGGGGTGTCCCTGTCGGTGGCAGAGGCCTCGGTGGCCTCCCCCTTCACCTCCACCCAACAGAACATCCAGTGCATCCCCACCGTCATCAGGTGATCATCTCCCTCCCTCCTTATTTCGATGGGGAGCTCCCATCTCTCTCTCCAACTGTCGGACCTTCTCCGCTTGGGTTGAATTTAATGACTGCTTACCTTTAATAAACTAGAAATTTTTTTAATCTAGTTCTGGCTTAGCTTCTCAGGCACACAAACCAGGGAAAGACCAACCAACATAATCCGAGGTCCCAAAAGTATAGGGTGATTTAAAACTAATGGGCAAAAATGATAGGGGGTTTACACCTTGGAAGTGCGATCCCGAAGCAATCCTGAGGAACTTAGAGTATTCGTAACCACTTACCCACAGTAACCCATTTTGCATGCACTCTAACTCCTCAGGATTGCTTTCAAGTACACACCCTCTAAAGAGGATGATTCTGAAATAATTCTTTGAGTAGTCTACACCTTGTATCATTTTCCCCATTGAGTTTTAAATCGTTCTGTATAGTATTTTTAGTGTATTGAATCGGCAATGATTGGCTACAGATGAACTCCCTGAAGAAGAATCCATAAGGGCTGTGGGATGCACATTTTGGGAAAATATTCTTAGTCATTCTTAGATATTTTTAGAAAAAAACTATCCGAATAAGTCATTTTTCCACTCAAAAAATGGATTTGAATTTTGCTGTATAAAACTGCCCCGTTTTCCCCTACTTGGGCCCTTTAATGGTGTTGTTGCAAGAGCCTCGGCTCGATGAAAAAAGAAAAAAAGTGAAAGATTTTCACTTTTTTCTAGTGAAAAAAGAAAAAGTAAATAATCCTCTTTTAGTCCCTATTAATATAATACAGCATAAAAGTTCAGTGGTATAGGCTGTCTTAAAACTTTTTTTTTGTTTCAGGGAAGGGAGAGCAGCCTTATCAGCTACATTTGGCGCCTTCAGGTACATGGTCTGCTATTGTTTCGTACTTCTGTCAGCTGTTCTCATTTTGTTCTGGGTAAGCAATTTCATAAACATATTATACCTAAGTATTCTAATTCTCTTAACTCCTTTAAGTTCAAATTCCATAATTTTTTTAGATACTATTAAATTAAAAGGCTGAAGTTACTGATTTATCAATGATAAGAATTAGTCTTTATAATTAGTCGTTAGATGTTATAAGGGCTTACTAGCATAAACTTTGTGTATGTTTTTTCTCCTGGTTAAAGTTTATAATTAGGTTAGAAAACATAAATATAATTTTAAGATATTCTTTCATGTATGATTCTAGGATGGTCAGAAACCCTCTGATGGAGGATATGTTATCATTGATATTGTTTTGAATTTGATACCCCCAATACTATGTAAGTAAATTACTTACTTTTTTCTATCGTATTTCTTTAATAATTTCTTACCATTAAAACCTGAATTATTCATTGATTGAATTATATCAATTAATGACATCATCTTTAAAAAAGTATAAAAAAAGATACCAAAAATGTTTTTAAGATTGTTTTAAAGGATGTGGCTAAAATTAAAAAAAATCGGGACTTTACATGTAAAGATTTAGTATATGGGGTAAAAAAAGGGGTTATTCAAATTAAGTGGTGTTCATTCCAAAAGGTAGGCGAGACTCCCTTTTTCAATGCTTTTTTTTAATCTAGTTGGAAGCACCCACGCCTACCCTGGTCTCGTGAAAAGGCCGCCCACCAGGAGTATCATCAGTTTCTTGCCGCAGTTTTCCATGTTCTCTTTCATGCTGATCCAAATAGGTGTCTACGTCCTTGCATACGAGTATTGCTTGATGCAGCCCTGGTAAGTAAAACATTGCTACACTCAAGAACAGTAGGCCATTAAAGCAAGATTTTTTAAATCGCAGAGTTCAGTTAAAAAGGGAAAGGTTAATATTTTAAGCTGACGAGCTAAACAGAAATATCTCTCTCATACAGATATTACTCATTCTGAATTCTTAAATGATTTTGCTGTAACATCTCTTTAACTCTGGAATAGATTGTGATAAAATATAATAAGGGATTATTTTACATAGAAGAAAATTTTATTTGTATCCATTATTAATATCCTTTTATTTGAAAATATATCAAAAATATTCTGACTATGCTATTTTTTTCCAAAAGTCATCGTGAAAGAACTAGGGCTTTGAATGTATGTCAAAGTCATTACTAATAATTTTGAATTTAAAAATATAGGTATTTGGCGACTCCAATAGATCAGAAGGTTAATTAATTAAATGCTTTATTTACAAGATTGAATTTAAGGTATAATCACAGAGATGCATACAATTGGAAATCAAATCTTAGACTGAATTAAAACTTTGCATGAATAATTTTTATGCGAGATCCCAACAATGCGTTCACGCGTTTCCGTTTGATAGCACGGATAATGTATTTTAATTTACGTGAAGCAAGCGCGATGATGAACACATTGTTGGGCCGCTGCACACTCCCCCCGCAGTGTCACCGAAAGGTTACAAATCGCTTTGGAGGTTGTTTCCCGATTCGTCCCGAGCGAGTGGTGGTTGTGGGAGACGGTGCTAAGCCTGAAGGTGATCCACGATCCATGTCTGTGTCTGTTCCAGCTGTCATCTGATGTTGTGTATTGTCGGTTGATGTTGTGCTATTGTTGTTGCTGCAGTCGTTTGTAAGAAAAACTGGTTTGAGGCGGTCAAGAGATACAGTACACTTTCGACCTTTAACCTCGATGTCGAATGTTTTTTCGTTGCGTTTTATAACTTTATATGGTCCATCGTATGGAGCTTGTAAGGGTGTTTTAACTGCATCATGTCGTAACAAGACGTGAGAACATCTATTGAGGTGTGGATGAACGAATATGCTGGTTGTTCCATGGCTAGAGGTTGTAATCGGACGGATATTTGCAAAAGATTTCTTCAAATTTTCAAGTAGTTGTTTTGGTGGTGTTGCAGTTACAGGTGCCGGTGAGAATATTTCTCCTGGTAAACGAAGGCTTTGTCCGTAGACTAAATCAGCTGTTGTTGCTTCTAAGCCTTCCCTGTATACTGAGCGAAAACCCAACAGGATTGTTGGTAATGCCGTTGTCCAGCTTTCTGTATTACAGCACTTGAGGGCTGCTTTTAACGGCCGGTGGAATTGTTCAATCAGGCCATTTGCTTGAGGGTGATATGGCGATGAGCGGATTCTTTTTATTCCGAAGAGATTAAGAAGTGAGCGAAATAGTTGACTTTCGAATTGGCGTCCCTGGTCTGTTGTGATACAGGAGGGTACACCGAATCTAGCTATCCATGAGTTGTAAAATGCTTCGCTTACTGTGGCCGCGGTGATGTCTTTGATTGGTATGGCCTCTGGCCAGCGTGTGGCTCTGTCTATCATGGTCAAGATGTACGAAAATCCATTAGATGGTGGTAACGGTCCCACGAGGTCCAAATGAATATGGTCGAACCGTCCGTAGTTTTCAGGAAACGATCCCAGAGGTGTACGAGTGTGCTTATGCACTTTTGACTTTTGACACGGGATGCATTCTCTTGACCATTGTTTACAATCTTTGTTGATGGAAGGCCATATGAATCTCGACGTTACCAGTTTGATTGAGGGTTTAATTCCTGGATGTGATAGGTTGTGTAACTGCAGAAAAATTTGCTTCCGAAATTGCTCAGGAATGTATGGTCTGACTTTTCCAGTAGATATGTCGCAGTAGAGAAGAGCGGTTGAATTTGGTAAGGCCATTTGTTTAATTTGCAAGCTTTAAGATTGTAGTAAATTATGGAGTTCTGGGTCGTTTGATTGAGCTGCAGCTATGTCGTCATAGTCGATTGGATTTGGAAGAGAAATGGTATTAATGCGGGAAAGTACATCTGCGACGATGTTTTCTGATCCCTTGATATGGTGAATGGTCGTTGTGAATTGTGAGATGAATTCAAGTTGACGAGCCTGCCGTGGAGAACTTTTATCGGAGTGTTGTTGAAAGGCAAATGTCAACGGTTTGTGGTCCGTGTATATGACGAACTCTCTTGCCTCCAACATGTGCCGGAATTGTTTCACGGAAGCGTATGCTGCAAGCAGCTCTCGATCATATGCGCTGTAATTGCATTCGGCTTTCGAGAGTTTCCGTGAAAAGAAAGCAAGAGGTTGACACTCCTTGTCCACTAGCTGCATGAGAGCTCCACCTATGGCGAAGTCCGAGGCATCGACCTGAAGAACTAATTTAGCATCGGGTTTAGGATGGGCGAGTAAAGTTGCATTGGAAAGTAAATTTTTGCTGTTTAGAAATTCTTCTTCAGCTGTGGGAGTCCATTGGATGGCTCTATTATCATTCTTCTTACTCCCCTGTAAATAGCTATTGAGTGTTGTTTGATTCTTAGCTGCATTAGGCAGGAATCGACGAAAGAAATTGAGTAATCCCAAGAAACGACGGAGTTCTTTAACTGTTTTTGGTTGGGGATAATTGAGAATTGGTTCTACTTTCTCTGGGAGAGGTTTGGTTCCCTTGGTGGAGATGTGATGTCCAAGGAATGAGATTTCCGGTACACCCAAAGTGCATTTAGAAGCGTTGACTGTTATGCCATATTCATTGAGTCTTCTAAACACAGTGCGCAAATGATCCCTATGATCTTTTTCATTATCGCTAAAAATGAGGATGTCGTCAATGTAGACGTAACAAAATGGAAAATCTCCCAGGATTTCATTCATAAACCGTTGAAAGGATTGTGCAGCTCCGCAAAGGCCAAAATTAAGGTAAGGGAATTCAAATAAACCAAATGGTGTCGTAACGGCAGTTTTGGGGATATGATCTGGATGAACTGGTATGTGGAAATAGGCTCTGACAAGATCTAGTTTAGAAAAAATATTTTTACCGTATAAAGCGTTAGAGAAATCTTGGATATGAGGGATTGGATACCTGTCTGGAATGGTGCAGGCGTTTAGTCTTCTGTAGTCCCCCACAGGGCGAATGCTCCCGGAGCTTTTGAAAACCACATGAAGTGGAGATGACCAAGGAGATTTGGATGGACGGCAGATGCCGTGATTGATCATGTATTGGAATTCGTCCTTCACTGCTTGATAGACTTTTGGATTCAACCGTCGTGGTTTGCTGAAAACCGGTGGTCCAGTTGTTTCAATGTAGTGGAGGGTATTGTGCTTGACTGGTTTTACAGTTTCGGTTATATTTGTTAAATCAGGGAATTCAGCCAAAATTTTGAGAAATTGGTTGTCTCCGGAAATGAGCTTGATTGCTGATTTAAACTCGAGCTTAGCCGTTGCACCCTGAGTGGTAAGCTGAGTGACGCTGTCTAGTAGTTTGCGACGCTTGAGGTCTATTACAATGCCATAATGTTTTAAGAAGTCTGCACCAATGATTGCTACTGGCACTGAGGCTACTAAAAATCAGAAGGTTGCGTGTTCAAATCACGTCCGGGTCACCACTTTGGCGACTCCAATAGATCAGAAGGTTAATTAATTAAATGCTTTATTTACAAGATTGAATTTAAGGTATAATCACAGAGATGCATACAATTGGAAATCAAATCTTAGACTGAATTAAAACTTTGCATGAATAATTTTTATGCGAGATCCCAACAATGCGTTCACGCGTTTCCGTTTGATAGCACGGATAATGTATTTTAATTTACGTGAAGCAAGCGCGATGATGAACACATTGTTGGGCCGCTGCAGGTACTACAAATTTTTATGAGTCATTAGTTTTATTTCCCTTGAATTGTACTCCGTGTACAAATAGAACAGGCGAGTGGACGTCACAGCTTACAACTCGTCGATTTGGTAACTTCGAAGAAAAAATGAGAAGGTGCTTGGAGAGAGAAAATCACGTGACTTTTTAACGGCCTATTCAAACTACACAGACTATATAGTGCAATAGATACCTACGCAATTTTAATCATTATTCATTAATCCGTCGCTTCGATGCAAGAAACCCTACCTTATGCACATGCATCAAAAGAAAGGAGATGTTATAATAAGTTTTAAAGTTACTGAATCCCCGCTGGAGCAATGGTAGGATTTACTCGTGCTCTTTACCGTGAAAGTCACAAATAAATATAATAAAATAACTAAATAATTTTTCTATATTTTAGCTATGTAACCTCCTGCTTGGCCCTTAAATGGGTGCCGGGGTATTTTAATTAAATAGATAAATTCTACAATACCAACTTTTAGACTGCTCAACTATAATCTCTAAACTCGCTAAGAGATGTTTCAAGTTTTTTTTCTTAATTTACGTATTTTATAGAGAAGTACTAGGTCGAAAAAAATATTCATTTAATAAATCAAAGGAACTGCTACAACATAATGCTTTGATAGAATTAATTAGTAATTGTGCTTTATTATCTACTTCTTCTGGATAATTATACGGATTTTTTTAAGCAGCGTTCGAAATTAGGGGAAAACCTATCTGGTCCTGCGGACCACTACTTTGCCAATCTAAATGGTCCTCAACCTAAAGGACTGGTCCACCAAATTCAAAAGGACAGGTTTCAAATTTTTTTAAGTAACAATTTCACTTAGAATGCCAATAATTAAATTTAAAAAATTAACTAAACTACAAATTAATTAAATAAACAAATAAGTTTGAAAATATATTGGTATTCTTGCAAAATGCGATCCAGTTTAGTTAGCTGGATTTATGGTAAATGGCAACACAGCAATTTATGTTTTTTGAACTAAATATTCTTAATTATGAAATTATGAAGGCCAAAAACTTGTGGATTCAAAAAACATCAATTGCCGGTGTCGCTATCTACCCTAAATCCAGCTAACTAAACTGGTAGATAAAGATCACATACTGCCAGATTAGTTTAGTTACGGTTTTATGGCAATATAATCAAATATGATCTTGATCATATTGCGCCAAGATAGAAGGGCCGTAACCAGACTTTTGTTCCGTGGGGGGTTGACTCAAAATGTTTTCTGAGATACCTCCTTACGAGTACTTTTATACTTTAAGTTTTAGATGACTTAACATCGGATTTTAATTTTGGTGCACTAAATTAAAAAATTGTGTAAACAATGTTAATCCTAAGTAAAAGGGGGGGGGTCTGGGGTTCCTCCCCCAGAAAAATTTTGGAAATTTGCCCTTCAAAAGAGTGTTTTAGCTCATTTTGAAAACCTTTAGATTACACCCAAAGAGCACCGCTTATTGTAAGTAGCAGATTTTCCAAGGAAAAAAGTAGGTACATAGTAAAATAAATGGCAAATATTTTAAGGGGATTTTGGGGTTCCTACTCCCGAAAAATTTTTGAATTTTGCCCCTAAAGTGGTATTTTAATTCATTTGAGACAAGTTATATCAGAAAAGCACTCCTTATAAATCACACAAGTTCCAAGGAAAAACCGAACTTAATTGATTTAAAAATTTCGGGGGGGGGGTCCTCCTCCAGAAAAATTTTGGAAATTGTAAACTTAAAAGTAGGGTTCTGTCTGGTTTTGAGACCCTTTGGGTTACACCCGAAGAGGACCGCTCCTTGTGAGACACATAATTTTCAAGAAAATTAACAGTTTGAAATTGATGTCAAAATTTCGATGGGGGTTGAACCCTTAAACCCCCCTTGGATACAGCCCTGCAAGATAGCACATACTGCTAGAGTACCAAGATCTTATTTATTGAGTATTTTTCTTGATTAAATGTTAATATTGTAGTAATTGGCATAAAACGTGAAAATCGTGATTTTCTGACCGTAGTGGTCCGAGCCGTTTTTCAGTGGTCTCGGACCAGTGGACTACCCCCAATTTCGAACGTTGTTTTTAAGTGGAATTGTGTTTTATGAGAAGGTGAAAAATTATCAAAAAGAACTTTTACTTTACAACTAACACTCAACCTACTAAAAACTAATTTTATCTGTAAGATAATATTTATAGTTGTTTTAAGACTGTAGCTGGACCCTCCAGCTTTAAAAAAAAATTAAATGTTGATATAACATCCTTTGTATCAGATCTTTGAGCTCGGTTGTGACGGGTTTTTTTATTTCATTTGTCTGGCATTGAGTTTAATTTTTCTACTCTAAAAAAATAAGAATCTTTAGTAAAAACATCTCGAAATGTAGAACAAAACAAGACATTTTTAAAATAACTATCATAAACTAACACAACTGAAAATTTAAAAAAAAATGACGATTCAGGGAAACTAAAGAACTAAAACATAAATGGAAATAGCACTGTATTATAAAAGCAATTTGCCACCTTGCTTTAGGAACAAAGATCATGCACTACTTTTCAGATATTAAAAGATGGCGATATTTATAATTATCGTCCACGGTATCATTATAAATATCACTTCTTTGTTTGTTTTGTTGTTGACCAGGTACGAGCCGTTCATCTACGACCGGGATAAAACCCACACCCCTGATGCCTCTCACTCTGGAACGGCTATCTTGACCGTCAATATGATGTCATACGTCATAGCGGCAACCATCTTTTCTCCAGGTCCGCCCTACAGGAAGAACTTTCTTTCCAACAGTGAGTATGCAATAAGGTGCTACTAAATCTATCACAGCAACTTAAGAAATTATTTAGTAGGTTGGAATTTTTTTAAGTAGGAATTCCTGACAATTTAAGCTTCGTTTCTAACTTACATTTTTTTCCAGAACTCTATGTGAGTGTTATAGTTGCGGAGTTCTTCCTTGTTTCATACCTAACCATATATCCGGCAGAATTCATGGCCAAGTTCATAAACGTAAGCCTCACCATTCATTCTTTTCATTAATTCTATGTGTACCTAATATCTGAAATTTAAACATAATTAAACCTTATTAAATTTGACTACTGATTGCGTATATAATTATATATCTACCAAATGTTGTTTAAAAGGGTTTTTTTAGCAAAAGAAGTTTACATAAAATTAATTACTTCTGCAATTGTGTCACTATTTATTTCACATCATTTCAGCTGGTATTTTGCTGCAAGTCGTAAGTTAAAATTCGTATTGAAAGAAAATAACAGTCAAATTTCATTACAAATAAGAGAGTCATAATTTAGAGATTGCTAAGTAAACTATAAATATTTTTTCTGGCATTCTTTAGATTTGTGGTACTTTTAGGATGTTTCAAATTAATAATTAAATAGGATACTAATATATCTGGTGAACTATCAATCAATTCAGCAAAACAATAAAAAAATCATGAACATATTCCTGAATGAAATTGTAATACCTAGAGTAAGCTAATCTCCATTCACTTTAATCTGCTCTTGGTCGTCCGGTGTCCATGTACTTTAATTGGTCCCCATCAGGACCTTGACCGGAGCTCAGGAAGTCGCATGTTCGAGGATTCTGAGAAAACGCCCAGTATAAATATTATTGTACGAGTCAGTTCATCATGGTATGTTATGATTTGGGCGATAAAAATTCAAAACCTAACCTGGAAACTGAAGAATTACCCATACAGTTTGAATTAAAATGAAATTTCACTTTGTAAAATTTTTCAAGATGGACCCTCCAACGCTAATACTTTTGTAACACCACCACAAATTAGGCATTGCATGAATATTTCCTTCCTATGTAAAAACGATGTTACATTATTAATTTAATTTAAAGTTCTTTGAATTTTAATTCGAAAGTAAACTTACTTCTTACTTCTTATTACGAGCATCCGAGGCTGTTTGCCTCGATAGCTCGGTGTCCCTGATAGGTCCTAGTGGCCAATGGCCACCAACGACTATCCCTAATGATGTCCCTCATGGACTGGCCAGCCAGTTTAGAGCAAAAGGACGCTCTGGCGGGGGAAGTGCAAAGTAGGAGTATGTGCTCCAAAGTTTCCTCCTCCCTGCCGCACATCTCACAAAGAGGGCTGGCTGCCAAGCAGAATCTATGAAGGTATTTGTTGGTCACTATGTGACCCATACGCGCCCGTGCTGCAAACGATGCCACAGAACGGGGCATATCCTTGAAGATCTTTGGGTCATTTGGGGAGCTTTGGATACTGAAGTACTCCCGTCCAGTGGTGCAGTCCTTCCATCTCTGTATCCAGGACTCGTCTAAAGATTTTCTAATAGCAGCCTTACACTGTCCCAATGTGTAACGACTAGTGTTCGGCAACTAGTGGTCAAAAAATAGTTAACTACCAACTACTAACTAGTCTGGGAAATTGTAGTTGTAACTAGTAGTTCTGGGACTAGTTGCAACTAGTAGTTAACTATTTACCAAAGTAGATATCTACTAGTTAACTAGTCTATTTAATTTCATAACCTACTTTTTGGCAAAATTCTAATACATCTTTCTTATCTATATCACAAAAAACATTCATACTTCGCACAAAAATGGTCTTTATTTCTGGTTATAATATTTGAAGTACTCTACCTTTGATAAAAATTTTAAATATCTTTTTAAATTTTAAATAAAAAAATTTTTTCAAGTAGTTAAACATTTGAAAGTAGTTTTAACTAGTAGTTAATTAGAAAAGTAGTTAAACTAATAGTTGCACTACTTTAAACCAAAAGTAGTTAAACTACTAGTTAACTACTAGTTGATCGGTAGTTAACTACTAGTTGCAACTAGTTCTAGTTAACTAGTGCCGAACACTAGTAACGACCCATAAGAAGAAACACTTATGAGTGTCAGTAAAATGCTCAAAACTTTTAAAATTTAACTAATAAATAAATTATTCATTTTATCTTTTAGTTGAAACCTGCTCCATTCATTGAATATCATCTCATACTATACGTTCTGTCTTTAGCTAACTTCATCGTATCATATATATGGGAGGTAAGATGCTCTTGTCATGTTTTTTTTTTAATAATCTAGTATTTTTTGTGCTTAAAAGTACATTGATCAATATAATCGCAGAAAATATCTCCATATAATAATTTAGATTTTTAGAATTGAAGAAAAACAAACCCATGCTGCATAATAGCTATGATACAAGTTTATTATATTGCCTGTATTACATTGCCGGTTCTAATCACTAATCAAGGATATGCTTCTCTTACATGATGGATGGCATGGGTCATGCGCATAAAGGGGCCAATATATTAATCAAACAAACTTCAATGATTGGACTCATCCACTCCCGTCAAACGCAGCACAAATTAGCGGAAACCTCACTGCAGGAATTTCCAGAAGCCAATACCCAAAGGAAATAAATGTTATTAGTATATGATGAATGAGAAAATAAATATACTGATCATGTATTGAGAGCACCAAGTTCCAAATAATTTCAGTGTGAGAAAATATTGCGGTTCCTGTCCGTTGGTTCACGTGATCTATAATTTATATAAGTCCACGGAATTTATGATCTTCGCCATCTTCGCGCACTTCGGGAGATTTTGTGACCAACTCCCATTCGTTTCTATAGGTAGCTTTTGATAAGTTAAACTCGGCAAAAAATACCATTTGCACTTTTATATGCGATATTTAACAGCATTTGTTAAAATTTAAATGCTGATAAATAACGATACTACATTATTGTGAAATAATGTACAATGTATTATTCATATATTTAGTTTTAAAGTTCTTGGAACACTTTTTGATAGTTTATATTATCTGAAAACAAATTTCCAAAGGATAATTTAAATGAAAAGTCTGAAAACATATTGAAAGCGTTTTATTTTTGCGTCCTACTGTTCTGTAAATATACATAATTTATTTTGCGTTTAACAGGTGTTCTTCATCCAAGGCTTCCTCTTTGAGTACGTAGTCCCGGCCCTCAGGCGTTTCAAGGGCCCCATCCACAAGTTTGAAAAACTCGAAGCTCAGCTGGCAACCAATCCAAAGTGGCCGCCGGTGGGAAGATATGAAATCACCAACATTCGAGGTAATCTCTTTTCTCTCCCTTCTTATTTAATTCTTGAAAATAATAAAATCTTGCAACAATGTTCTTAAAATCATTGACTAATAGCAATAACTTGAATTTTGAAGGAAGGCTTTAAGTAACAATTCTTTGAGACAACTATCTCAGCATTCCTATCATCGTAGTGCAGGTCCTGCAGGGCCGCCGAGAGCCAGGCCGGGCCCCGGGGACAATACTGACATCGGGCCCCCTCCCCAATTCCATACCCCTAATTACTTTTCCCTTGTAAAATGTTTTACTTTGTAATTTCTTTACTGTATTACGAAGGATCCTGATTCGTTCCATTATTTAGAAAATTAGTTTATATAAAACAAAATGTTCAGAAATTAGGTAATGTTAAAAAAGAAACAAGCAGTTAAATAAAACAATTATTTAATCTAAATATATCTTGATTACAGTAAACATTTATCCTAGATATTATTTATACAAATGAAAGAAATCCTACAGACCTACAGACGGAAAACAATGTTGACAACCAAAAATTGTAAACAAAACTAATAAAATAGATTATATTTTTTGCGCTTGAAATGATAAAATTATATTTTGTTTATTTTTCTTGAGTACTAAAACAATGTCCCTCATTTCTTCATTTTAAATCTTATTTTTTATTTTAACTATAAGAATGTTCTGGATCATGCTCCACCCACCAAGTTTTCTACCAGATCACCAACATAAGTTTCACCCGCGACATCGCTACAGACGACCAAAACATCGCTTCTTCCATCCGAGGTTGACAACCAAGTTGATCGTCTGTAGTGGCCTTAAAAAACACAAATTTAAGAGGGAGAGCCTCGCATAAAGTAAAACACATTCTTACCTCATCAGGTGAAAATCTTGGACTTAAGTACAGCAAAAGGTTTTTGAAAATAAATAGCAAGCGAAACGTAACTTTAAGTAAAAATCACAAACCAACGAAGACAACGACAAAATTCAACAGCACTGCTCTGCGACGTCAATGTCACTGCCTTTTCCCTTTTGCTCCCTTCACCTTCAAATGACCATCCCCATCCCCATGGTGTGCGCAATTTCGAAGAAAATGCACGAAAACAAGGCAAACGACCATAGGTTCCGATATCAGATACACAATTTCCTAGAATCGCTCCAGACCCCTTTCTCCGACCGAGATCCCCACCCCCCAGAGGTGATAAGAAATAGAAGGACCACCGGAATCGTATGGGAAAGGAAGGATTCGCAGTCGCAGGGTGTCGAGTTACAGTAATTACCCAACAAGTGTCGTCCAGCATTGGTGAGTCGGCGTCACGGCGGGCCCCTTCAAATCTCGGGCCCCGGGGATTGTCCCCGGCTGCCCCCCCCTCTCAGTGGGCCTGAGGTCCTGGTACACTTATTACTTTAATATCTAAATTATTTTTTTACTTTGAAGATGTAGACGAAATTATTATTCTTTTACCCATAATTTGAGCCTATGTTTTGAAAATTGGAACAAAATTGAGATTACTTTTTAAGAAACAAAATTTGGGGTCAAAATTGTGATGAATTTTTCAAATGTTTTTTAACCTATTGGATCCAGCCCAACTTAGTCCAAACTAACAATTCAGGTGTCAAGTAATTCCGTTATGATGGGCAAAATATAGGTGAATAATATCGTTACCACCCCGCCAAAAACGAAGATATGCTTCTTTGGCCATTTTCAGCTAAGCGAATTTTTAGAGTGATTGGGTGATGGTACACATCATGCTAGAGCCGACAATCTTTATTCTGAACAGATTTGATGAAAACTAGACAATTCGTTGCGCGTATCTTGCAAATGCCTATTCTATCCAAAATTTGAATGTGTTTTTCTCAAAACTAGAAGCGAGAATATTTGAATTCTGAGCCTAGAGTTAATGATTGACTCGTGCATCTAATGTATAGTATAGCCATATTTATACTATATCCTCCTTATTACTTTGCAGAAGACCTAGCCATCGACGAAGCGGACTTTGCATCATCGCGCAACTCCAGCAGCCGTCGCCAACAATGGCGCCGCCGCAGCAGCGAACTTCGCCATTCCATGATGGTGGGGCTGAAGCTGGCGCGATCAGGCTCCCTAGACAGCACCCCCGAGGAGACCGTCTCCTTCGTCACCTTCAAGGAGGGACGTCCCAAGGTGCAAGCGGGACAACCCCCCTCCGCTCACCACAACAACTTCGTGTAGCGAACAAAGAAAATCCACGTTGAAAAAACGATCAATATCCTTCGCTCATTCCTGTGACCGAGGGACCCATTGTCCAGTGGTTCTCAAATCAACGATGAGGGAAACTAGTTGTTCCCAAACTGTGCCCTCCGTTTCACTTCCCCAAGAAAGGATATTTGCTTCTTATTAAAAAGTGCTCCGTAACGAACTTCATTCCTGAGGAACAAACATTTCGTAACGAACTTCTTTCCTGAAGAAAGCGCTAAGTAATGAATTCTTCTTCTGAAGGATGGTCCGCAACGAATTTTAAAGTGCACTCCACTATTAAGAACTTCCTTAAAAGTGCTCTTAATGACTCGAAAAGTTTTGAAACCTTAGGTTTGTTCTGACGCTTGCTCAGGAAGTTACCTTCTGATAGAAAACTGAGAGAGCGTATGAAGAGTTTTCGTTCATTTGGAAAAAAAAACTAAGTATGAAAAAAGGTTGTGTTGATATAAGATTACGCTAATCTTTTCCTCAAAGAGAACCGAGGTTACATAAGATCAACGTAGTTTGGTGAATTCAGCAACATAGTACATATCTGAATTTTTTTATGACTTTTATCACATTGATCTATTTAAGTGTTGGAGGTTCTGAATATACACATGTGTCATGATAATTTTATCAGGTTATCCGAAAGGTAATGCGTTTTTAGGATTGTATTTTTGGAACCAAACAGATTGTAGAAATATAAATCTTATAATTAATAACAGTATTTTAAACAAGAATATTTCTCGTCTTATAAAATCTTTAAATTGCCTGAAAATAAATCTATATCAGTTGATATAAAAAAGCTGACTTTAATTGTTTGATGTTTTTACTATTAAAAAGAATTTGTACACTTGAAAGGTTAACCCATTATTTTACGCCAAAAATGACCCGTAACAGTAGTCATAATTTTTTCTTTGCTTGTTTTTCCATCGTATTTTACGATAAACTTTTTCATTATGAACAAGTGCACAGTGGCGCAGCCAGAAAAAAATTTCAGAGGGTGATATTGGAATTGGGGGGGGGGATATGGGGTAAATTTAGTCCTTTTCTATGGTTAAAAAAATTAAAATTTCCGACTTTCAGGGGGATATATTCTCAAATCCCCCCCCTCTGGTTACGCCCCTGCTTGTGCATGTTTCCCACTTTGTGAACTGAAGAAACCTTCCTACCAATCTTAACTGACTATTGAGTGGTTGGAGGATTTTTTTAAGGAAACTATAAGAAATTTTTACATTTAGAAGAGCTTTGACCTACCTCCGAAGAAATCCTTAGAGAAACAAACAATGCAATATATTTAAATTCATTTTACAGGCTCAAACAGAAATAATAATAAATAAAGACTGTTGCTTTTTATGAAAAATTAATTACTGTATGTATTATACTTCATCACTTGTAAAAAAAAATAGGTGAAGATAATATGTTATCAAAGAAATAGATCAAGATAATATGTTATGTCGCATAATACTTACGTATTACCTGATATTATATCTTTCACCACTTTGAAACTGTGTTCTGTGTTCACCAATAAAGAAACTCATGAGGCCAGTGCATATAATATTCCAGATTCAGGAGCGGATCCATATCTGTGACGTATATTCTTCCCAAGATGGTTGAACAAATGCACTTTATAAAATGACTTCTGGGGAAAAAAAATTCCTTATTTCTTTGGGGTATTAGGGTGTACATTCTTTTTGTTGAAAAAGCTCATTTAGTTTCAAAATTTTGAAAAAATATCCAAGTAACGGGTCAAACGGTTTTTATCAAGGAAAAGTCTTGACTCGTGGTGCCCGTCTAAAGTCTAAATTGCATCCGTTCCTGATCAGTTATGTATATTTTGTAGACTTGAAAGCAGTGTGTTTGTCAATCATGTTCGTGCATAAAAAATATTAAAATTAACTTATATGTTCTATAAGTTAAAAGTGAGAGAGTGCAGGGATTCAAGTCTAACCTACCATATCATTCTCTTATTAAGGAGGTCTCCAAGTGATTTTTTAAGACTAGAGCTTAGCGTTAGTATGAGTTAAAGTGCAGCCTTTCACTCATATCTAAATATAAAATAAAAAAAAATTAATTTAATACTCTCCTGTAAGTATAAAAGGAGACCATTTAAAGAGCAGCTAAAGTTCTCTCTATGCTTTTGCATTTACCCGTTAGTTACCCCCCTTGTGAATTTTCTTTCATTTCCCTTTTTTTAAATGTCTGTGAAATAGAGCATTTTCAATCACATGACTCGGACCTAACAACGGCCTTAGCAACAGAAAATGTTACAGTTTTTTGCCCTACAGAGGTTAACAGTTACAGAAAATGACTGGCCGTGGAATTCTTCTATTGGAGCATTTGCAATCACGTGACCCCATACCTTAAAATTTCCTTAGCAACAGATAAACAACGGCCTTAGCAACAGTTAAAAGCCCTACAGTAGGTACACAGTTAAGTGAAAATAACCGGTTGTGACGTCACCTGAAAACACTCTATACAGATAAAAATAATAGAAGGTCATTAATTTATATAATAATGAATGATTCATAAAACACTGAAAATTTCACTGAAATAATGTTTATTGGTTTTGCTTATTTTGGTTATTGGAACTTGAGAAAAAGTGTAGAAATTCCAGCATAAATATTTTGGTTTTAAGTTTTGGAATTTAAATTGCATATCATACCAAAGTCCTTTTGTATAGATTGTAAATAATTTCTCAATAGATTGTTGTGTTTATTAAAAACACAATTTCGATTCTTAGCACTTGATGCATATTAGATATAGTCATGTAAATGCCTCAAGAATATAATATTACTTATGTGTTATAAAAATAAAAGAATTAGAAATGGAACTCTTACATTAAATTTTTATTTGAAACTGTCACTTTCCCATCACCCTTCAATAAAGTTAGTTTTTGGATAAAATTTTAAAAAAATCTATTATTGCAAGTAATAAACATAGGTCAACGGAAAAAAAAACTTTTTCATGGCCTGGATTTTATAACTGATTTTAGCCATAGTTCGATAAATATGAAATCAGTTGTTCTCTATCAGTTAACCTTTTTAAAATCATAATTTTTTTTAATGAGAAAGGAGAAAAAAGAAGAGTGCGTAGTCGAGTAAAAGTGCGTAGCGGTTTTTTCCCTCTTGGCAAAAGTATAAGGAGAGCGAGAAAGATCACAAACACTGTATCATTAGCTATCTGAAAAGACTGTCATTATTATTTTCGTGCATTATATATGTGAGGGGAGACGTCAGCACAAGAATAGAAACATCTTGGTTAATAACAATGATTTAATAGAATCGTTAACAAGTATAATAACTACAAATGAGCCGGCGCTCTCCTCGTTATAAAACACCACGCTTACGCCGGACCCGTACGGTCGAAGGAATATCGGATGAGCTAGAGCCAGTCACGTGATTTTCCCTGTAGCAACGTTTTCCCTGCCAAGCTGGCCAAGCCATACGAGGTTGCATTTGCATCATCTTTTATAATTATCACATCACAGTAGTTTTGAGATATTATAAACCAATTAATTTGGTTTTTTTTTTTCCCAAGGAAGTTTTTTTTTTTTGTTTTGATATGCAGTGGCGGCTCGTCCATAGGAGTACAGGAGCACGTGAACACCCACAGAAAAAGTAGAACAAAAATCGAATATAAAGATAAATAAATATCAATGGAAATATATTCTAAATTTCTTTTTTATACTCAGAATTAAGTTTGTCCCCCTTCTCTATTGAATAAGAAAAATTTACTACCGGAAACGCGAAAGAAATCGAAAAAAGAATGAACTCTTATTTTTCTTTCCTTTTTCGCACGTGTGAGCGTAAAAAATTTGAGATTCCGAAGAAACCCCGACTGCTTGCCGGGGGAAATTTCAACTTACGGCCTCGCAATTTGGATTCCCGCTAGCACAGATTTTGTGTGCCGAGGCTTGCGTTTTTGAAGCTCAGTTTTTTTTTTGTGGTCTGGATTGTTTCGGCTAATTAGAAAATGATAAAAGCACTTTTTGAAAAGACAATTATAATCTTCATGTCAACTAATTTTTAATAATTAATAATTATAAAAGGTGTTTGTTAGGTATAATGTTATGGATACGTATTATGACTTTCCCCTCAATGGTATTATAAAAAATGAAATGAATATATTCATAAGTGTTTGTTTATTTCCACTAAATGCATATTTTTTCAAAATAAAAGCGCATGCAGTGAAGAATTTAGGCATTTAAAACTACTCTCCTTACAGCCGTATTGACCAACACGAGTTACTCTCGTATTAGGAGAGATATCTCGCATTCGCGAGTTAACGGTATCGACCAGTCCAAAATACCTTAACTCTAGAGTGAAAAACAGCACTGAACTTGACTCCCCAATTTTCCCGAGTTAGTCTCGAGTTAACAAAAACAAAATGGCCGTCTGGGATATGTTAGCACATGTATAGCAGAAAGGATTAAGGTTAATGTGCAAAAGTGTTGTAGAAACTTACAAAATGCTATTTAATGCTAGAATTTCACACATTCTTTGCCTAAAATTTGTTAAATTTAATTCTGATAACTGAAATCGTTTGTAAACATTGAGTGCCGTGTAATTTTTTGTTCCTCATCATTTTGTCTGTTTAATTGCCATTGTTTAACCAAAAAATATTTATTATAAAATACTAGATGTATTCACGAGTTACTAGGTAAATATTAAGTTTAAAAAATTTATTTGTGTACTTTTTTTTGTAGAAAGTTGGTAAACAATAGTTTTTTCTGAATATTTTTAAAGAGAACATTCTGATTAAATTATTAATAAGTTAGAATCAATAATTTTTTAAGATAGTTTTTTTTCATTGAAATGACCTGTGAGGTATTTGCGGCCTTCTATTGCCTTGTGCATCGTGACGGTCCAATCAGAAACGGGCCTAACTACTTTCCTACATTTAGCTCGAGAGTATCTTAATTCGATGCTGGTCAATAAGCTCAAAACTTATTACTAGAGTTAGCTTAACTCTAGAGACAACCTACTCTAGAGTTAGCTATAAACTAACTCGAGATGGTCGATACGGGTGTAAGAGAGATAATTTTTTTTTATGCAGTGGCCCAACATCCTTCTCTTTCTAGATCTTGTGTAAATTTTAAATTTTATAAAATGGGTGTGAACCCCCAGTTTATCAACTCACGAGCCGCCACTGTTGATATGTGATAAAACCATGTATTCAGCAGCCAAATCTTTTAAGGAATTCAAAGAAGCTCTGAAAAATCATGAGGTGGAGACATTTTCCAAATTTAACATATTTTCTGATCAAGAATAAGAATTGATATTCTTTAGAAGCTCCATTAATAATGAACACTTACATGATTTTTTTTAATTTAAAATTTTATAATTATTTTGTATTTTTTTAAGGTAACTTAATTTAAGAAATAGATTTTAAATCTTTAAAATAAAATTTCATTTCATCACGACCAATGTCCAAAATGTGATCACAATTTAAATATTTTTTATCAGGCAATGAATGATAATAAAAAAAATATCATATAATTTTAATAATTAAAATGTGTTCCATCTAGAACTCTATCCATCCATTCTTCTAGCTAGGTAATAGAACTAGGGGGCACATATTAAAACTGAGTAATAAAATTCTGATAGTCTGATAAAAAAATTATACTCTTTCAGACACTTATTATATTCTGATAATTCCAGTTTTAAAAATTGTGTACAATTTATATTTGTCCATGGACACGATAAAAAAAAAAGCTATAATCTATATTTTGAGTAACTAAAAACATAAATTAATATAGAGATTTTAAAATCTATTAAATTTCATTTAATTTTATTTCTCTCCTATCATCAAATACTATTTAATTTAATTTTCAAATATTTTCAGCCAGTTTTGTTAACGAAAATAACTAAGTCCATTTTACCAAAACCCTCTATATACAAAGCCTGACAACTACGTCACTGTGACGTCAAAGGTGGCGGAAAACCGCTCAATTTCCCATGTTAAGTCTATGGAGCATAAAAACTTACTTTCTTAACTCCTCGCGTTATGTATGCCTTCAAGACTGATAATACTGTTCTGGAAACTCAAAATCTTTCGTTTAGAATCAAAATTTTGTCCCTTTTGTACAGCTTATAACAAATATAAAACATGGCGTCGTTTTGCATGTGACGTCAAAGGTGGCGGAAAGTGTGACGTCACCCGTCCGAGTTGTGAGGCCATTATATAGAGGGTCTTGATTTTACGCAGCACAGCGCATGCGCGTCGTCCGCGCCTCGTACTTCGTATGGCTTGGCAGGGAAAACGTTGCTACAGGGAGAATCACGTGACTGGTTCTAGCTCATCCGATATTCCTTCGACCAACTCGGCTCTCCGAGGCGGAGTTATCCGAAGCGACACGAGTGGGGGAATTCAAACCAACCACATATATTTTGTTAAATAACCACATATATTTGTTTTGTAAATATAAGGTTAAATATGCTTTTTTTCAGTTAGCATCTAATTTTCTGTGAAGGAATATCATTTTTTTGTAAATAAAGAAATAATAATTGCTTTCAATGTGAATACCTGTCCCAAGAGGTGGTATGTGAGAGTGTGTGTGAGAGGTATGTGAGGTGTACTTCTTTTTGAACAAATTGGCATCGTTAGAATACTGTTGTGCATTTTAGGGTTGATACAAGTACGTTTTAGGGAATTATAATACATTGACGGCTAAGGGTACAAATAGACAAGAAATTTGATAGTTTTATAAAGACAATCATGGACGCAAGTTTAGAACTGCTGATGCGCCAATTTTTAGCGATAAAAGCAACCCTAATACAATGGTAAAAGTGCCGTTAAAAAGCCAAATCTCGCCAACCATCAGCAGTTCTGAACTTGCACCCCATCATGTAACTCAACTTACTCTTCACCACATGAGAGTGATGTGCTGCAGCAGAAAAATAAATGCTTTATTATCTTTCTCAAAGCTTAAAACCCATCTGAAGGTGAAAATTAGCTCTTGTAAAGTCAAGAAGATCGAATCGTGTGTGGCTTATATTTAAAGAAAGATGACACTAGGGAAGAATCTTCCAATTACGAAGGGCAGTGGTGGATTTATTGCGATATTTGTCAAGTTTTCAGGGCGTGTACTTTTGTACTCATGCCCTGCGTACTTTTACCGGCCACGTCGACGAGTAAAAGTAGGCATTAATTTTTTCTTTGGGATTTTTATCATATTTTTGCTAAAGCTTTGACCATCCTATTTGTTGGTTGATTTGTGAGTCAATAAACTTACGTTCGCTAAATTTTTCAGGATCTGGCTTTTAAACTCTTAATTTTAAAGCAAAAAATAATTTTTGTGCCTACACTTTTACCCTTTTTTCCTCAATAGTTTTTCCTACAAGATTTGAAGCTTTTTATTAAGAGAAACAAAATTACAGAGTTTCAAAAATAAGTTATAGTTATCTAAAAAGTCATAACATTTTCTAAGTAGAATTAAACAATAAAAAATAACGCCTATGTTCAGTAGGATGGAATATTCCAAAAGATTTCACACAGAAGATATTTTTCCCAGTTTTATTTTAGTTTAAAAATATCCAGCTTAATAAAAGTAAATAAACAGTAATAATAATTAATAAATAAATATACAGTAGGTAATTAAGATACAAGAAAATGATAGACTAAACTCTAGATGTCTAGATCTTCTACTAACTTTTAAACAACTGGTTACTTCTAAAATTCTATACCTAGACTTTTATTGAAATCTATCATAGAGTCAGAAGACCTAACCCACACCTACACAAAGTCGTATTAAAGGCATTTGCTGACCATCGTTGAATAATATTTTATGCCTCTCTCTTTCCTTGTTACATTTTAGTCAGTCAGAGTATGCCAGCAGAGATAGGAAATCTTTCCATTTAAAAAGCTGCATGAGGTTCCGACATCTTCACAAAAACAGCCAGTTATGCGCTATTTGTAAAAGTTAACTTGACCAAAATCCAGCCATAAGGCTTACATCTTTCCGAGGGACCTGGCTTATCCCTGTTCCTAAGGTTGGACTGATGGATGGAAATTTAAAAATGAGTGTTTGGTTTCTCAAAATTTTACCGCCCTGAGCTTTACTACAAGTATTCACAACACACTCATTATCTATTCGTAAGTCAGTGCCATAATAATAAGACCCATTACCCATACGTCCCATTTTTAGACGCCATGTTCTTCCAGTTCCTGACGAAGCTATTGTGCTTGTCCAACTGGAAAATGAGCACGCCGTAGGTGATCATCACCCCAGCCACGTTCAAGATCATGTCCTTCCTGATGACGAACATGTTCCCTCCGGTCACGTGCAGGTCCGCTGTGCGGATGTCCTGCGCCATGACGGCGAAGCTCGTGAGCTCGCGAACGCTCGGGAAGTCCCTCGCCACTCGCCCCGAGCACGCGACGAGCGCGTGGCGAAGCTCGCGAGCCCGCGCTGGCACCTGCCCCCCCGTGGCCGTCACGAGGAAGAAACAGAGCAGCGCTGCCGCGAACTGCACGCTCGCGAACACGTGCAGGGAAACCGCGACGTCCGACGCCGAAAGCGTCACGCTCGTCGCGAGGAAGAAACAGCCCACTGCCACGCAGTAGAGGAAGAGGACCCCGCCGGAGAAGGCGGCGTCCACCCCCGACACCGCCGCGGCGATCGTCTGGAAGGCGAGGATGTTCTCGGAGATGGCGGCCTGACCGAAGCTGCCCAGGTCGAAGCGGCGCTTCAGTTTGCGTCCGAAGTGACGCACCGTCTCGGAGAGGTGGTGGTAGGCAGTCGCGCTCAGAAGCAGAAACGTTCCGCAGGTGGCCGAGCTGGAGAAGAAGGCGAAGCTCATCGAGATCCTGACGACGACCAAAAGCCGACTCCGACGCTCCCCTTCGAACGCGTGGCCGAAAAGGACCACCGTCACCGGAACGTCCAGTTCGTCGTCCCCCGCGTCGTACACCGCGTAGAACACGGACGCGGTCATGCAGACGACGGCGAGCACATACGCGAAGACGAGCCTCGCTATGTTCCAAGCGATCGGCGCGTCCCTCGGGTTGACTCGCGAAACTGTTCTCACGATGGTCAGCGCGGCATCGCGCACATCCCTCCTCCGGACTGTCACCACCCCCAGGACTGCCATGGAACACAAATGGAACGCGTAGAATGCTATCAGGAGCGAGTTGAGAGGTAGGAAGTACGACGCGTACCTGCACACGAACACGAAGTTCGCGACTCGTACCAAGTTCAGGAGTCCGAAGAAGGTCAAGGCGAATACACCCCATCTTTCCTCAGCAGTGGATGTGTCGCTGAGAGACAGCGGGATACCACTGACCGCACACAGTCTGAACAACACTCGAAACTGGTCATAAACCACCTCTGACCCGGCACTGTCGTCTTCGTCAGACTCGTGATGGTAAATAGGCTCAACCGCCGACGAAACCCTGAACTTCTTCGACAGGGAACGCTTCGCTCTCATTTCTTCCATGCTATGGAATGCAACCGAAAATTTTCCGTCAGTGCAGAAAATTTCTTCCTTCTGTTTCATAGAAAAATGATTGAATGCTTCTGAATTTCTTGTTCGTACACAACCAACCTGCACGAAGTCTCTATCTGCATAAGAAAGTAATTACACACTACTGTCTTACCAAAAGCGGAACGAATCTCCCGCTTTCGAATCGATTTGAAATTACGGAGTAAATATTGACTCCGGCTGTCGATAGGCTTGACGAGTCTTTAGAATTCTTAATGAGAAGTTCCTATTGTATGTCATCAGGCGCTCATTAAAGTGGTAATTCCATTTTTAATGTCGTGATCCTTTTCTGACATCGGTTTTCAATATCGTAACAATGTCTCTTATCAGAGATAAAGTAATTCAAAACTTAGGTGACATGGTTCGTGATTAGTTTTATGTAAAACAATGAGTTATTGAATGTTTCAGAAATAAAGAAATGTATTGAAGAAAGCTTACCGATTTCTTATCTTTATACTATGTACACTTTTGTGGAAAACATTTAGAATTACTATAATTTATTTATACCTTTGTCAATGTGAAAAATCATTAGGTTATTTACTTTAGAAATGTGAACTTTTAACAATAATTAATGCATTATTCCTTATGATAAGTTCCATTTTTTGTGATATTTATGAATTTTTTTAATCAAACAATAAGTTTTTAATTTCAGTATCATTCGTTGTAACGGTTTAAGTTAAGCCTCCGTATAGAGTAAGGCTTTAAGTTTGGGCGAGAGGTTTAAATATTTTTCTGGATATGTGGATGTGTGAGACTAACTGATTGTGGATTTTTAACACTGATAAAATATTAGGCACTGTCTATTTGGACGGCCAATATACAACTAAACTCTACTCTTATTTCCACGACTACAGCGAACCCACCCATCACTAAGCGCCGGGACTGCTACGTAACCGCGAGACCTACGGCGCATGGGCAGCCGTTTTGGCCGTCCAAATAGACACTCCGAAAATATTATTCCAAAATTGAAATAATCTTTATCGTATGAAATATGGTTGGTAGATTTTTGGAAAAAGGGTCAGCGAACGTAGAGAAGCACTAATAAGGGTTGGAGGAGAAGAGGTGACCTCCGAACTTTATTAACGTTCTTAGATACCACTAACTTCATTCAAAGATATTAGTTTAGAGAATATTTCAGATGGTCTTGAAACTTGGAAGTAGTAGGTACCTACTAGTTCCACTTAATAGTTTTTGATTATTTTCTTTACAAGTAGTAACAACAATTTAAAATTGTATATGATGTCCTTACGATATCGTAAATAGGATGAAATGAATCAAAGTATATCACCCCTTCCCTACATCTTTATGGAATAGGTATTACCAGGGAGCTAGCTTTAAAAAAAAATTGTGAAACTATTCCTAAAAGAAAGTGCACAGCAACCCAAAGGCAGTTGAATTATTTCCTTTTTTTTTGTATGGTTTTTTTTATTATTGATGGGGGGAAATAGTATTACATGCGGTAAGAAAATTTATCTTGTTTACATCAAAAAGTAAACATAAACAAAGAGAAGGAACACACGATGGTACAACTTAATCTTAGAAAACAAGATTGATTGATTTTGGAACAAATGTCATCACTCGTATGTATATATCAACGTGGATAATAAATAAATCAGCTCGATAATTAAAACGGGGTAATAAATAAGTTGCGTAAGAAAATCTGCTTTCCGTAAATACTTTGGGTGATACTTCCCATTCCTTAATCTTTCTTCGGACTTATAAAGTCTCCTCAAAAATCATCTAAAGTCTATTTTAGGTAAGATTTGACAACAAAATATATTCCTAAACTTTGTATTAATGCTTAATATTTCAGATTATACAAATATATGTGTTATTCTGAAATATTAAGTTATTTAGTGACTGATTATTTTGAAGCCCTCCGCTAACCTACAGTCCTATATGAAGTGGCCGCTGGCCCAAAACAACTGTCCGACACTGCTATAGGATATAGTTATTATTTTTCTTCTTAGCACTTAATTATTAGCGAGGCTAGATACTATTATTGAGCCCAATAAGGTTATTTTGATATATTTTTGTTGTCGTTCTCAGTGGCAGTTCGTCCATAGGGGCATACTTTTTTGCAAACATTTCTTTTATTTAGTTCCAAAATTATATAATAACTTACCTTTAGGTCTAATCAGTATTAACAAATATTATATTCAGTTTTCAAAAGAAATTTATTTAGCTTATAAATTAACACCGACGACCTCCATCTATATTTTTCGCTCCCAATGAAGCATATTTATTTTGTTACTGTTACCAGCTTTCTGCTATTTTCTTTTATTATATTTGTTTAGTAATTGCTTTTTTTCTTGTTCTTGTGTTATTATATTGTTTCGCCTGGATATCCTAATTCCCCTTGGAGAATCACATTGTCTCTTGTTTTTTCTTGTATTATTAACAATAGTTTCGAAATAAAAATATTAAAAAAAAAAATTTGCTTATTGAAACTTTATAAGTATACAATCATACCCATTGCCAATGTAACTTTCCCAATATAGGGCAGAAAAATAAGTTATAAGGCAGTACAAAGGGGGTCTGGACAGAACGAGTTACAAAACTTTTCATTATCATTAAAAATATTCTCTCTACAGCTTTTAAAAAGAGTTCCCATTAAGCAAATCTGTATTTTTCTTTTGCATTATGTACGCTGATTAAGGCAGTTCCCAAAGGCATTTCCTTTCTTCTCTGTATCATATTACTGAAAATGATTGTTGTAATCAAGGTTAGGATATGAAACTGGGTCTTTTTTAATAAATGGTTCCATTGAAAGCTTGACATTGGAGCCGCGCTTAGCTTCATTCCTCACACACCCATCAGTTTCATCTATTGTAAGTAATAATATGTAAGTTTACATTTACCGTTTTAAGAACTTTCTTGGTATTGTGTTTCAACGGACATTTACCCCTTTGTAGTAGTAATGTTAAATGGATAAAGGTTTCTTAAAAACACCACACTAATAACCTAAATATCCCCGTAAATCTCCATCAAGAAAAATATACTTTGAACAGACATTTGACTTAAAACTTTAAAATAATCAAAAATTTTTCACATGAATTTTTTTTTAAATGTTTTCTAAAAAAATATTCTTCTTTGCTTAAAATTAATCTAAATGGTTCATTTTTTGTGACAATGAAGGAAAAATTTCACCTATCATGTTTAGTTAAAATGCTATGAAAATAACTTCTGATAACCTTTATCAATAACTTTCTTTAAGAGTCTTTAGTGCTCTTTGTTCCTTTTTGATTTTTTTTCAAAGCAAATTTATAGGGGTTGCTCAAGTACTAATAAATGAAAAGCATTGAGAAAATACCATTTTTATCTGCCGCAGACAACATTTTCTGATACATATTCTACAGGTTGTTATCACACTTAATATACAAATAAAACTTTTATGACAAACCCCATCAAAGGCCAAATAAAAATTTTCTTGAACATCTCAATGGAATCATTGAGTCAGAATAAACGAATTAATTTGGATCACAAAGAGGGAACTGTTGCGGAATGTTGTATCATTATTGGTAAAGTATGAATTCATTAAATATATAATTAAAATAATCTTAATCATTAAAATACTTTTTTTTTCTGAAAACCCAATATTTGTTGTGGCACTACAACTACCTTGACTATTATTTTAGAATGTCTTTTTTCTCTTAAGAAATTATATCAATGAATTGTATTTGTTTGACTTACAATTCAAAATTGAAAAAGTTGGAACAAGAGCTATTACAGTAAAGATTTTCTAACTCATCACCAATTACTTTAATTATAACATATGTTAGGCTCAAAGTTCAAAATAGCTCCCTGAGCGGTAAAAAATGACCACAACTCTTTGTGGCATTTGCGAAACGGCCACAACCTGTGATCGCTTTGAAAAGGCTCAGAACGCGTGTGGTATTTGCAAAATGCCAGAACGCGTTGTCACTTTTTTTTAAGGCCCACAGCCCAAAATGGTCCCTTTGAAAAGACAGGACGTGTTTTGAACTTAGCTAACGAAACCACTATACGATGAACAAGTTTTATACTCATTTTCTAGACTAGATGTTAGGGGCTTAATAATGGGTAAATGTGAAAATGACACTTATTTTTTACATTATTGTTATTTTATATTTTTTACAACGTTTTTATAAAGTCGCTTTCAATCTTGTCTGGGTGGAATTCTGAAATCAATTTTAAACTAACTTCCCGATGTGCCAAGGACTTAAAATTTTGAACATAGTTCAGATCTCTTTCTTTTCATCATTTTTCTCTTTTCCTTTCCTTCTTTTCCTGACTGTTCCAATTTCAATTTTTCTACTTTTGAATTTCTGATTTTGGTTTTTCCTTAATTCTCATTATAATGTTTTTCTTTTTCTATTAGCTTCATTAAGGATTAGTGAAATATTTAACTATTATTTGTTATTTATTTTTATTACCAATGCAATATGTTAAAAATGAAAAATAAGGACCACCCTGCCCTAGGGTACACATTACTTCCTGTCTAAGAAAGTAAAAAAAAGGCCATGCTTTTGCCATACACTTTTAAAGCGCATTTTTCATAATGTTTTATCAATGGAAAGATTTATATTCAACGAAATATTTAAGTAAAATCACCAAAAATAAGATGCAGTTTTAAAAAATTAAATTTTATACCGTTAGACTCCGTTGAAATATCGCGAAAAACCAATCGCCAACTTAGCATTGTCTTAAAAGGATATTTTAAACTCTTAAACGGAACTTTAAGAATTAACCATCATTTCATTGGAATCGCCTTATTGGAAGTGTTTTTCAATTAATTATGTTCGGGAACTACGATATGACCCTAGTTCACCTCTGAGATTACGTCAAAGAAGTAGGCTTACCATACGTCCTGGTTTACCCAGGACAGTCCTGGGTTTCGGAGGCTGTCCTGGGAAATGTCCTGGATTTTCGTAATTTTAAGACTAGACAAAATTTTTTGTGAAATTTTCAATAAAAGTTTTCGAACTGCATTTTTTAACCTACTTCTACGGCTTCACTTTACTCATATTTAGACTGCTGAAAGGGGCAGACTCTATTTGTCTCTATTTGTACTGTCAAACTCCTTTTAAATGTGAAAATTAACTCTGAACATAATTGTTGTGAATTTAATAATTTAATTAAATTTAACAAAGAATTTTTGAAAAAAGTGATGTCAAGTGAAAAGAACAAATGATTAAATAAAGTATGTTATTTCAGTAAAATGCTTAATTTTTTTTTAGTTTGGGTGTTTATTTTAGTTTTTAATCTTTGACGGACCGAAAGGTCGACAAAGTGTCCTGGGTTGAGCTCAAGAAAATATGGTAAGGCTACAAAGAAGCTGACGTCACTTGATTTTTCATTCCCATATGAATATCCATCCTTCTTCCCAATTAACCTTGCTACTAGTTACTCTTATTATTAGAGAAAAGTGATAAATTTCAATAATAAACTATTTCTTTTTAGTAATATTCTGGATGGTTAGGAGAAGCTTTTAATGATGATACATTATTAACTAAGAATTACTATCTCTATTACTCAGAAACTAATTGTATTTCCCTTCATTAAAAAATGATCACAAATTGCACATTGCTACAGACAAGTGAGATGGCGTGATCTCTAGCAGAAAAAAAAATCAGAAATGTTTTAAAATAGTTTCCTTCCTGTACGAAGGCTTACTCTTTTAGTGCTCGCTCCCATCGAAAAAACATTCCTTCAAGCTGTCTTTTTTCCGGTAAGTTGTCTCTCTGTATTATGGAGATATTATTATGTCATTTGACATGGAAGTTTTCAGTTATTATTTTACTTAAGAAAACTTATTATAACAGAGGTATTTTGTAATGTTTTTAATCAAAAAAGGAAAAACTGATGATTTACGAATGAATAATATTCAAACATGAAAAATTACTTCAATATAATTTATATTAGGGCTCGAATTGTTAAAAAAAAATAGCCCTCAGTACTCAGCATTGGCATAGGTGGCCGATGTCAACTTGTGAAAAAATCGACCCAAAAACATCCAAGTGCCGATGTTAGGACGATGGTTTTTTGTAGAAAACCGAAAAACGTCAATAACTGACGAACTAACTGCGAGGCTCTTGGCGCAAGAGCCTTATCGTATTTAAGGGGTATGAGTTCAACCCCTTTCCCGAAATGTTGACGCCAATTCTATATTGCTTTTTTTCCCTTGAAAATTTTGCGACTTACAAGGAGTAGTCCTCATCGAGAGGAAGCAAATGGTTTTAATGAGTAAATAAACACTACTTATAGAGTCAAATTTAAAAAAAAAAAAACTTTCTGTGGAGGACCTCTATTGCTCATTATCGAATTATTAGCGGGTTACTGGTCGTAAAATCGGCTTCTCATTGCTTTCTGATCGTAGTGCAGAAAAAAACGACTTGTCAAAAGCCTAAAAATATCTTCCAAATTTCGTTTTTCTTGATTCGAATTGATGATTTTTACTTATAATGCTTTGTCAGGGGTTTCTTTCTTTGTCAAAAGTTTTTGTTTGCCTCATGGATTCCGAAAACACAGGTATTGAAAATAAAAATTTCTCTTTTAATATTTATTTATTTCTGGGGTGTTAATTTTGTGTTTTTTTAGAATATTAAAAGAAATTATATAAAAATTAATTCAAATTTTTAAAAAGTTCCAAATTAGAATAAAACATGGTTTCATTTCAGGCTCTAAGAGGTATTTCAATCCTTTTCTGATAAGGGGTAATCATTTGGTAATTCGAAATGGTTTTATGCAATCTTTTTCATAGGTTATTAATTAGCATCGGCATTTGTCGATAGAAATCTTCAAATAATCGGCATCGCCCATCGGCCAAAAAAAATTCCATCGATGGAACCCCACTTTACAGAAACAGGTGAAACCCACGCTTTCCCAACATGGCGGTAAAACTTATGACTTTTGCATGACAAGTCCCAATGACTAAGAAAATGAATAGATGTTATATTTAGTCAAATTTCTCGAGCTTTTTGAAAACGTATACAGTCACGGCTTGAACGGAGTTTCTCTGCACAGTTTCTCCTCTGGAGTTTCTTCTGCACAGTTAGTATTTTTTTCTAAACATTCAGAAGAGTTGCCAAAAAAATTTCAAACTCTAAAACTTTATTATTATCATGTGAAGCATTAAAATGTATACTATGGATATATTTTGCGCCTTATCACTTTTTGTTTCTTTTGACTAATAAACGGGAAAACCATCTTGAAATATTTCCGTTACAACATGAAAAAAGTTCACCTTTTCTATGAAGTAAAACCTTATAGTAGGGGAGCCCAGAGTGTTTTTGGGTAGTAACTCGAGCGCGTCAGATAATCATAAGGGGGATACCTTGCATGCTTTTGGGTAACTCCACCAAATATAAGCTCTCTATGTAGGGGGGTTTGTCTAGAACAGCCCGTCAGATTTGTAAAAAAAAAATTAGTTACATGGACATACTCGAGCGCGTCAGATAATGATAAGGTAGGTTAGTTTCCAGCTAAAAAGTGTGCATTTTCTAAAATCTGCCGATTTGAGCGGTGGGTAAGGGAGCGGGAGGGTTACAAAGTTGCAAAGTAAAGCCAAGACCGGTAAGACGCTATCGCTCTTTTTGAGAAAAATGTACGAAACAAAATGTTTATAGACTAGTAGCCAGGAAACTAGGCTCAACTAGTTGTAAACTGCCTTGGTAGCCAATCTGACGCGCTCGAGTATGTCCATGTAACTAGTTTTCTTTCAAATTTTGACGGGCTGTTCTAAACAAACCCACCAAAATGGAGAGCTTATATTTGGTGGAGTTACTCAAAAGCATGCAAGGTATCTCCCCTATGATTATCTGACGCGCTCGAGTAAATCCACATTTAGCATCATGGGCTCCCCTACTATTATATTTTCACTCACAACTCATGTTATTGTTTAATTCTCTATAGAAATTAAATGTCAGGCTTTTGTGTATTGGAAACAATAGTTAAATAGTATAAAGAAAGACTACTACAAAATATTTTATATTTCTTTCTCTATACTTTAATTTTAAAATGATTTAAAATCCATTTGCATCAACTTCGTTTTTTTTTCAGACTTATGAACGAGTCAACCGAAAGTAACCTTAATATTATTTCTAGAGGAGAAGTTCAATAAGCACCAAAATTTTCTATTAAAATATGAACTGAACACACCTAATTCTAGAAAATCTATAACTTCCTATACGGAAAAAATACTAATCTGCTTAAAAATTTTAAAAGATTGCACCGATTAATCAGAGACGAGTTTATTATGATCTGTAATAAAGTAAATTCAAAAAAGTGATTGTGAAAGGGAAATAAGTGCAATAATCAACATATTTTTTTCTAAAACATTGAGATAATAATTTTTCTAATTATAAACCTGATATTATAATACATTTTAAACTGATTTCTTATGAACTGAATATTTATAGAAAAACAGTGACTAAACAAAATATTATTACAATAACTTGGATTACCTCAAAAATTATGCAATTGTTTTAATGACAATGTTTATGTCTCATTTCAAAAAATGACTTGGCTTTTCTTATTCGTGACAGATGAGATACCATAAGGTTCAAAATACCATTAATCTATTGGTGAATCGAAAGAATTAGGAGTTCTTTCATCAATCCAGAATG
Organism: Tetragnatha montana; assembly: GCA_963680715.1. Lineage (NCBI taxonomy): Eukaryota > Metazoa > Arthropoda > Arachnida > Araneae > Tetragnathidae > Tetragnatha > Tetragnatha montana. The sequence continues at coordinate 37,839,036 of OY796674.1, read as the reverse complement.
AACAAGGAGTGATAATTTTCTTCGGCGAATTGAATTATTCTAATATGAAATTCCCTGAGAAACAAAGCTGCCAAGATGGGGAGCAAAATTTGGTTCGTACATTTATTTTTATTAGTATTTCACTCATATTTCAAAAAGGAAGGCACCATTCAAATAATAGTGGGGGTGTTTCCTTCCTTATTACTTACTATTTTAATCTACAGTGGGTGGCCATTGAATTAGGGACACTACTGAAATTTTTATAATTTCAGTATTAAACGATTTTTAAGCATGTAAATTAACTTTAATTATGTTTATTACTTTTTATTGATTCTGGCATTATTTTATAAGAGTTTTATGAGTGGCAACACTGGATAATTGTTTTATTTGCGAAATTAAGTGATTTTATTCGAATCTGGAATAAATTTGCTGAAAATTGCTAATAAAGATAAGTTAAAAAAATAAATTTGAAATATTCTAAGCACGTTTTTCTTGTCCAAAAAATGTATAGAGAACATGCCCCGACGCGTAGAAGCAGTAATTTCAGCAAAAGGCGATAGGTATACAAAATACTGAGATTTTTCTCATCAAATTTCTATTTATTCATACATTTATTCCAAATAAAAAAATATTAATTTTACAAAATATTTCTGCTGTATTTATTATCCTAAGAACACCCCCTTGTAAATAAAAAATACCTATGAGGTTTAAAATAAATAACTTCGCTGAAAAATGCAGTCGTTAAACTTGAAAAAACTGAAATCCGAGAAGTGTCCCTAATTCAATGGCCACTCACTGTATTTTAGATTTATATTTTAAAGCTAAATGTTTTTATTTTTTGTACATTTTTAGAGAATCAAATTATAATTTAATTGGAATTAGTAAGCAATAGTGTAATAATTGGAAAACTTTTCTACAAAAATAGTCAAACTTTGAGATTAAATTATATTTGAAACCTAAAAGAAAAAAAAAATATTCGGTATTTTATTTTTAGTACCGGTATTTTATATGAAAAGCTCAATTAAATTTCAACATATAAGGCCCTTATCTGAAAGCTTTTAAGTAACACGATTTTTCGCATAAAAGTTTTCTATCGGAACAGATTTTGCGTTAGGATAGTTTGAAAAGCTCAAGGTAAAGATTTTTTTAAACAGTAGTGACGGGCGTATGTTCAATATGTAGAGAAAGTGTTAAAGCTAGAACAATTCATGGGTCTTAAAGTTAGGAGATCCCATAACTTTTTCCATTACATATAGTATACTATATTTTATGCTGATGACTGTCTGCTTACAGAGCATTGAAGGTTTCTGCGTCTCTAATGTTAAATCGGCTTTGGCTGCAGTCGGCGTGCTGCTCTCGTGTGGTCTCCTGTGGATCTGCATGACTTGTAAGAAGAAGTTCTTACTCTTATGCACGCACGACAGGTGTTTCCTAAAAGAAGCCCAGAAATTGCTCATCGTGGTGAGACTCGCGCTTGTTTCAATGAAAATAAGTGTTCTATTGTTTCGGTAGATTTCGTTGTAATTGATGCTTTTCGTGCTTTAGGATTCTTATGGAACCGAATACATTGCTGAGGTGAAAAAGACATCTTATGGAAGGTTCTTTTACTACAAAAGAATAAAATATCTGTGGAATGAGAAAAACTCTTCCTTTGAGAGTGTAGGGTATGTAATTGATGTACTGAATAAGAACTCTAATGTTGAAATTAAGAGTGGTTAAGAAATAATATTTTTCATGCTTAAGGAAAGTTTTAGCCATATTTAAGTACATTAAGTACATTTAAGTACTTAAGTACATTTAAGTACTGATTTTATAATTGTTAAGAAAGAGAAGAAATAATCAATAACAAGAAAATTGTAAATCTAAAATATAACAAAATTAAAAGAAAAACATCTGAAGTGAAATTTTTAGAAAAGATATATTTAAGTCGACTGAAATTTTTCTTGTTTGCATTTTGTAAAAGTAAAAAAATTCAGCACATTAGTCTTAAGTATTTTTGTATTTGAAATATTGTGGAAACAAGCGAGAATAACTTTTAATCGACAAATTTTTAACTTTTATTCTTTTTCATTATCCCAAACTATAGCGAAATCAACTAGTAATTCAGGGTCTGGTCGGCTGGTACCTATCATTCACAACATTGACCGAAATTGGCCCTCTATACAAAAAGATTCACTATCACTATGATATGAACAATCTTTGCTTTTCAGTTTTCCTTTACAGTTATGAATTAAATGCTCATTAATTAGGGGACTGGAAAATCAGACGTGTTCGCAGCTACATTCCTTGTGCGAAGGTCTGAAGACGAGCGAAGCTGAACGAAACTTAGAAATGTTCGGGCCAAATGTTATTCGTATTAACGTAAAGCCCATTGTAAAACTACTTCTAAGGGAAGTAAGTCTTTTTCTCTAATCTTAAGAATTAATGTTTTTATAAGACAAAAACGAGAATCTTGTGATGGGAACTTAAACGTTTTTCTTCACTTTTAGTTGCGAAATCCTTTCTACATCTATCAATTCTTCATAATAATTGTATGGTGTATACAGCTCTATTATCAGTTTGCAATCTGTATATCTTTGTTGTGCGTAGGATCTGTATCTTCAACTATATGGGAAACGCGAAAAGTAAGTGCTTTTTTATTTAGCTTTTAAAAAACTTTGTTTTCAAAAATTCCTTGATGTGCTGTTTTAATTTTAATTAACACAGCCTATAGAAAAAAATCATTATTCCATAGAAACGTACAATATTTTAGTTTTCTAGTTGAGGTTTTAATGTGTTTCTAAGATAATAAAGAATTACGCAAGAAATTGAAATTAGTCGTTTGGTTCCCTTAAGTTTAAACGATTTAGTTTAACTATTACATAGAATTTCTCAAGATATATATTTTCTAAGGCAGGAAAGATTAAGGTTAATATTATTTTCTGAGTACAATATACATTGATTAAAATTCAGATTTAGAATTCAAAATCTTTGTTTTTAGCAAAGCCGATCTTTGAGAAATGCAATGCAAGTGAAGTTTATTGCAACTGTACTGAGAGATGGAAAAGGTAAACTCGATTTTTATAAAAAAAAATTATACATATTTATTTTACAGTCATTTCTGCTAAATCATCAGCCAAAAATTATATGGAAATAAAATTATATTAAAATTATAATTATATTATTATTATATTATTAATAAAATTGTATTTCTAAATAATTTTTGAATTTTGTGTTATTTTATTCATATTCAAGAGAATAAGTGGTATAATAAAGGTGAAATGTATAAAGTGAAAGTTTTGTAAAATCTGTTTAAGGGACATTTTTAACATATACCAATGGGCATTATGGTATTTAAAATGTTATTATTACTAATAGTATTTTTCTTTTATAGAGATACAGCTTCCATCAGAGTATCTAGTCCCGGGAGATGTGCTAATCCTCCCCGCATCTTTCACCTTGTCCTGTGATGCAGTTTTGGTGTCCGGTAGTTGCGTTGTTAATGAAAGTATGCTGACAGGTAAGAGTTCAGTTCTTTATGTTCTATCTCCACTCCGTATCGCACGAATTAAACGAATAAGTTTTCTTTTTTACATAGATTATTCCAAAGTAAATCCGTTTTAAAGGTTTACCTAAAAATCTTCTCCTTTTTTCATAATTTTTTATACCAAAATAGTTGAGCATTCAAATAAAAGAACATTGCGTGATACTTAATTTATATTTTAAAAGGATTACTTCTTATTTTCATTATGAGGAAGATGATGTGACCCTTATTAGCTACATTGGCATATACATGGGGTTTTTTACCTTTTATTTGATATTTTGAGGTATAGTTTACCTCAGTAAGCAGCTAAAGACACTCTGACATTAGACAGAAAAGCTTTATATGAGATTTTGTCTGTTGGATGTGTTTGCTATTTTCGTTTAAGTCTCCTGGTGAATCTTTCTTCCCGATATTTTATAGAAGAAAAACAAATCCTCGCATTTCTCCACCTGTATTTTTTTTCTTAAATTCCTAAATAACATTGCTCTTTTTTTAGTATTAATGCTGGAGACAAATTAAAAATCTTTATATTTTCTTTATATACTTTCAGGCGAGAGTACTCCAATCACAAAGGTGTCTGTTCCCAATGATTCTAGTTCCTGGTTTGATGAGGTCACTCACAAAAGAAGCGTCCTCTCTTGCGGTACTCAAGTTCTTATTAGCAGAGCTACGGACTCGCCGCAAGTAAAAGCTATCGTCTACCGAACTGGTATGCGACTTTTTCGTAAACTGCCATTCCGTACTGTATGTCACATAAACTTCCTGTTTCTCCTTAAAACATAAAATATAGGAAAAAGTAAATGAAAAACCTTGATTATAATACTTCAGTTCATAAAAATATATTTCTTTTATAATATTCTTGAGACATCGGTTGTTGAAACACATACCATATCATCCTTTCCATACCTTTTTACGTCCACCAGGCTTTTCTACAGCAAAAGGAGAACTCGTGAGAGCTATTCTATATCCTAAACCTGTAAAATGGAAGCTGTATTCCGACTTAGTCAAATGTATGGTGGTATTCTTTATTTTAGGTAAGCTATAATTTTTGTTTTTAATGTTCATTTCAATAAAAGTTTTAAATTTAGACTTAAAGTTTAAAATAATAGCTATGCTGAAAAGAAAGTAGTGATAATATTTGCTTTCAAAGCTTTGCTTCAAACTTATTGTGGTTAACCATTACAATTTCTGTTCCATTGAAATGTTCATTTAAAAATTCTTAAAGAGTCTCCCCTAATTCGAATTATATGAGTTTTAAAAACTAGTAATAAATCTTTAAAACTTGCTTTCAATTTACAGTTAAAAATCTTAACCTTTTTTGTTTATTATTTCAGGAATACCCTCCCTTGTGTACACTATTAAAGTCGGAATTGAACTGGAAGTGAGTAAAAATATTTTCGTTTGTAAATTTAACTCTACTTTGCATATAACCACGTTACGTTTTTTATCACATATTTCACTGAAACAATGGTCTTAAGTTTACATAAACTGTTTTCTTTTATTCTTATACCTAAGTTTTCAACACAAACATGCATGTTTTTAGTGCAAATAAGTTTTCTTATCAATTATCAAATATTCTCTACCTTAAAATTCCATTGATAATCTTACAGACTCTCTTTTTGGTCTATTTGCTTTCGTGTGGCACGATATTTGAGATCATGCATTCATTATTTTTTAAGTATTTGCTCATTGCTAAATATCAAAACCACCACCCAAATGCTGTTGTTTACCAATTGACATTTGCTCTTCTCATAAGTAACCTACCATATCGGTCTCTTGTGTGACCTTCAGATTTATTCCTTGAGTATAGAATATGTTTAAATCGATAGATTTTCTAGGTAACAAATGTATTGGCAACTCGATACTTCATCTTTATTTAACTAATGTTTAAATTTTATCTTGCAGCTCTACACATATGACGTGGTGCTGGTGGCTTTGAACGTGTGCACGTTTTTCGTGCCCCCTTCCCTCCCTGCGGTGCTGACCAGTATCAACCAGCAAGCGCAACGGAGACTGCGCAAACAAGGGATTTATTGTCTCAACACCCGCTACATCAACTTCTCGGGAATTCTTGATATAGTCTGTTTTGACAAAGTAATCTTGATGCAAAAATAGCACAACTAAGTTTAGTTTTCGTCTAGCTAAACTAAACGTTGAAAGCATTGTTTATTGAATATAAGGGATTCGTGATGCAAATTCGCATTTGGTAAATAAATATATAGAAACTACTAAAATATGTAACCAAACGAATACTACATATTTAATGTAAAAATATTGTAGGTTGTGTGTGATAAATTTATAAGTTTCATCCAACAATCTTCTCGAGGTATCTTACACATAAATTAGTTTCTTTGAACAAAAATCTTAAAATGTTTTGAAACAACGGACTGACACTACTTGTCATTTTTATCTTTAAGGGCAAAGTTATTTTTTGCTTCTTATAAATTTTCAATACAATAAATGACAAGAATATATTTTCTTTTACTATTTTAAACTTTCTTTTAATAGATATTTTGCATTTAAGAAGAATAAATTTGAAACAAGCGGCATTAATAAATACAGTTGATACCTTGAAAACCAGTTTTTTTAGTGTGTTTAAAACAGCGTTAGATATTGGGAAAAAGACTCACTAGTCCTGCGGACCAGTGCTTTGCCAATCTTTCTGGTCTGCAGCAAAAATCACTGGTCCGACAAATTTAAAGGACCGGTTTAAATATTATTATAAAGTAACTATTGGACTGAATGTGAGTATCAAATAGTAATGTTAAAAATTAATACATATTCAATAATATAATGCAATCCTCCAACTCTTAGCGAAAAAAAAAACCGCTGCTAGAACTGGAAAGTGGGATATTTTTTCACCACACACACTAGTCCGGCGGACCAGTGATTTTCTGATTCCACTGGTCCGAGCCGTTTTTTAGTTGTCCCGGACCAACAAACCGCCCCAATTTCGAACGCTGGTTTAAAATATAAACAGTTAAAATAAAGTGCTATAAATACTCTCAAGTCCCTATTTGTTTGTGGAGAGAAAAGTACTACCCCTCAAGAGTTTTAAAATAGTAAAACCCAAGAATCACTTTTGAAAAATAAAACATCAAACCTTTTCAGACGGGGACCTTAACGGAAGATAACTTGGACATATTGGTAATCGAGCCTGCTTTTATGGGCAAGTGAGTGTACCATAGCATCCTAATGCTTTTTTATTTTATTTCATTTGAGCGTTTCAACGTTTAATATCATTCTCAGATTCGAGTCCCCCTTCTCCTCCGTTTCTCGACTTTCAAACGAACTTTTAGTAAAGTGTCTGGCCACCTGTCATTCTTTATCGAAGGTGGAGGGAGAGCTGCTGGGACACGACATGGACATCAAGATGCTGAGAATGTCTGAATGGGTATGCATTTTATCCATTTTTGAGCGTTTTTGTGGTATGTGCAGAGTGATAAGTTAAAGTTTCGAATTTAAAAGGCTGTTATGAGATAACCACAGGTTAGTATGACTTGACATTGCGCCTGGGTATTCTCAAAGAGGGAGAAATGTTTTGGGGGTATAAAAACAGTACCAAAATTTCCCGATATGGACGCTGTACTGGTCACAACCCGTTCATGCCGTGCTAAATACAAGAAAATTGGATAATTCAACTATTACCTGTTTTTAGTATGGTATGAAGGGGGTTATAACGTATTCCTCCATTATTAGGAATACTCTGGTGAATATGAGGCCATTCTAACCAGTGATTCTTATTTTACAGCCCTATAAAATCGAAACTTTAATTAATCACCCTCAGGATTTTAACTCTTTAATATTTAATAATGAAGACAGTCACAAATACAATACAGCACTCACTGACGAAAAGTGGTTTACATTAACATCATTTCACAGCATCTTAGTTACTCAGTGTTCATCTTATGGATCATTGTCTTTTTTTTGGAACAACTCGCGCTCTTTTGCCATCATCTTGCGAGTCCATGATTAGAGTGAGATAGTTTCTTTCTCAAAGTAGGATCACAGAGGCTTCTCTACAGATGTTCGGTGGAAGAGTAGTGGCGCCTCTCTTTGTGAGAATGGACATGCGGATAGGAGCTCCACATATATATTTGACTAGATTTAGGAATTTGACTTACACATTGCTATTTAACCTTCCACAAACAAAAGTTTAAAATTTTATTAGCTTTTAGTTCATGTTAGATAAGTAAAACTAACATTTCATTATTATGCCCCATGTTGTTAACTCAGGAAAGGAGAATGCGTGTGTTTAAAAGTATTTAGCGTATTTTAAAAAAATGTATTGTAAAGGAAAAACTTTTCTCAAACCTTTTAACTACAGTATATACTACAGTAAAGTTACTTTACCTGTAAATGTATGTTTTTCCTCCAAAATAGAAAAATTGCAGTGAAAAAAAATATGACGATCTCACCGGTAAATTACAGTTCTCTTCTGAAAAACAGAAATTGCAGATTGGCATAAGTAGCTGCAAACACAATTCCAAGAAATCTATCAAGAAAAAAATATTAGAATAATTCACCTTGTTTCACTATGGTTTTGGAGTTTTAATGATTTTAGTATCTGATTTATCTAATCTCAATTTAACTATGCATTTTACCCAACTTATTTAATTAATATTTACAGGAAGTTATTTGTTATTTCTTTGCAGGATATAGAAGAGCCTTCAGACAAAAATGCGATTCACTTTCAACACAAACCGCCAAGAATTGCTTTTCCAAAGCATTCAGAACCATCGATAAAGGTTAATGTTCATGATAACTTTCATAACTTTAGGGGGTATTCAATTTCAATTATTAAATTGTACAACTGTCATAGAACTTGTTTTTCCTCTTATAATATCCACCAATAGATATTTAAAAAAATCAAAATTCAAAGTCAATAAAGGGAATAATTGATTCAAGATACTGAATAAGTAAATGAAAATATTGTACAGCTCCCGCAACAAAAAACGTTACAGTGGACTTTGCGGGCGAACCACTTGGGTTATGAAGACAAATAAGGTGTCATTTTCATGTTATAAAGTATTCTTTAAACGATAAAAATTTCGAGTTCATAGGGGGTCGTCTTCATATTAAACGAAACACTAACTTTTTTTTCCTATGGGGACCCCCAATTATTATGAGTTTTTCTGAAAGAGCATCCCCATAAACACCCCCAAATACCAAGTTTCATCCACATCGGACGGTAAATTAAGCTTTTACGTTTTGGGGGTCGTCTCCAGAGTGAGAAGGATTAACTTTCTGTCTCTGTTTTAAGACACTTTTACTCACCACTTTAATATTCATTGAAAAATTCATAAGTAATTTATTGAAATTTAATATCAAATGTGCGTTTTGATTTAAGTTATGGTGATTAAAATAAGACGACTGTTTCCAGAAAGAGCATTCCCCGGTTTACATTTGGCAGCGGTATACGGTCCCTTAAAGAGTGGGAATTTAGTTTAATTCGGTTTTTTCCAAAACTATTAAATGAAATCGACTGAAATTTTGGTTTTCCACATAAAATTACTACCATAATCGATTTTAAAATTTTATTTTTGGGTCAAAATTAGATGTTAATTATCTATCTATTAACCATCAAATATCGCTACAAAAGCATAATTATTTTGTTTAGGGACACAAATTTGATCTAAATTCAAAGTTTCATATTTTTACGCCGAAAACATTTTGACAAATTTCACATTGAATGGTTGACGTTTTAAAAATATTTTATGCTTCTATTTGGATACTTACATGGATGAAACTTAGTATTTGGGGGTTTATGGGGATGCTGTTTCAGAAAAACGCATAATAATTGGGGGTCCCCATAGGAAAAAAAAAGTTAGTGTTTCGTTTAATATGAAGACGACCCCCTAAGGACTCGAAATTTTTTTCATTTAAAGAATACTTCATGACATGAAAAATGACACCTCATTTGTCTTCCTAACCCAAGTGGTTCGCCCGTAAAGTCCACTGTAATGTTTTTTGTTGCGGGAGCTGTACCTTTCAAATTAATATGGTAAATAGAAATTCTTTAGAAGCACTCTATGTTTAGATGGATACGATGCCAGGCATTGATATAAATTAAGTGTAAAAGATATTAATGTGAACTCAATAGTATTCTTTTCAGTCTGTGGCTATTGTCCGGCAGTTTCCTTTCGAATCTAGTCTGAAACGAATGTGCGTCGTGACTCAGACGGAAGGGAGTCTCATCTTTGAAGTTTTCATGAAAGGAGCCCCTGAATTGGTGACATCCTTTTGTAATAAAGAAACGGGTAAATCAGTTTCTAAAAATTTTCCTAACAAAAAAATGTGTGCAATAGTTACTAAAATTCGGTTCATTATAGTTCCCTTAGATATAAATGAAGTGTTGGAGCGCTACACCAGCGAAGGGTTCAGAGTCATTGCTCTTGCAACTAAACTAATTCCAGAAGGCATGGGTTGGAAAGATGTAATGAGAATAAAAAGGTCTAACTTCTTAATAAAATGTTTATATCTTTTTTTTTCTTAATGTACTTAAAGTAATTCATAATATAAAACAATTGAGCATTTACTAGCTGATCTAGTAATAAATGGAATATATAAATATTGTTTCAGAGAGATCCTAGAGAATGATTTGCTGTTTCTTGGACTTGTTGTATTTGAAAATAAACTGAAGCCAGAGACTGTCCCGTCATTGTCTATTTTAAATGATGCTGGTATTAGATCCGTGATGATAACAGGTAAAATTAGTTGTGTTTAGAATTAACATACTATAATATAGGTTATTATGACAGACGTTGCTTGACTCGACTTAGGGACAGGTAAACAAAGAATGATTTAAAAATAAAATGTAAACTGGAGGTGGAGACTTAAAAACATTTCCACTCAACAACATTTTAAAATTCATCCTTCATTAATAGCCCAGTAAATAAACTGAAAAAAAAAATCAAACCGGTAACAAATTGATACATTAAGTTTTTCAACGGTTTTCACTTGGGAATGACCTCAATAATAACATTCTAAAAATCGCACAAAATCCGTCCATGGAAAGTGGGAAGTTTATTTTTATTTTTTTTTTTTTTTTTAAATTTTTAAAAAATGGACGAAAAAAATTTTCAAAAAAAATCTAGTAATAGTAATTGAGACTTATGATACGTGTTTATAGGCTAATTTTCAGTGCTGAATAAGAATATTCCATTTAAAATAAAAAAAATAAAGTATCAGTTTTTAAAAATTATTTGAAAAATTGGATATTCGAAAAAAATAAAACATCGCTCAAAACCACAAAATAACTGCAAAATAAGTAATTTAAACAAACAAAATAACAAAATAAACGTAAATAACAAAATGCAAATTTTAACAATTATCGCTATTTTATTTTTTCGAAATTCCATTTTATCCTTGTCCATTTGTGAAAGTTAATTCCGTCAATTTTTCTAATAAATAATTAAACCAACCATAACTCAATATACCTCTAATTTTTTAATGTCAATTCAAACGCCGAATAGGAGACAACCTTCTGACAGCCATCACAGTGGGCAGAAAGTGTGGTATAGTAGATGAAATGGATCAAGTAGTCATCATGAATGCCAGCTTGGTCCCTAATTCAGCATCTGAACACGATTTGAAACTGCAAGTGAACTACAAGATTTCTCCATCCTCTGTTAACAAAGGAAAAGTCCAGTTTGTGCCCTTCGACCACGAAAAGCTTCAAGTAAGGGAAAATCGATTATTACTACGATTTTTGAGGATTTAATCTAAATGGATTTCGATTAACAAGATCTCTGATTTAAATGTCCGTAATTAGTTTAAGTACAATGAAAAAAAAACGGCAAAACTATCTTTTAAGAAGACAAGTTTTAAGCTTTCTTTTGACATTCAGAACGAGGAAATTTTTATAATAATTTTTATAATAAAATTTTTATAAAAATCAGTTTCTTTTAGAAGTGCATTGTAATCAATGATACATTTTTCTTTGCTTAAGCTGGAGTTTTAATTATCTGGTCTTTTAGTCTGTGCCGTTAATATTTCTCAACACTATTTTCTTGAATTGACCAGGGCATCTACATTCCAATTCAAGGAAATGAGACACGTCATGTTGCGCTGGAGGGGACCACTTTCAACCTCTTGAGGCTGCACGATCCTGATCTTTTAGATAAGGTTAGTATTTTTTTTATGTTTCCTGCAATTTTACACTCTTGTTTGGTATACGAGGTGTGGTTATTAAATAACAAGACTGATGCTATAAATCCCATTATTTTTAATTTATCTATATTTAATTACCATTACCTTTAATATGCATCCCTCCTCTACCCCTAGACCACTTTTTGTGAATTTTCTGTTGTTTGAAAAAAATTCGGAAGCCTTCGTATGTGACCTCCTTTAAAACTTTTGCCGGATTTTCTTTTACAACTTCAACACACTGAAATCCTGATTTTTAAAATCAGATTTAAGCTTGGTTGTTAGGTAAAAGTCCTATGGGGCAAGGTCAGGTGAAAAAGTTGGATGATTTAATTCAGGGATGTGGTATTTGGCTATTAATGTGTCGTCACAGACACTACAGAATGAGTTGGCGCGAAATCTTTATGGAGATTCAATGACTTGCGAGTTAGAATTGCTATGCAAAACTTGTCTTGAGCATTATTTGTCAATTCAAACAATTTCAGAAATTACCAACATTTTTAGTAATATTAACTGTTTTCTGCGAGAAAGGGCTTGTAGGGGTGTAAATCATTTTCTTTATCTTCGCAGCCATCTAGAAAACACTTAAACCCTTCAAAAACGTATGCACATGACAGATATTTATCTCCATACATGTCCTTTATTTAAAAATGAGTTTTGGTAGCCATTTTTTGAAGTTTCGTGTGAAATTTAAGGAAAATTTGCTGCCTTATTACTGTGCACTTACCATTTTTCCGGCAAACTGGAACAATATGCTTTTATATAAACGTACACTACAGCCAGACGAAATTGTTTAAAAACACCAGGGTTGCTGCATTTAAAACATAAAGTTCCATACTAAACAACTGTCTAATGTTCAAATTTGTCACATGCTTAGTTCTTTTGTAGGAGCATCAGTCTCGTTATTTAATAGCCTCACCTCGTAATTTTTAACATTTCTAGTGAAGATACCTATTTTGAGGATTGAGACAATTCACTATTTTTAGGTCGTATTGAAAGGAGCCATTTTTGCACGAATGTCCCCAGAGAACAAGCTACATCTAATAGAAAAATTCCAGGATTTAGGGTATGATGAATATGAATAATTTAAGATAAAATGCTCACTAGCTTGATTTTTCAGATGCAGGAAAGTCTTGGTTGTAAAGTTATGAAAAACGTGCGTTGAAACGTGCTCGGTAGCTTCAATAAATGTAAAGTTTATTAAAAATGTTACATTATTTCTTGCTTTTCATCTAGTAGTATTTGATTATTGTCCTTAGGAAGGTTATTTTGGTTCATGCGGCTTGGAAATAGATCATGTTTTGTATCCTGCAAGTAAAAGTCAGGAATTAGTAGCAAGATATGATTTCAAATCAATCTTACAAATTGGAAGCATGCCATTTAGAGGAATTTTGGTTTAAAATCTTTTAAAGATTTTAAAAGGTTTGTTTCAACATAATTTATTTACAATTATGAAATTTTCTTAAATTGATTAATGAAAAATTGAAATCTCTTTTCCAAATAGAACAATACCTTAGTTAATAGTTAATAAAATCAGAATATAAGAGAAAATTTGGTAGATTAACAATACACTTTATGAATTCATAGTTTCGATATTAGCATTTAATCATAGAAAGATAAATATGACTTTATTCTTCCATTGCACATTAAAGTAAAGATGTCGACATTCTAAATTTTCTTACATGATTTTCGTCAGAAACATGCAATAAAAAATTTTATTCATCCGTGTTGAAGTTGGAATGTTCCTTTCAGGTACTTGGTAGGCATGTGCGGTGATGGTGCAAACGATTGCGGGGCTCTCAAAACTGCCCACACGGGCGTATCGCTGTCTATGGCCGAAGCTTCAGTTGCGGCACCTTTCACATCCACTCAACAAAATATTCAATGCATATCGACTCTGATCAAGTTAGTTTCTGAATCAATTACTTATCCTAAAAAACCTTTTTGAAATCATATTTTGGCTTTGTTGGTACAAAACTTCATTTCATTAACAATCAAGAAAATTATAACGAAGGATATTTTTAAAAGTTCAAAAAATTTAAGTTTTAAAAGTTTTTTCTTAATTTTTTTCAGAGAAGGAAGAGCAACTTTAGTTTCTACGTTTGATTCCTTTCGTTACATGGTTTGCTATACTCTGACTTTTCTGTTGGCTGTCCTTTTCATATTTTGGGTAATTATTTCAAAACTTTTCTCATAAACAATTTCTCTTTAAGACTTACTGGATCAATATTCCATCCGATCCTTTGTATTTTCCCTAAATTTTACCATTAAACTAAGTACTAGTTTCAAAGACTGCTAATATATGCGTTATGGGCAAAGGGATTAATCGGGCATTATTAATAATGCCCGAAATGGAGGCGGGCAAAGTGATAAATTTCATTCATAAATTCCACTGAATTTAACACATTGCCCGGGCATTATTAATAATGCCCGGATTTATCACATTGCCCGTAACATATACATTCTTTATGGTGTTTTGCTTGATTTAGGATGGACAGAAGCCTGTTGATGGAGAATACATTATAAATGATATCGTTCTCAATCTCATACCTCCATTTCTATGTAAGTTATATACTTAAAATCACATGACCTTTTTTTTAAATATTCGTTAATAATTCGTTTTAAATATTCGTTGTAATTTATTCTAAACTTTAATTTTACAACAAGTATTGAATTTAAATTTTTGTTTAATGAATTTATAATGTTTATAAAACTTTAAATTTAAAGATATCGAAATTAAAAAAAAATTACTGTGAACAGGATTTTTAAAATTATAAGTTTATAGTTTAGTAGGATATTCTTCAATTTACTACTAGAATTGAAACATTACGTAAAATCCATAATTAAATAGTTCGTTAATTTTATTCCAGTTGGTTTGACAACAGCTCATCCAAAGTTGGAGAAGAAGAAGCCTTTGCGATCAATCCTAAGTTTTATTCCAGTCTTTTCGGTAGTTTCGTTCATGCTCATACAAATAGGAGTCCATACTCTCGCATATTCCTATTGCCTCTCACAGCCATGGTAAACCCATATTATAATACTAAATAAGAATTACAAGATTCCAAATACAGTATATTCCTTTCAGGAAACTTATTGCTATTAATGCATTGTTACATATATGCCAACGACAGGTACACACCTTTTAATTTGAACGTGGAAGAGGTGTCGTCCCCCGAGCCCTCCTACACTGGAACAAGCATATTCAGCGTGAACATGATGAGTTACGTCACTGCCGCCGCCATATTTGCTTCTGGACCACCTTTTCGGAACACCTTCTTTTCGAACAGTAAGTGGGGCCATCTTCCATGAAACAGTACTTTTAATAATTAGATAAAATTAATTAATTAGATAATTAATAATTAAAGAAAATAAACACTGCGACAATTTTAACTTAGTTATGCCATTTTTTAAATATAATTTTGTTTTAATTTACCTCAATATTTGTAGAAAGATTAAGTCGGTATCAGAGAAGTATATTCTTCGTTTTAACTAAAATTTTTATGTCTAATTTAACTCATTCTAGGCTTCTTACTTCGTTTTTTTTCCATGGTAGGAATTTACGTTGCTGTTATGATATCCGAATTTTTATTGGTATCCTATTTGATAGTATACCCTCCTGAGTTCATGGTTGATTACTTAAATGTAAGTAAATATGAGTTATTTTGATATAATATTATGTGATAATAAAGTTAATTTAGTATGATATTTTATGTCTAACAACTTTCAAAAAGTTTAATGTATAGTTCCCTTACTCCTTTAAATATTAATTTTAATAACACGGAAATTAAGAAAATATTTTAAAATTATCAAATTTCATAAAAAAAAATATTTAAACTTTTTAATTGGGATTAAAATTATGGGTATTAGTTTTTGTCAATTTAAAAGAATTAACTCATGTCACTAACGTATTTACTTTAGTTTAAAAGAGCTCCAACACTGAAATATCATCTGATTTTATACGCTCTGGCCCTGTGTACATTAATCTTTTGTTTCTTGTACGAGGTAAGTTGGTCAGTTTACTCTCACAAAACTCTGTTCTGTTTATTAATGTAATTTCTCTTAAAATTTAGTTCAATTGTTGAAAAAAAGGTATTTTAAAGTTACAACCTTTAAATTCAGTGCGATTCCATGAAATATTATTCCTTAATTCGTGATTCATAATATTTCACATTAGCGAAAAGTTAAATGAGAATGCGTTTAACAACAACAATTTTAAAAGGGAAATACTTTTTTAATTTAACAAAAATTAATTACCTACATGAAAATTTTGTGAAACAAATCAGTGCTTATAAATTTTACACGTATTTAAATAATCTCTCTATATATAATGAAGGTGTCCCTGGGTTCCTGGGTTCCTGCCTGGGTTTGTCCGGAACAGATTTGGATCAATTTCTCCAAAACTACCCGTCCGAATCGAACCAAACTTGGTACACATACGTATGGATTTCTAAAACCACCCCTTCACCCCCTTTTAGGCCTTTTTGTAAAAATCGCCTTACTTCTCCACTAAAGAAGATCTGTTTAACTCGCATTGTTGCAAATAATTCAACAAAAGCAATTTTAAGCATAAAACAAAGTTTTTAAAGATAAAACCGGACTAAAATTGTTTTAAAAAGCTTATTAATAATTTAAAAAATTGAAATCTATCCTGATAAAAAACTTTTTGACAGTATTTTCTTATTAAAAACTTCATTTTCCATGAAACTTTAAGTTGGAATTGAAAGTTTAGGCTATTAAAATTAATCTTTATAGAAACAAAACGTGAATTATTTAAGTGTAGTTTTTTTAAGAAAGTTGGTAATAAAAACTAGATCGATTTTCATTCTCCATTATTATTTTTCCATGATAGCTTAACAAGATTTTTTTCAATTTAACAGCAGGAATGTTAAATACCTTTTCTTTATGTGGCTGTTTTTATTGTTTTTATTTATTTACCGGGAAATTCGTCAAAATAGCCGAATGGGAGCATTATCAATTTTTTTTTGAAGTTGTTGACTAAATTCCTCTGCGGGAATTTTTCCTGATAATGAAGTAATATTATGCCGATGAAAAATGTACCGGGAACACAGGGATATAAAAGGTAACGAGAACACCGGGATGGAAAAGGTACCGGGAACACCGGGATGTAAAAGGTACCGGGAACACCGGGATATAAAAGGTAACGAGAACGCCGGGATGGAAAAGGTACCGGGAACGCCGGGATGGAAAAGGTACCGGGAACTCCGGAATGAAAAGTACTGGGAACACTGGGTGGAAAAAGGCGCCGGGTACACCGGGATAAATTGGTAATTCCTGATACAGAAACTTAGACGTGCAACTTGAGAGAGCATAAAAAAATAATTTTATACACTCCCACCCGTGCAAGGCTGGGCAAATCAGCTAGTACCTAAATATATAGCAAGTTCAGAAATTGTAATTTTTAACAACGTCAAGAATGTTCATTTTAATCAATCACATCTCTTTTTTAAAACTATTGTAACTTAAAAACATCTATATATGGTGTTTTATTTCAACTATTTATGTTTATTGTACAATTTTTTCATACTTCGATAAAAAAAATTCTATTTTCAGAAATATTTTGTTCAGCACTTTCTGAAAAAGTACGTCGTCGAGGCCGTTCAAAGGCGAAGAGGCCCCATTAAAAAGTATGAAAAACTACTGATCGAAATCGGTGATGATTTGTGGCCTTCAATTTAAACACCTGCCTGAACTGTAATAGGAAAATCAATATTATACCGTGTGATTGAAATCACACGATAAAGTTTGGGAATTTTCAATTTTTATACCGTGTTGTCACATTTCATTATGAAACAAAGTATAGTTACGAGGTTTTGAAACAATTTTAAAATGAGGAGACCATGCATTAGCTTCTCATATTTCTTAAAAATTTAATGATGTTTTACATTTTAGTATAGTTAGAAATATACTAAGTTGTTGAAGTAGTTGAGCATATCAGAGACATATGCTGACTATGGGGAGTCGCTTTGTCTTCTTCTTCCATAGGGTTTTCAATGATGGTCACAGATGATGATCACTAGAAGATTTCAAGTAGGTGTTTCGAAGGAATTTAAGAATAAGGTTAAAGCCTTAGTTTTCATTTTAACATTAGTCTTAATCATCGTTATTATTTCTTGTAGATTTGTTGTATTACTTTTCAGAGAACTCAATAGTTTGATTCTTTGGACATCGTACTTTTTACACTGTAATAATAAATGTTCCTTGGTATCTATTTCTTTGCACAGGTCGCAAATTGGATTTGGTGAACGATTGATTTTAAACTGATTTGTTTTTGTTAATAAAGTTTGAGTTCGTGGGCGAGACATAAGAACATCAGATTTCCTATTACCAACATATAAATGTGTCTTTTTGAGAGAGACTATTCATGTATTGAAAATTTGGGGAAAATTTCTGGATTGCCATACATTTTCAAATTTCTTTATTATTTCATTTTCTAATTCTTAAGTTTAGTTGAGTTTTCAAATTTTATTCCAGGAGTTGGTTTGCGCGTGGTTTAGCATTAATCAACGATGTTTGTATATGATCGCATTATACAGTCCTATAGGTTGTATTGATTTTGATGAAAGCTTGTGGATGAAATCAATACACCGAAACTAAAAAGTTATGAAATAACAAACTTTAAATAAAGGTTTAGCACGGAGAATAAAATTAAAAAAATAAGGAGTGTAAGGTCATTTTCTCTCATGAAAGCTGTTTTTCAAAAACGCCTTTTAAACTTCATTGTATTAAAATGCATTTTTAATTGAAGCTCACCTACATTTTTTTATCCATAAATATCATAAATTTTCAAACAATCAAGAAATATCATAAAAATGTCCATGCTTGGAGACTATAACTTATCAAAGGAGGATATGTAATCCCTTGTGCTTGTTGTAAATATATTTTTATTGTATAAATAAATGTTTATATATTCTATATTGAATAAATTTTTCCCTATTACCTGAAGTGCTTTGCTCTTAGTTAAGTGAAACAGGACAAACATAAGAAAACTGTGAGTAAACTTTTTAAATATCTAAAAATTTTCTCACACCATATGTTTTATTTTTATTCCTCTTTATTAAAAAATGGTAACGGCCAGGGCTACCGTACCACAGTTTCAGAAAATCTCCACCCTGCACAATTACGTTTAAATTATCGGATAGAAAATTATGAACTTTTGAACATACGTAAAGCAATGTTTGAGAAATATTTTGGCATGAAAAGTTTACCTATTGTACAGGTGTTACATTTTTATTTATTTTTTAAAATAAAATTTGAAGGTTTTTTTTCCGTTGCGAAAAGGTTTCAGTTATAAACAACATAACAAGTTTTTTTTTTAAATTCTAACTGAAGAAAAGCTCAAGCAAATTTTCCTTTTGGAAAAACATGCATTCCACTTTTTGATAAGGGGATATTTAAATAGGTATGTTTGTGCTGCATGTAAAAACCTTAACCCTCAATGTCATAAAATATGCTAACAATAACGCGCCCAAGCTCATAATCCTCTGCCTCATCCTAATTATTCACAAAGAGCAGTTCAAACTATTTAATCTTTGTTTTCCAAATTTAAATTAATAGTTGAATAGGGTAGTTTTGGATCTTTCATACCAAATTTAGACTAAAATGACCCACAAACAGGCACCACTCAATTCAGTGGTGCTGCTATCTATTGGAAATACAGAGAACTAGCAGTCTTGCTTAAAATTTAGCTGTACTACGTACAGTGGAATACTGTACTACTGTAGTAGAATTAATTTTATAACCTTAATTTATCTTCTGGGCGTCTTGTCTCTATTACCATCTCATCAGTTGTAATAATACTAATTGTAAATTGCAAAAAAGATTATAAATAAGAACATTTTGCATCAACATTATAACTTCTGGGTTAATTCAATTATAAGCTGCGGTGTTATCGTCTGGGGAGGGATTACCTAGAAAATATTAACACAATAATTAAAATTTCAAAATAAAATAATTTAATTTTTAAGCACTTGTAACCATTTCCCTCTATTTGAATTCTACAGAAAACTAAATATTTTATCCTTTATTTCCTTTAATGTTATAATTCATTTTACTAAACAAAAAACAAATCTGATCTACGAAACTTAAGTTATAATTTAGGTTCAAAAAATTTATATTTAGTACTACCTAGAACAAAAAGAGAAATTTACATATGAATTACTGTTATTTCTAACCTAAATTTTATGTTATTTTACCTAAAAATAAAAAATCCGAGAACTCCCTTTTTAAGTTTAAAAAAATTATTAAAGCATATTTAAAAAAAATATAGCCATCGATCGGCATCAGCGCCGCGCCGAGTGTTTAAAAAAAAGGAAAAATATTCCATCCTAATTCGAATTTAGTTTCAATTTGAAAAATTTTGCTTGTCAGTAACAAAAAGACAAAAATGACATTTCTTATGCAGACTAATGCCTTTGTTGGCTTCCCCCATTTTCCCCCTTTTAGTTCATATGCTGAATGAATATTCGTTTTTATAAAGCTTTTTAGATTTCACCCGCGCGCTCACCGCTTTTTTTTTTTTTCGTTTTTCGATTGTCATGCGAAAAAAACAACTTCCCTTCTATGGGACCAGTGATTCTTCTCATTGTAATATCGGCTTCTCCTCGTTTCATATCGGAGTAGAGGAAAAATGACTTGTTGGAGAGCCAGTGATTCCAAATAATCTCTTTCAAATTTGCGTTTTTCTTGATTCACGCCGATAATTTTTACTTAAACCCATTTTTTATGAAAGGAATTTATTCTGACATCGCCATAAAAGAAAGCTGTTTATTTTTCCAATAATAATAATAATTTTATTTTCTAAAATCTAGATTTAATTGTTCTTTTTTATATTACTAGGGAGATACCGCCCCCTGCTCGTTAACGCTCACCAACCCCCGTAAACTTCTTACGCAGGACATTTTCGATTGCTTCCTAACTAAACCCAGCTCACTAAACTCTCTTCAAAGTTTGAATATTTAATAACTCTAACTTAACAATAATTTCATCAAAATGTTTTCCTTAAAAATATCCAGCAGTCTATTAATTTCTACTGATAATCTACATTCTGGGTAAAAAAAACGTACACCAATGAATATTTTTGGTGCTTTCCTTCAATTTTCCTTTAAAAATTTTATAAGTAGAGTGAACTATGCTAATTCTATTAAGACGGTTTGTAGTTGCTCTAGCAATGAAATAAGTAAAATTTATAAGTTTTTGAATGACCCCTTTTTCAAAAGTATAGTAGTTTGAAAAACTTTAAGTTTCGTTGATTTTTCAAATTTTATTACAGGAATTGGTTTGCGTGTGATTTAGCATTAATCAACAATGTTTGTTTATAATCGCATGGTGCAGTCCTATCTTGTTATATTGATGTTGATGAAAGGTTGTGGCAATGAAATCAATACACCGAAACTGAAAAAGATATGAAATAACAAACTTTAAATAAAGGTTTAGGCACGGAGAATAAAATTAAAAGTATAAGGACAGTAAGACCATTTTCTCTCATGAAAGCTGTTTCTCAAAAACGCCTATTAAACTTCATTGTACTAAAATGTATTTTTAATTTAAGCTTACCAACATATTTTTATCCGCAAAAATATTCATATTTGAAGACTGTAAATTATCAAAAAAGGATATATAAGCATTTGCTTGTAAATATAATACTTATTTTATAAATAAATGTTTATATTCTCTTTAATAAATTTTTCTCAATCACCTGAAGTGTTTTGCTCCTAGTTAAGTGAAACATGACTTATATGAGAAAACTGTGCGTAAGCATTAAATTGCAAAAAATTTTCTCACACCATATATGTTTATTTTTCCCCCTCTTTATTAAAAAATAGTAAACGGTCAGGGCTATGATACCTTTATTACAGAAAATATCCACCTAGCACAATTACGTTTAAACTATTGAATGGAAAATTATGAAATTTTGAACTTACGTAAAGCAATGTTTGAGAAATATTTTGACAAAAAATTGTATATCCTTATTGTATAGGAGTTAAATTTTTATTTATTTATTTATTTTTAAAAATAAAATTTGAAGTTCTTTCGTTGCGAATTGGTTTAGGTAAAAACAAGTTTTTTCAAAAAATTTTATCTAAAGAAAAGCTCATGCAAATTTTTCTTTTGGAAAAACAGGCATTTAACTTTAATAAGGGAAGATTTTAATATGTCTGTGCTACATATAAAAACCGTAACCTCTTAATGTCATAAAATATGCTAACAAGAACGCGCCCAAGCTCATAGTCCTCTGCCTCATCTTAAATCTGCACAAAGAGTAGTTCAAACTATTTAAACTTTGTTTTCAAAATTCAAATTAGTATTTGCATAGGATGAAGTATGTATTGGGATCTCTAAAAAAGACCTACAGGCACCACTCAATTCAGTGGTGCTGCTATCTATTGGAAATACAGAGAACTAGCAGTCTGTCTTGCGTCTTGTCTCTATTATACCATCTCATTGAATGTAATATAATACTAATTGTAAATTGCAAAAAAGATCACAAATAAGAACATTTTGCTTCAACTTTATCACTCTTGGGTTAATTTAATTATAAGCTAAAATATTGTCGTCTGGGGAAGGGATTAACAAGAAAATATTTACTCAATAATTAAAATTTAGAATAAAATAATTTAATTTTTAAGCACTTGTAACCATTGCCTTTTATTTGAATTCTACAGAATTTGAATTCTATTCTTTTTTTAACTATATAATTCATTTTACTAAACAAGAAAATTAGCTCTGATCAACGAAACTTAAAGTTATAATCTACGTTCAAGAAACTTATATTTAGTAACCTGGAGCAAAAAAAAATTTGTGTTAGAAATGCTGTTATTTATCACCTAAATTTTATGATGCTTTACCTAAAAACAAAAAAAACAACGAGAAATATCATTTTATTTTTTAAAAAATATTAAAGTTTTATGTTTTCAAAATAGAAAATATTGAGGTGTTTTTCAATTCTCAAAAAACGCTTTTCCTTTTTTTTGATATAGTACATTAATTTTACTCTGGAACTCACCTTTTGATGGTCTTAGTTGCCTTTCTCATAATAAATTTTATTTTATGTATTTATTTTAGTTTATTTTGTTTACTTTGTAAGTCAATTTTTTTATGTGGTAATATTTTTAGGTTACCCATATGGGTCTATGACCCCTGGGTAACTCACATGTAAACCTTAATTTATTTTTCTTTTCTTGCTATTGTTTCTATTTTGTGTAAAATATCTTGTGTAAACTTAATAATAATAAAAGAGAATGAGAAATTGGAAAAAAAAATCCTTCTTATATCAAAGGACGTCCGATTCGACAGTACTTCACCTCTCTGTGGCTTTGGCCCACAGGTGTTCACTGGGTAACACCGACATCGGTGTATGTGTGTGCGGGGTGGGGCAATGACCCTGGTCATAGCTGGTCAATAGATAAATAGTAGGGCTCGATGGATGCATCGGTGCCGATTGTTTAAAAAAAATAGCCATCGATCGGCCTCAGAATCAGTGCCGATTTTTTAAAAAAAGTAATCGGTAGCCGATGTTAAGTTGTGAAAAAATTAGCCCATCGGCCATAAAAACCATGTTAATACCCAATATCAATGTTTGCTGATGCTTTTAGTAAAAAAAAAAACGGAAAAACATCGAGCAATTCCAATTGACACTATGGGAAAAATACTCCATCCTAATTCAAATTCGCTTGTCTGTTACAAAAAGTAGGTACATTTCTTGTGCAGACTAATGCCTTTGTTGGCTTTAAGCTCCCCATTTTAGTTCATACAATTTTGAATGAATCTTCGATGTTATAAAGCTTTTTAGATTTTACCCGCTTTTTCTAGATTTTTCGATTGTGATGCGGAAAAAACAACTTCACTTTCATGGGACCCGCGATTCTTCTCAATGTAATATCGGCTTCTCCTCGTTTCATTTCGTACTAAAAGGAAAAATGACTCGTTGGAAAGCCAATGATTCCAAATACTCTCTTTCAAATTGAGATTCACGTCCTCTACTCTCTTGAGATTCACGTCGATAATTTTTACATATACACAATTGTTATAGAGAGTAATTTATTCTGATATCGCCTTAAAAGAAAACTGTTTAAATTTACAATAAAGTAATAATTTTATTTTCTAAAACCTAAATTTAATTAAGAATAAAAATCCTCCGTGCAAGATTATAATCAAAAATAAAAAAAGGCAGCGGTTTTGTATTTGCACGTTTAATAAAATGTTAAAATTGTACAAATACAAAACCGCTGCCTTTTTTCATTTTTGACTAAATTTAATTGTTTTTTTTTATATTAAACTTTATTGCAAGCTTCTATTTGAATCATAGATTCCAAAAAACACAGGTGAATTATTATTAAAAATAATACTACCTCAGTTTTTTTTAAGATAGCGATATTATTTGAAAACAGAGAAATTCAAACTACCTTCATCAGTTACAAAATGTCTAATTATTTTTACTTTTCACGATTTATATAAACTTATAATTTCTTTTCAAATGTAACTAACATTTTTTAAACCAAAAAGATACTTTGTTTCTGTAATTTCCCTAATAATTTCTTCAGGAAGCAATTCGATTTTTAATTGCTTCATACATTTTTTGATAAGCATTCAGATAAAAATAAAAATTTTGGGTATGATAGCCTTTAAATTTTTTTTTGGAATCATCAAATATCTAAATAAAACATTCCAAATTATATTCTTGAGAAAATATGACAATCTTCTCTAGAAATCATTAAATCTCGTTTTTGAGATAGCATCCTTTTTTAAAATCTCATTTGATAAAAAAATATTTCCATTGGATTATAAAAGAAAGTTATTAAAGTTAAACATTAAGGTAATATTAGTATAATTAATGTTAATAGTATAACATGGGCGCCCATATGTTTGAATTCAGGAGGGGGCCCAAGACAAATTATTTTTGCAAGTTAGCCAGCCAGTCAAGCCCATTACTAGACTTATGTTTCTTTTTAAAGGGGGTTTAGTTTTGTACTTTTATAAAGTGTACCTTATACTTTGTACTTTAATAAAAATTTTGAATAAAATACTGGAGTTTCAAGCAAAAAGGGGATGTCTAAGGGTCCTCCACCAGAAAAAGTTTTGAAATTGAAATTTTATTTTTAAAAGTAGTGTTTGGACTCATTTGGGTGACTTCTAAAATAGGATCGCTCCAACGCCGAGCCGCAAAATTTCAAGAAAGAAACTAGTAAATAATAAATAGTGGTCAATATTATAATAATAATAATAATAATAATAATAATAATAATAATAATCTTTATTTAACACTATGGAAATTACAAATAAATATATAAAATAATATGAGTTACCAAGGGGAAACAGTCCCCTTGGTAACCCAGTTATTAGAAACTATTTACATTTTGCTTTTGAATTAGCTTACAATCATAATAAAAAGATTAATGGTACAGTTCAAAATTTAAAATTAAAAAAAAATATTAAAAACCTATTTATTATGGTCAAAGGAAGATTTGTCAGCTAAGCTTCCTAGGTTTTCTACCTCACAAACTTTTAAAATATTTTGTCCAAGACTTGATGACATAAAAAGTTTACAATTAATGAGAGTATAGTTTCTCATCTTCAACTTGTAAAATGTTTAGGATGTAATTTCAAGTTACTATTAAAGTAAATTGTTGTTCATTAAGTTGGTGCTGTGAAAAATGGATTTTTAAGTCACTTAAAAAAAATAATTGTTAAAATATGCACCAAAATATAATTCTGCTGCTCCAAAATCGCTAATTAATTTCTTTGCTCTAAAGGTGCTCCAAAACCAGATTTTGCCTCTTGGACCCTGATTTATCAGTTATATATCCCCTAGGGACCCGTAATTTAGGGCCCCCAAAATCTAAAAAGTACATAAAAATTTAAAACATAAATAACTTCTCCATATTTTCTTGAATGCATTTTCAATGTTTCTTTTCCTAAAACACAAAATAAAAATTTAAAACTAAATTATTTTAACACATATTTTGATGAAATATTTGAAATAGTCAACAGGCTAATTTAGATAGGCCAATTATTATGAGCAGTGAAATTTGATTTTGTGATGAACATTGAACATTCATGAAGATATACAACATGGGATATACAACATGGGAAGATATATACATTTTCTTGCGTACTTCCGTGCCTACTATAAAAAATTTCTAAATCGGGCTCTATCCCTGATTGAATTGTTCAGTAGAAATTCATTGAATTTTGCTTTTGAATATTTGTAAAACTAAACAAGGGATACCTCAAACAGCAATAGCAAAAACAGGACGTTGGCATACATATCTTTTGAGAAAACAAAATTGTAATGTTGAATAAATCAGACCTATCAGAATTATAGCTTCTAAAAACTTGTTGAGGAAAACAAAAAAGATGCCTTTTCCACTTGGTCACATCATGCGTATCAGACCAAAAGTTAAACCAACAGATTTTCACACAATTTTCAGATTTAAAAAATAACCTTATAAAACTCAAGTTAATGAAAAAAGGAAAAGCTTAGTTAACATAAGAGGAGATGAAAATAAAAAAAAAAGAAAGTACAAGAGAATGCGAGATAAAACAAGAAAACTGAGAAAGAGCGAGAGAAAGAAATGTAGAAATCTGAAAATAGCCATAATTGGGGGGTGGTCAACTCTCAAGAGGCCAACAACCTCCACTTTCACCACGAAAAAAAAGGGGAAAGTGGCAGACGACGACGGGGGTGTCCCCAGACGATGTCAACAACAACAACGACACTGACCGCACTCTCACCCCTGACCACTGTCCCTCTCGAGAAGTGAAAGCCCCCCTTTCGAAGGTCAGTGGCCGCGCGTGCTTCCCATCTGCTCCACCTGGACACGAGCGGGGCTCGCGTGCCGCTCGGCGCGTGCAAGGGCCGCTCCTCCCCGAGGGCTCTCCGTCTTGCCACCTGCTCCTCCGCCGCGGCGTTTTCGTTTTCGTCCGTCGCTTTTCGTCGGCCCGTGATGAAGTGTCTTTTGCTTCCCTCCCTTCCTCCCTCGTCTTGTTGCTTTATTATTTCGTTTGGTATTGAGGCTGGTGCAGTCGCCCCCCCATCCTTGGGGGAGAAAGAAATGAGAATCGGAAAAAACAGATGATCGGTGTGGAAGAAATGAAATTGTTCTCTTTTTTTTGTGGGGGAGGCATGATTGTATCTTCCTTTTTTTAGGATTAGATAGTGATGAACGTACCAATACTATAGTTTGCAAA
This sequence comes from Tetragnatha montana, assembly GCA_963680715.1. Lineage (NCBI taxonomy): Eukaryota > Metazoa > Arthropoda > Arachnida > Araneae > Tetragnathidae > Tetragnatha > Tetragnatha montana. Next base: position 37,812,179 of record OY796674.1, on the reverse strand, counting down.
ATATTTAACCTGTCCAAAGAATCATCTTGTATGCGCCCAATATTATTCCATTTGTTATTTTGTAAACCCCGCTTCATCAATTTACTCAAGTTTTGATAACGTTTTTTTTATCATAATTACTTAACAATTATCATGTTCTATTCCGTAATTAAACTCTTCGTAATTTTAAATTGAATTACGATCTACCTTTAATTCTTACTCGTAAATACCCGTTTGTCCGCCAGTATTTTCGTATGCTAGGAAGTTATTTGATGATACTATATCCATTTAAACAATCAATTAATAAAATAAAACTTTTAAAAATTTGTTCCCCCGTGCAAGAACTTTTCTTAGCTATGGGAGGAATTTCTGTCACCCAGCAACTTTTCCGTAACGTCACACACTCTTGTGAAATTGGTTTTTACTTACTGTATGTAGTGTTCGGCAACTAGTGGTCAAAAAATAGTTAACTACCAACTACTAACTAGTCTGGGAAAATCTAGTTGCAACTAGTAGTTAACTATTTTTTCCTGGGACTAGTTACAACTAGTAGTTAACTGTTTCCCAAAGTAGTTAACTACTAGTTAACTAGTCTATTTAATTTCATAACCTATTTTTTGCCCAAATTCTAATACATCTTTCTTATCTATATCACAAAAAACGCGCAAAAAGGGCCTTTAATTCTGGTTATGGTATTTTGAGTACTCTACCATCTTAATTAAATTTGTTACAGTACAATTTTTTCTATATTTTGATAAAAATTTCAATAAGAATTTTTTTGAAAGTAGTTGAAATTTTGAAAGTAGTTTCAACTAGTAGTTATTAAAAAAAGTAGTTCAACTAATAGTTGAACTAGTTTAAACCAAAAGTAGTTAAACTACTAGTTAACTACTAGTTGATCAGTAGTTAACTACTAGTTGCAACTAGTTCTAGTTAACTAGTGCCGAACATTAACTGTATGACATGTAGTTCGGAGGAGCTATATAACCACATTCCTCGTTGTTAAATGCTAAAAATCCGAAAGTCTTTCTGAGGGATTTTGTTCCATTTTTGATTTGCAGTGAAGAATTCCTCCCATACAATAGTATTAATGTTTATTATTTGCTTGTTTTTAACTTTTTAAAATACATTCATTACTAAGAAATTCGTCATATTTGGGATTTAAAAATAAAATTTATCTTTACGCACACGAAAAAACACAGGAAAAAGTGCCCGACCGAGTAAAGAGACAGAAGAAAATGATACTATATTACAATGTATCTCCTCACTTTTGGTTGTGTATTTCCATCATTTGCTTTTTCTTCATTTACCTCAAAGACTGGTGTCCTTTCCCTTTCCAAGGCCCCAAAGAAAAATAATCAGGGAAAAAAATAGACGATCGGGGCGGAAAAAGTCCTTCCATTATTTTTGGGATCGATTATATTATTATTCTCTTCGTGATTTTGGCAATTGGGAGATGGGTATGGATGGCCGCCTCCCGCTGTTGGGCTGTTGTGGGCGTGGCTTGGTTCGTTAAGGGCGCAACCAAAAAAAGTAAAAGTGGAAGTTTCGTTGGAAGGTGTTTGAATCACTAATTTCTTCAGATGTTAGATTACTTTCGCCCCGTCTTCAATCTGTTGACTGCCCAAATTGGTATCCTAACATTTTCGGAAGTGTGCTAAATGGTTTGTTTTGGGTTTTGAGTATCGATTTTCTTGTTTCGTTGATAGTTTAGGTTTCTAATAAATTGCAGTCTATTTGAGTTATCAGGACATACAATTGGTGATAGTATTTAAGAGGAACTATCTGTAATGAAATATTTTAGTTTCCCTAGTATTTGATATTTAGAAGTAGAATACCTATCTAATTTTATTTAGTTCTGTATCATTAATCTATTTTATATGCGCAACTGATGCATGTCTTACTAATAACGATTTTTTAAGAACAGTTTCATTGTAAATTTTGTTCATATTGTTTTCCATAACTTCTCAAAAGCAAAGCTCATTCTATTTTTAAATAAACAAATGATACAGTAAAATAACCTCAGGGAAAAATAGATTTCGGTTATTTCCTACCTTCTAAATAGTTAAAAATATTTGTTCTCGCAGTAACCTTTTTAATTCTTCTATTATTTTTTCAAATATTATCAGATTGAAACAGCTAAAACTACTAAATGACATCAAGTATACGGTACAAGTAAAGACCATCAAACAAAAAGTTCCTTTTTATTATAAAATCATTGTTATTTTCCTATTTATAAACAATTTAATTTATTGCATTATTTTACATAAATGAACCTCATAATATAGTACGTGAAAAATTTTGAGAATACACCAAATGAAATATTACAAGAATAGAAAAAATTAATAATAGGAATAAATTAATAGGAATAAAGAATAAATTTAATTTTGTGTGAATAAAATCTTTCTTGAAAAATCTGAGTATAATAGCTTTTTTCATTAAAAAGCATGTTTCATCACTTTCAATTTTTCTTATAATTAAAAAAATTCTTTTTTTTTCTTCGTTTAATTAATTATTCAAAATAATAAAGTCCTACAAATAAAAGTTGTTTTTCTATCTATAATACAGAGAATTAAAAGAAATACTTGATAATAACATTATTATTTGCAGAATTCTTTATATCTTGTAGGATCAATGTGGGGAAATGCAAACACTTTTAAATAATCACAAATTCTGTATAAATTTTTAAGAAATTGAATTTTTATTGATCAGTAAAAGACCTTTTCTACTTAATAACGGACAATTTTTAAGTAATCTGAAATGTATTAATATTTTATTATAACGGAGGTAAGGTTGAGGGATGTTTACGTTTGCCCCTCCGTTTATATTCCCCCACATTGACCATAATTAAAATATTCATATTATGAGTCAAACTTTTTTCTTGCAAGATTAAAATTAATTACTTGACAACTAACTTTATGGAGAGTGAAATATTAATATTTTAATAATTTAATTGTTAAATACCTATTATTTTAGTTCCAATACTAAAGAACACCGTTTCAGTAGTAAACTGTAAAATACCAAGCAAATAAACATGTTAATGGTCTATTAGCTAACAAGTATAATAAGAGCAAAAATGTGTGTAATTATTATGTGTCTTTTATTTTCTCTTTCTAATATTTGTGTATATTTATTTCTTGTTAACCTGTGGATAAATTCCGTTCTGATCTGTTTAAAAAATTATCACAAATAATTTTAATTTCAAAATAATATACTTGTATTCCTTTAGAATGACGTTCATGTGTCAGTTTAAAAGAAATTTAAATATCCCACATTCGTTCCACAGAACTAAACTTCAGACACTCTAGAGTTTTTTTGCTATTGACCACATTAGGTGCGGAGATCATATTTTCGCAAGGTCCTTAAAAACAAGTCTAGACTCCATCTTTTCGAGACATTTGGTCTCCATAACCTTGGGTCATAGTCCTACTTTCCCCTATTGTTATGCGAGATACCATCTCTTTGACTTTCCAACAATTCGACCTCTCTTTGAAAAAAAAAAATATCCCTAGCCTTGGAACAGCTGAGATGAGATAGCTAGAAAACACCACATAATAGCTTTTTAATAGAGAGAATCGTCCCCGACATCAACCCCCATACGACTCTCCCTCCCCCAACATATGCACCACAACAGAAGGAAATTCTGACTATTCCAACTATCAACCACCCACCCTCTCAGGAAGTCGTCTCTCACAAGATGATAATCAAGAACAATACCATAAACGACCACCTTGCGACCTTAGGAACGACTCCACACCATTATTTTTTCCGTCTCTCCTGCACACTTCTGTATTTGTTTAAAACTGTACCGCATCCCCGAACCCCCTGGAGGGCAGGAGAAGAACACAATGCAGATCCGGCGCGTGACCCCTCGGGTCGGCACGCGCTAAAGACACGAGGCCCCCCCCTTCCATCCTCTTCCTTCTTTGTGGTTCTCTCTCCTCCAGGGATGAAGCATCCGGTGTGCTCTATGGGCAAACATCGTGCACCATCTGCTAGGCACCTAGGGCAGGTGCAGTGACCAGGTGCCTTTCTTTTTCAGGGGGCCTCCGCCGCGAAACTGGAACATTGTTTATGCGCCGAGAATAATTCGAAAAGAGCATGGTCTCGTGCGAGGTGTGGGGGTGACTTGAGGGGTGGCCCCTCGGGGGTGGACGAAGGTGATTTGATTTCCTTGGTGGGGGACTTATCTTATTTGTGCTTGTAGAAAATGAATGTATTGACTAGGGATTGTGAGTAGGTTTTACGACAGCAGCTCTCATTGCAGCTGCATCATACATTTTTTTCATACGTTGAATCATAGTGGAAAGTCCAATTTTAGAAAATGCTATAAAATACTACCAAAAAAAAAATAACACTTATAAAAAAATAAAATACTTATAAATACTTATAAAATATAAATACTTATAAAATAAGAAGCATCACACACAAATTCTTCTTATAGTATCTTTTAAATCCGAATACACAATTATGTATATACCTATATATTATTCAATGTCACTGATTTTGAAAAATTATTTTTAAAAGGTGTACTTAAAAAGATATTAGTGTCAATACTTTTATAAAGCACTTGGCTAGGCAATAAAATAATCTATGGAAGCAACAGCACTTTCATAAATATTTTTTATCAGTATCTCATCTCGTGTAATTTTTTTTATTATTACGTTCCAAGGTTCAAATGTATATTATTCGTATATGCATGACTACTGTATTTTCTGTAATTTTCTTTTATTTATTAGTTTCAATAAATTTTAACTATAACTTTCAATAAGAAAAAAATCATAAAATAATTAAAGCAATTCGAAAACCGAAGGTTGTTAAATATTTTATAAAATTATATGTCTTAATAGAAATATTTTCTTTGAATTTTTTGCCTTACGAATGTTTTTTCCTGTCATTAAAAACTTGTAAGCTTAGTAATTAACACAATTGCGGCCTCATGCGCCACTGGGCGTTAGGAGATTGAAGAAGAAGAAGAAGAAGAAGCTTAGTATGATAAACCAAATAATACATACTTTCTTTGAGTGATAAAAACATGCCCAATATATTTTTCTCAATCGTCAAAATAAGAGTTATGTAAGTAGCATTATGAATGATTCTATTTGATTTGAAAGATTATATTAGTCCTAATAAATTGTAAACAAACAATTAATTAATTGTTTTATAGTAACCTGTTATATATTTAAGATTGAATAGCTCAAAACAAACATAAATACGTATAAATTAATCTCATACACAGGCTTACAGAATTAAAGAAAAATTACACACAATACCCCTTTTTTCTCTATGATACATCTATTATCGACATTTTTGTTTGAGTCAGTGAGATTATTATTACAAGGGGAAATACTTCTAATTAATTGCATTAAGAATTCAATTTTACTCGGACATGATATAGATCACATCCAAAAACAAAGTAACTATTCAATTTGAATGAGATCAAAAGAAAGAGTTAGCCAAATATCCATTTTAGTCAAACATGACAGTTTTCTACAAATTAATACAAAATGCAATTGGGGCCGGATGAAACTATGGATGAAACCCTTTAAAGAGCCGCATCCGGCCCGCGGGCCGTAATTCTGGGACCCGTGTATTAGGTAACACTATATGGAGTGGTGGCAGGTGCTTCTAAACATCACCAGATGGGATAAAAGAATGGCAATCACTTAGCAGCCTCAAAATCGCTCGGTGGCTAGCAGAGGACATGACCAACGGACGCGCAGTTGTTTTTGAACACGGAAATGAAAATAGCGACGGATGCCGAAGAGAGAGGAGAATCAAGTCATCACCTGCCTCTACACTCGAAGCGCACGCTGAATTTGAGCTTTGGTGGTGGGGGGTCATTTCCTGCTGAGTGACTTATTTTATAGAGACAGTTCTTTGAGAGTCGTTTTGCGATGTTATTAAGTAAGTGTGACACTCTTTAGGCGGTGCATTGAACGAATTTGCATGTGAACAGCTGAAAACGAGTTCATTATTTTTACATGAACTTCAGAATCACGTCTCAAGTTAATGATATCAGAGAGTAACAAAAACGAACATATTTTTTTATTTTTGTTGAGGTTGTGCATGTTTTTGACAAGTTCCATTTAGATTATTTCGATCAAAATGATATCTCAGACAGGTGGTTGTTCAAGAGAAAATGACCAATCTGATAAATGTCTTTCCCAAAAGACATTGCATCCCACAGACGTGTTTTAACTCAAGATTGAATTTCTCTGTCAAGAAAACTCGCAATTTTGAAATGTAAATTAATAACAAAATTCTGTGTAAAATTCAATGCAAATTTTTCTTCACAGTGGCACTGAGACACAATAAAAATGAATTCTTGCTTTAGGTACCTCTTAAATCGATTACGTATTTTGACTTTCTTTATTTTCTGAATTTATTTTCAGCTTCGGTATACCTCTCCTCGCACCGCTTTCTTCAAGCTACGGCGCATTGAATTTATCACAGGTCCATTTAATCTTCCTTCAATCATAAGAGAAAAATTTCAACTGTTTCCTGAATAGTCAAGTCAATCAAAATTTATAATTTAAGTGATTCTGAATATTGTTTCTGACAATGAGGGTGTAGAAACTTATTTGGTATTAGAGACCCTTAATCTACATGACTTTGGTTTTGATACCTCTATTTGGTATTTAGCACATAAAAAAACAGAAAACAAAGCAAAATAGTTTTCAATAAGTTTATTTTCTTCAACATCCTGCAATTCCTGCAAAATAGAAGTGTTGAGTTCGTTCACTATTTGATTTTATTGAAAATTGAAACTAAAAATTTCATTCAAAAAGAAAAATGGTTTCTTCTTCTAAACTTTTTTTATAAGCAGTAGTTTAGATAGATTCTAATCATACCCACTTCAGTTCTGAGTTCTGATGGAATTTTATTTCATTGATGTTATAAAGAATGATGTTCCTAACTTTTAGACAGTTAACTTAAGATCTATGCGATGTTTTACAATGACTTTTTATTCAATAAAACTCAACCCATGAACACTTGATGCAGTTAAACCTCCCAACGACGATACTCATCACCAAATGTGTGGGCCCTTACCTCCCGTAACAAAAAAAAGAACCTGTCACTCGAGGAGCCCATCCTCACTTAAGATAAGCTCATCTACAGGTAGCACCCGCTCATTACGAGCTATTACGAGCTCCACTTGCAAGCTACCTGTGTGTATCGTGACAAGTCTATCCGGGCACACCCTCGGGGCACCACACACAACACCCTGTTGTTGTTGTGGCTGGCGGGCAGGTAGGAGCTTCCGGCGGCGGCGGACAACCTGCGTGCGCTGCGACAGGTGGGCAACGCACCTTCTGAGGGGACTTCCTTCCTCTTACCTTGGCGCGCGGAGGAAGTGGAGCGATTGGGTTGTCCGGGCAATGTCAGGAGAGGGTGAGAAATCGGCGGGGATTTTCGTGAAGATATACCAATCTTAGTGTAATGAAGTCATTCTGTGGATTTGAGTGTAAAAATGAAAGTAGCGAGCCATCTTGACTTTAATTTAGTATTATAATACAGTAGAACTCGCTCCTAGTGAGCTCGATGTAATGAGAAGGGAGAGTAGAGAAGAATCAAGTGGTTGATACAACAAAAACTTGCGTCAAAAAGTTTTCATAACCCGGTCATAATAAAAAGAACTTGTTGTAAGTGGGTTTGACTGTAATAAGAATGGCAATAATGAAAGTCACATTGTTTTGAATGTCAAATATAAATACATGAGTTTGGTATGAGTGAAATCTCCTTTTTAATTACCTTTATAAGACAAGAAGCTTACGCCATCATTCAATGTTAAATTTAAATCTATGTTGATTCGTAAAACTCTTCGTCGAAATAGCTTAAAATTGACACTAATGATTATGAATCAGAATGTTTAAAGGTTTTGTTGGTTGGTGAAGTCAATGGATCAAATGGGAAGTTAGTGTTTTGAAAGAATATTAAAGTCCGGGCAGGTTCTTTCGCTTTTCTGGCAATAGCAGCAGCAGGAGATGGGGAGAAATTAAACTGTTTGACTGGTTCTAGAGGGGGAGAAACCATAATCTAAATTAATGTAGTATAAGTAAAATAACTGGTTCGATTTATGATTAGAATCATTAGATGGTTTAGGATAGGTTGTGGAAAAAATAAAAAATTTTAGTAGGCGTGTTTTTTTAATATACAATGAAAGAAACTCCAGTGGGTGTTATAGTAAAAGATAAAAGTTGTGGACACCTTACAAGTAACCATCATAGAATAATAATGAAGTTTGTGTTGAACTTGAGTTACAATTTATAAGGGTTACTATAAAGATTGAGTTACTACTATATGGACTCTCTTGTGAGGAATATTTTTAAGTATAGCCTGAATTATTCTGAAAATTAATTGTCGGTGTTGTAAAATATGAACATGTGGAAGTTTATAAGTCAAATCTAAAATTTTCTAGAAAATATTTAAAACACAAATTTTATAGACAGTAAAATAACTTTCGCTACAATAATGACAGTAAAATGTTGATTGGAAAAATTTTAATTTGAAATAAATTAAAATTCTTTTTTAATCCTTGAAAAATATTTTACATGTTTACAACAAGTTTATACTCTTTTTAAATTTAAATTAAATAGGAGATTATTTATTGCCTATTTAACAATTAAACTAGCTCATGTTCATTGGACAGTGTTCGATCGTGAATTTTATTTTATGGTGAAAATAAAAATATATTAAAACTTATATTTTATGTTCTTTTAGTAGTGATAGTTCTATGAATGTCTATCCAAATTCATATTTAATATTTTTTTTAATTGAATTATATTTATCGTGTTATATTTGGTTAAAAGATTAATTTTAGGATTGACTGATACCTCAATTAAAATTCCAGCTTCCTAAAACTTTATTTAAAGGTAAAATATTTTTAGTGAATGATTTTTTTTTTCTTAAATTGACAAATAAATTGAGCGCTTTGCATTAAAATATTAGAAAAAAAGATATCATGATTTTTGAAGCAAACTTTTAAAGATGTTCTTGTTTTTCTCTAAATGAATCAAATACTTTTATAATTATTTTTATCATCTTATGTAATATAAAAAGTGATTCCGAATTTTCTTATTAGAAAAAGTTAGGATCAGTTTTCTTTAGTTCAGTTAGTGCTTTAAAAGTATAAAGGTATTTGTTTTAATCTTTTTAATTTGCTATTCTTTTTCTTTTTTGTTGAAGGTATTGGATTAGTCGAATTATTTTCATCTTTCTTTACTGACGAAGGTCATGATTTTAAGCTATTTTCATTTATTTTTATTATTCAAGTACATTTAATTAATAAGTGATAGGTTACGTTGGAAAATCTTTTAAAGATAGGTAATTCTACATCAGTTGTTTCTATGGTTTTTATCTTCCAAAAAAGTAGGTAAAGAAGCATAATTGGCTAGACAATGCCTTTCAATAAGTTTTAAACTTTTATAGTTTTAACGATTTCGTTTAAAAAGTATGATTCGCAAAAACAATGTATCGTTGTAAAACGTTTGCTTTAAAATATAATTAAAACATTAACATAACCGCTCTTGTTTAAACAAAAGGGATTCTCACATTCAGTCTTGTACTACTTTTATGTCTGAAATCAAAACATTTTTAAGATTTTTGAATCAGAACGTATTTGAAAGAAAGGTTCAATTACAATAATTGAGAAAGGCTAATATACTACTGATAATTAATTTATAATACAAACTAATCAAATTATTATAACACTTAAAAAGCATCACGCAGTGTCGGCCATTTATTCAGTTGGTCGGTGCTCCTATCAAAAAAAATTTCAGTACCCTTCAATTTTTTCCGTGGGGAAAATCTTTCTAATAGGAAGAAAATGTGGGCCCTGGGTCTTTTTCAATTAATTGCACCAATAATCCAGAAACCTACTGAAATTTAAAAACTCAACAAAATCAACTTATGAAATAAACGTTTCCTTGTGTAAATAATTCAACTGAAATTTAATTCCAATTGATTTTTTTCATTATTAGATTACCCAGTGAATAATTAACTTAATTCCCAGCACTGGCAGCACCTCTTTCCCCTTTCCTCTGAGAGTGGGTTGGAAGGAAGCACCTTGCAGTCAAAGGCGTAAGGGGGGCAGTCGTCGAACCCTCGGAGGAAGAAGAAGAGGGGGGTCGTCCCCACAAAGCACCGCCAAAGGGATATCCGATAGGAAGTGCGTGTCCTTTTGACATTTCTACCTTAGGGATTCGAAAAGAAAGTGCGAATTTCGCACTTCCTTCCTCTCTTTCCAGAAATTTTTCGAGAAAAAATGAGTTTTGATTCCTTTCGTTTCTTATTGAAATACTTTCCGAGAGCAGGTAGTCGAGGTGGAGAGGAAATGGAGACAGGAATTAAGCCAGTGTATGGGGAGTTGAAGAATTACGTCTCTTCACTGAACCAACTAGACTATAGACCTTTTACCTAATAGAAATGTCAAAATAATATATTTGAAAAAGATTATTATTCTTTTCATTTGGTGTTGTAACAGCACTAAGATTCGTTTAGAATTTTGACCCACACCAAATAAACCGACCTGTAATCATTTTCTCTTTAGATTGTTTTAGATCGCTATTTGCTACCGCGTTTTTTTTTTCCTTGCCCTGATTCTTCTTTTCACAAAAGTATTTGCTGTGCACTGTTCTTCCTCTTATATTTCTATTTTCATTTAAGATTTTGCTTTTAAAGTTCTTCTTTTCTGTACTTATCATTCGATTCTTTAGTTACTACCTCCTGACAGGTTCGAATATATTTTGAACGGATAATTTACAGTGACAGATGGCATAAGGAATTTATTCTCAATTCAGTGGTTAAAAATGAAAGGAGTTCATTTCGGGAATTTCTAGATCAAGGAGGTTGTTTTATTATAGAGTGTGAATAAAGGTCCGTAAATGATTTTCTTTAAAAAAAACAAGACTTGAGATATTCTATCATCGTATATTATAACTTCTCAACCTCAATGTGATAATGCTAGAGACACTATTGAATCTTTTGTTTGAGAAGTACACAAAATACTTGAACTTAGTATAGATTCTTAGTCATTTGTAGCAAGTGATCGTCTATTTAGGGAACACCTAAAAATTTTATTGGTCTATGTACTCGATTCAGAAAAAATAACTTTGGTAAGCATTGATTTACTGGGCCCTAAACGTTTCGAAGGTAGCTTTCTATTTGGTATTCGTTTCTTTTTCTTCCTCTCTCATATTCGCTTCCGTTCACCCCCTTCAGAGAATATCAATCTCCTCAAAATATTATTTTCTTGCTAAATCATGAATTATTACCAAAAGAATATGTGGTGAAAGAATATCCCCTCTTTAGTTTTGTGGTGAGAATAATTTATTGTGGTAGGAAAAAGTGTGGTGTGGGGTTGAAAAATTCAATGTAATATCCCCTCTCTTCCAGATTACAGGTTTGATACCTGCTGTAGAAAACATATGTCCCTGATTCAACCTCATTTACTAATCACCCAACCAAGCACAGGGTTCATATTTCCCCTCGTATTCAATTCAAACGAACGTGGGAAGAGAACAGCCGCCCTTTCGCGTTCCCAGTCCGCTCGCTGTCCATTGGCTATGGAACAAAAGACCGATTACAACGGAAAACCGACCGCTCAATCGATTACAGGGTCAGGGGAGGGGGTGTCATAGGGCACAACATTAAAAGGGGGACTCTGTCATACGGCACGAGCTAAATGAGCAGGTAATCGAAAGCGGAACAGATTTCCCTTTTTTTTTTCGTTTGCATTTTCCGGTGTAATTAGGAGGGGTGCATCCTCGCGCGAGCATCTGCTCCGTCAGGTACGACAACCGTAACGGTTTCCTCGGGTGACGTAATTGATTGTGACGGTTAGGGTTTAGCCTGGACAGACAGGCTGGTGCAGCTTTGGTTGATAATAATTAAGGGTTTTCCTATGCAACCACATATTAAAAATTATTTGGTAGATCCTTTTCACTAAGATATCCGGCAAATTTGCTATTTTTATTCTTAACAAAAAATTTTTTTCCTAATAAGTATTTTTTAATACAGTTGAAATTTCTTATAAGCTACAGTGTTAACTGACAACTAGTTTTTATTTATTTTAAAGTAAATTTTTACATAATTATGGTTTTCTGATGCAATCATGATAGTAGGTCAGAACAATTTTCTTAAAAATAAATTAACTATGAAATCTCTTGCAGTTTGCAGTTTTGACTTCACATGCTTGATGGTTAGACATCAACCTCACCTAGATTATTTTTAAAGGAAAAAGCAAAAGCAGAAACCATTAGGGAGAGGTTTAATGGGGGGGAAACTTTTATGCAAAAGTAATTTAAATAAACTAAAATAAATTACTATTAAATTTGTTTTAAAAATAGGCTCTAAAGCTGCTTTTTAACATATAAAGTTATTTATTATAAATTCTATTTAATAAAACATTGTCGTAACCTTTTCATAATGAAATTCGGATTAAATTGTTTCTAAAAAAATGTTGATGCTTCTCTTAACAACCACCTATCTGAATAACCAAGTTTTTATTAAACCGGGCCTGTCTAGAGAAACTTATTGAATGAAAATGAAGAATAATTTAAGCAATTGAATAAAAACCCCTCAGGATCTTCTTTATGTATTGGCTCGTACCCGAATTTCTATTTACTATAGTTTTCTTTCAGTTCATAGATGCAAAAAGTAAAAGGCTTTGTAAATTTTGAAATGTTATAATTATTTATAACATTTCAAATATGTTTATATAATACATTATATATACTTTTACAAAACAAATTCCTTAGCCAGCCAAGTCCCCCTTTTCTTTTCTTTCTTTTTTATTTTTTTAACAACTCACATATATTGGAAATCTGTGAACTCATGGACGAGTAGTGGCTCCTTTGGGATGTCTGATGATTCTGTGTAACCTTTTGTGAATCTATGTTTTAAATTTTGTAAATTTTTGTTTTCGTTAATAAATTGATTGATTGATTCATTACTTTTATTTTTACAATTGCTATTATTTTATTATCATCGTCGTCGTCCTTATTATTATTGTCGTTGTTATAAAAATATTAAGTAAGTTTTGACCAGATAAATTTAGCACCCGAACAAAACCACCTCATCCCCACCCAGATTTCCGCAGACATATGCCACCGCCCGCATCCGGCCCCCTGTCGCATCCTCTCTCCATCCCCACGGTGCGTCCCGAGCGCTCGGCCAATCATCCACTTGACGAACTTTTCCATTCCATCCACCCCCTCGCTCCACTGCCCCAAGTTGTCCGTTCCAACATGTGTTCGGTGTCACGCGAGCCGGCCGTGGGAGCGATCGTTTGCGAAGGGGACAATGCGGGTTGGAAAGGATTTGTTCGTTTTTGGGATGATGAGAGGGGTGGTGTGGGAAGTTAAACACTTGTCGGGTTTCGTGACGATATGGATTTTGTTTGGGTGGTTTGTTCAGCTAAAAGGTGGAGGATGTAACGGGATAAACGTTGGGAAAGCTGTTAATCCATGCATTAGAGTTCGCTGAATTAAATTATCCGAACAATAGAATTTCGTTAGATTGGTTGGTGTATCGGGAGGTTAGAGAAAAATATATGCGATAGTTATATCTGTTTGAGCATTAAAATTGGAAAATATTCGCTGCTCCTTTAATTTAAAGGGATAAGATGTAGAAAAAATTTCGAGGTGTCGGCTAATTTGGTGAAGAAAAGTGCAATCAAGTATCTAATATATTATTTTTTACCGGACCGGAGGGTTTATTTTTTAAATCTATATCTATAAAAGCCAAATACCACTGACTGACTCACTGGTAAGTGACAAACACTCAACACGGAATCTCCGAAACTACTGGACCCAGAAGCTTGAAATTTGACAGAGACGTTCCTCTCAGCTATGCGACGCGCACTAAGAAACGATTTTAAAATCCAACGACTCCTTCCCTGTTTTTTGGCGCTTTTTCTACTCCGTTTTTCCCATTGAAATAGCATTATGCATTGTTGAAATGCGTAAATTGCAGTAGGTTTATTTCTCTCTTGAGGTTTCGTCTGGCCTCATGTGATAAAATTTAATTTCAAAAATTTCATAATTTATAACAAATTAAGACACTGCCGACTCCATGGCTAATAAGGCTTGTGGTATGGGCCCTGTCCCGCTCCGCCGTTACACATTGGGACAGTGTAAGGCTGCTATTAGAAAATCTTTAGACGAGTCCTGGATACAGAGATGGAGGGACTGCACCACTGGACGGGAGTACTTCAGTATCCAAAGCTCCCCAAATGACCCAAAGATCTTCAAGGATATGCCCCGTTCTGTGGCATCGTTTGCAGCACGGGCGCGTATGGGTCACATAGTGACCAACAAATACCTTCATAGATTCTGCTTGGCAGCCAGCCCTCTTTGTGAGATGTGCGGCAGGGAGGAGGAAACTTTGGAGCACATACTCCTGCTTTGCACTTCCCCCTTGCCCGCCAGAGCGTCCTTTTGCGCTAAACTGGCTGGCCAGTCCATGAGGGACATCCTTAGGGATAGACGTTGGTGGCCATTGGCCACTAGGGCCTATCAGGGACACCGAGCTATCGAGGCAAACAGCCTCGGATGCTCGTAATAAGAAGTAAGAAGTAAGAAGTAAGATAACAAATTAAGACGAAAAACACAGTGTAAATTTCTTTTTCAAAATTATAACAATTTTCAGGAAACATATAAATTCAAATAATTAATTTTGAAACAACATTTTCCTTTATTTGTAATTTTAAATTTTTTCTAAAATAAATATATTTATGGAAAGGCTAAAATAAATGGTTTCCATGGAAACAGAGCTGAAAGTATTTCATTGTTTCATGGGGCATGGTTTACTAGACTTATACATTCACTAAATTTTTATTGTTAAGTACTAGAAAACCGTTTTTACTAAGAAGTTGGGCTATCATGATAAAAAGAAAATGAGATTTATCAAGCATTTTATTATTTTGATAAAAATGTTTTTATTTTTGGAGATGTAGGATCATAAAAATAAAAAATGGATTCTTAATAATTTTTGAATATAGATTAAATTAGGTATAGTTAAATATTTTGCTTTAACGGCGAAAGTTGTTAACTGAATTACACATCGGGATTATTTTTTGATTAAATTAATATAATTTTTAGAAAACGATAGAAATTTCATAAAATACGGTTTGTAACATCCTGTAGGAAATTATTCCCAAGGGGCTCAAAGAGGGTTGGGATTTTTACTTCCTAAGTTTTTTAAAGTGATTTATAAAAAGGTATATAAAATATTTATAAAAGTGATTGTTCTTTTACAGCCGTAGTTAAATGCGGGACGGGGTGAGTTAGGGTATATTTTCACAGTAAGGAACCGGGATGAAAAAGACGACGGGGGTGACGGGATGATAAGTGACTGCTAATCCAGAAAAAGAAAAGACATATAACTTGATAAACCTGATGATTTCAATTTGATTGTTCTTTACAGCGAAGATAACAGCCAAATTTAAATGCGGGACGGGATGAGTTAGGGTGTATTTTCACAGTTAGGAACTGGGATGAAAAGGACGACGGGATGATAAGTGACTGCCAATCCAGAAAAGGAAAAGACATAACTTGAAAAACTTTTTAAAATATTTATGAATTAACTCAACCCGTGCAAGGCCGGGTAAGTCAGCTAGTAGCCAATATTTTTACGACATCAATGGTTTATTGTGAACCACTAGTAGTACTTATTTAGAGATATATTTTCTACCAATAGAAACATTTCTATGGCGTATTATTGTTCCCCTGCCATTATGAGTTTCTCTCTTCTCCTCAGATTTAAATCCGAAAGTTTGGACAATATCACTTGAGTTAGTTTATTTTTAAAAAATTATTTATTTGTTTTTGTATGGTTTTAAGAAAGTATCGTTGTATCGTATCGTTAAGAAAATATCATATTTGAGATTTTGTCTTCAATTCATTAATATTATTACGGATTTATTTTATTTTAAAAGCAATCGTTAACGTCCTTAAATTTTAATTTTAGGGCATAAAATTACAGATTTTGGAATCAGACAAACCTTGAATATTTTCAATGCCTTAGTATTTTCTTCGAAAGTAAAAAAAAAAAAAAAACTAAAAAACATGGCCTAGACCTTCTCGAATTCTATTAATTTATCTGATTTAAAGTCTGGAGAAGAATTCAATAACATCAATTAAAGGAATAAATCCATGGCATCTAAAATTTAATTTCTATCATTAATTTCAAATCTACTTCAAATTAATAGTTTCGATGCTTCATCTTACTTCAATGCCCCATTATAATTGTATCGGGAAGTCACTCGACAAAGTTTAATTTCACAGCAGGAAACAAGAACTCACTGAATTTGAATATTTTTCTGGGAATCAAAGTCAATTAAAAAGCGTTTCAATGAAAAAGAATCCGTACTCCACAAGGCTTCCCATGTCACACCCAACTTGCAAGTTATCACCCTCCAGCCAAGAATAGTTATTCATTCTTTTCGAACCGACCTTGCCAATAGATACGAGTGAAACCAGTCGATTGACTTTGCTTTTTTTAATTTCGTTCCCCGAGAGCATAATTTGCATAAAGGCGAAATGGCAACACGTGATGGCCGGTCATCGAACACTAGGGACCTCCAACGCCAACCTTCGGAAAGAAACACCTAATGATGGGCCCGACCTACATTTTATGGAAATAAATCACCGATCCTTTGGCTCTTTCTAAGGCGGATTAATAAACGAAGGAAAAAGGAAGTTATTAAAAATGCGAAGAAAACAGTTAGAGCGCACTTTCTCAGATCAAGCGGTTCTAAATAAGGATGATCAAAATCTATACTTTTAAGAATCAATACTTATAGATGTCGAATTTTCATTTACATTGCCTAAATTTAATCTGCACATAAAAATGTTTGAATCCCGAATATTTGGCACTTAAAAAATAAATGGTAAATTTTGGCACCAAGATATTTTTACCTATCAAAAATTTAAACATTTCTTTCAAATGGGACGTACATAAAGCAACCTGTTTTTTACCAAGACCATTTTTTACCGTTCAGGTTTTATAAAATATTTTATTAAAATAGAAAAGGGCTAAAAGAACTTCAAAGTAAAATATTTTTTTAGATATAAGAATTCAATTGCACACTGCACAGAAAAGGAGCATATTACTTTAAGTCTAATGTAGTGCATTATCTCCAAAAGCTGTGAAAATTGTTATTTAAAAGGGTTTACTTGAGATTCTGATGAAGATAGCAATATTTTATCAATGAAGAACTCTTTAAACCTTCAAAGTTTGTCTTTGAGCAAATATGTTAATTTTAATTTAAAGACAATAATTAACAACGGGATTCTTTATTTTAATTCAATAGAATGGATATTTTAATCAAAATAAGTATTAGTAGAAGTTGGAAAAAAATATGTCATGGTATAACATGTATAACTACAGAATTTTCTTGAAAGATTACTTGTATTTGAGTTTTGAACGTAAAGTACAGCATAAACAGAACAAAAAATAGTTTCCGAAATTTATTTAATTTTTTAAAATATGACAACTCTATTATTATAGTTATAACTTCAAATTCACTATGGAAAACATAGTAACATAAATTGTTATATACTACACGTTTTGAATAAAAAATTGGTAAAAAAAAGGTAAAAACTAATTTTCATTGTTATTTTGTGTTTTAATGAATTATTGTCATATCCCAAGAAATGAAATCAACAAATAAATACCAAACTCCTCCATAATTCTTCATTCAATACAAGATATTTGATAGTTGGAACGTTTTTAAACTATTTATGCTAAGTTCTAACTTTTTATCAATTAATTTTAACTGTTGTAAAAACCTATTATTGAAACAATTCATCTTTCTTAGCAATTAAGCATTTTTATGCATCACACTTTCCTATCACGTTCTTATCACACTTTTTTATGTTACTGCATTAACTTTAGGTTTTGACTTCCCAATTGAGAATTTATGTTTGTTGAAACTTATAGCTATGTATTTTATTGAATAAAGAATAGGTTTCCCCATCTATACCCTAGTTAACAGCATTAAATAAAAAAATTATATTTATAATTTTATAGAATTTTTATCCTAGTAGTTTTTGCTATAAATTTTAATTCAGTTACCGATCACAAATCAAAACAACTATATCAATTGTCAATGAATAGTAAAACTTGTCATCTAAAATATGAATTTAGGCTTTTATATAAATTTAATGTTGCTAATATTTATTACAATAATTTTGTAAAATACGCGCCACCTTTAAAAGTTAAGAATATTTCTTGTTAAATTCTTAACCTCTTTTTTTTTCATATTAAATCGTATTTGTTTGAAAACTTTACATCCTATCTACATTTTTATAATGCTGCTGATCTTATTTATTGCTAATAAAAGAGCAGATGAATCAGAATTTATGTTATCAGTACCATTTATGTTATGTATTTAAATAAATGAAATATGAAAAATAAGGACAACAGAAAGGATGGTTCAAATTTAAATATTTTATTGATGAACAATAGAAAACGTAAACTGCGACCAAGTGCAACGGTTTCATTTCAATATGTACATAAATATGACTATTCAACATGGAAATCAAATTACTACCTGAGGCACAGGATCATTTAGTTTTCAAATTTAACAAGCAACACTGGATTTTAAAAAAGTATGCTCTCTCTCAGAAGACACAATATGGAGGCACAGAAGTTTTGAATCAGTTTTACGCATGTTGACAGCATACGTTTACAAAAGGCACAAGATTTTTAAGGCCATAGGATGTATGAAACACATCACTAAAAACATATTCATAAACAATTTAAAGATGCATTGCAAAGTTGCAAAGTGGTGCTTCAGGATGAAAACAGAGCGTGATGCTTTCAAAAAAATTCTATGGCAAGTAAGTGTTAATTTCAAAGAAATTACTATAATTAGGAAAATATGCTTTGCAGTTTTACAGTTACAATTGCACTTTTGGACAGCAGATAGCCTTAAGCAGTTAAAGAATATAGAGTTTTGAAAGGGATAGAGGTGTCTTAAAAATAGGAAATGTGAATATTTTAAACTAGATTTCTAAAATTGCTAAGTTAAATGACTAAGTTTCGTGACAAAAGTGCTCGCAAGGAATTGCCATTGGCAGGCAAGGAGCAAGTAACATGGCACGGAATTCACTTCGAAGATTTGAATAGCTTTTTAAATTACAACATAAAATGACACCACGCAAAAATTTGTAAAAAAACAAATTGACTAGTTTATCCACCATAGTGCGTCATAACACATAATTCTATGTACAAACCATTGGCTCTACATATACAAATAAAATTCTTCAATATAATTTTCTACACCAGCCACTCAACATGGCACGTAAGGCAGTGCTAAGGCTTTTTGTTGTTACATAAATAAATTTTTCAATTTTTTTTTATCAATATAAATCTTTTGCTTGTTAGATTCAAAGGAATTACCTCCTCGATCCAACTATATACAGAAATAAAACAAATATTGAGCTCATTGACTTGTGCACTTTAATCTTTGAATTTTCTTGGGTAAGGAAGGATTGCTAGAACTTTTTGTAAAATAAATGTGAACTTTTTAAAGATTTAGATTTAGGTGAACTTTTTTTTAGAAATTATTTTTTTAAAGTTTTATTCGGTCCAAAGTTAGGATTTCATAAGCAATTTAATTTAAAAGTTATGGAATTTTAGATGAAGCAAATTTAAAAATTGTTAACAACTATGTTACCTTGTTATAAGAATTAATGGTTGATAAGAATTTTAACTGAGCAGTAACAAATTAGGTGTAGATAAGCCTTTCTTTTAGCAAATTTAACATTCTGAAATCAAATATGAAAAAGATAATATTTTAATGAGGAAAAGTTCCAACAATCCGTATCCAACACCCAAAAGCAATGAATGCATCTCCTATTTATCAACATTTCTCAACCCGAGAGGGATGAAAACGAAATTGTTCAGGGAAATGATGAAGCCATCTCCTCTCCATTTGATCCCCTGACCGCAGGATCAAGAGAAGCGCCAGGTGCGATAAAAGAACTCTGGGTCAGTCGGAAAGAAACCGGCATCGCTGCAGGGGGGAGAGAAGGCGAACCTTGAACCACCTTTTGAGCATTCCTGCACAACAGGTGCAAGGCTGGCCGTCGCCGCCGCCACAACAACGACCTTCTCCGGCAACAGGTGGGCAGGGTTTCGGTTTCGGACGGAAGACGCCTTGTTGTTTGCCTCAACGGGTTGCAACAGGTTGTGGCTGTTTGAAGGACTTGGAGCATTTAGACTCCAGTTAGAAGCTTTTTTTTAAATCATTAGAAGTTTCACTTAGAAATTGGTAGATAGTAAATTACTAATTTTGATTAAATAGGAAGATGCATTCACTTTTCGAAATTGCAGATTACGATTTAGGTGAAAAAATCGATAATTATATTTATCGATATGCAAATTTTGTGATTTTAGTATTTACATTGCAGTGCAGGACTGCTTTTAAAGCAGGGATCGTCAGAATAAATGCCATTTCTGGAATGTTTTTTTCTAACTTTCTCAACGACTAGCTTGGCCTCATAATTTGATAATATAAATCACCAAAATCATTCAATTTCTGCAATCAAACCACACACATTCACAAAACACATTTTTCCACCGAAATAATATAAAACTAATATAATTATAAACTTTTCAAATTTGATAGAAAAATATCTTTCTCTGATATATTTTACAATATAAATATACTATGTTACAATAGAGAATCTATCAAAATACAGCTGCATTTGCAAAATGCAGATTTTGAGGAAGGAATGTAATTTTTTTTTTATGCTAGAGGTCTACTCTGCATAGCAATATCAAGTTTACCTAACAAAATATTCTGAAGGAAAATTTTATAGGAAGCATTTGTTTTAAACCAAGAAAAGGGAAAAAGTTAAGGTTATAGTTTTAGTTTAAAAGGAGGTATTCTGTATAAGTTCTTTTAGTTACTTCTTTTAGTTAGAGTAAAAGGATGAAATATGACAAATATTCTTAGAGTAGTAAAGCTTAACATTGGAGGTTCTTTTAAAGTCACTTTTTTGGCAGATCTATAGTAAGGTAATAAAATATCTAGATACTCTATGATGAATCTCACTGGTTTTCAGTTCGAGTAGTCCGTAGACGTAACATCTGATAAGTCTCTCTCTCGAATAAGATGATAATAATTTAATCTTTAAATAAAAATCTAATGAAATATAATATACTCTAGTTCTCGTAGGCCATGGGCTGAGGCTGCATGAGCTGCTGAGGTTGTGGGGTTTGTGGCGATCCTGCGCAGCCTCCGTCCTGGTGCTTGAGCAGCAGCGACATCCTCGAGAAAGTCTTGCTGCAGCTCTTGCAGCGGTACTTCTTCACTTCGGAGTGGGTCTGGAGATGCGCCCTCAGGTTGGACCTGTCCGCGAACGCCCTGCTGCAGTGAGGGCAGGAGAAGGGCTTCTCGCCCGTGTGGGTACGGATGTGGCCCTGCAGCAGCCACGGCCTGGAGAAGGCCTTGCCGCACAGCTTGCACTTGCAGGGGAGCGTGTGCGTGCGAATGTGCATCTTGAGCGCTCCCAGGGACACGTACACCTTGTCGCAGTACTTGCAGCTGAAGGACTTCTTGGCCTGCGTCGCGCAGTGCATCAGCCTGTGCTTGGACAGCCCAGAGTAGGTGGAGTAGGTCTTCTTGCAGTCGGGGCACTGGTAGCGGGTGGAGTTGGCACCTCCGCCCACTCGACCTCCTGATGCGGCATCGCCGTCCTCAGAGCTAGGGCTGGGGGAAGAGGCCAGTCCTGAGTCCTGTCCGTCCGAGTACCACCCGGGATAGCTGCTGCCGTAGACGGCTGGGGGGCTCTTGGATGGTGCCACTCGGTGCACGATCTCGTACCTGTCCCTGGAGGACGGAGAGTATCGGTCCGAGTTGGGGGATGGTGCTCCTCCGCTAAGAGGTACTAGCGGGGGTGGCACCAGAGGACTAGCGGTGTAAGGGTACAGTTCTCCTGTCGGTCGGCTGCCCGGGTAGACGGGGTACATGGGGTAGCTGTAGGGGACGTAGGACGGCAGGGCTTGCCTCTGCTGCCAGTGGTGGGGGCGTCCCAGTTCTTCGGGGGTCTTGGGGGTGGGTTTGATGGGTCTGGGGGCCACCAGGGCGGCTGGAGGGTGTTGCGTCATGTGGACGGTGGGGCGAGGAGACAGGGCTGGTCGGTTCTCGCTGTCGCTAGAGTTGTCGTCGTAGCTGGCTTCCACTTTGCCTTTCATGCTCAGGTCGTATGGGCCTCTGGGATCTGGAAGAACAATGAACGTTAGTTTGGATTTTGTCTTTATGCTTCTAAAGTACATAATATCAGCTATAAATTTCTCAAAACTTAAGTGAAAATACAGGGTAATTTTCCAACCATTTTTGCCTATTTATCATGGATATAGCTAGCGTATGCAAAACCCATCTTACACACGATGAAGTAAATGTTCTAAACTTTTTCATCCTACCACTTATTAAATTTTATACCCTTGATTAAAATAATACCCCCATGTCTATTTCGTTGGTCTAGATTTCAATCTATTGAGACACCCCGAACCTGTCTCAACCTCCCAATGGGGTCATTTACAGGAAACAGACCTCTCCGAACCTCTTCCACCCATAAAACGGAAAAGGGATAAACATGCATTTCCCATGCAAAACAGGTAGCCCCAAAAATAAAAAGGCTCCCCGAGAGTTCCTGGGCGCACACCTGTCCTCCTTTCCAGTTAGTGGAGCAGGAAGCCAAAGGTTTTCTCAAGGAGTGGTTCATTCACTTGACTTCCCTTCTTCTGGAGGTCACACAGAAGACGACGCAAAGAAGCACCTGAAGCTCGGGCTTCCTTTTTGGCAGAGGAAGTGCCCGACAACAATGCACCCCTCTTTTACCTCGGGAACCCCCCTTTTTCGGGGTGAAATATGGGAAAACAAGTTCGGGATACAGGTTACTGAGATGAATGCAAAGATTCCCTGGAGATTGTAGATGAGGAATTTGGGATATGCTTAATGGTTGTGTTGAGATATTTCTAAATTTGGGCATCAAAGGATTCATTGATTTTTTTTATTTCGCTTTTGGTAATTTTACGTTATTATAATTTTATTAATTAAGATAACGAAGTACTTAAACGAGAAACGAGAACGATTAATGAGATTAACTTGTGTGTAATAAGAGGAAGTATGAAATTTTTACGTTTTGTTTCAATGAAATTTTTCGAATTTAAAACTAAATCTTTTATTTGTATAACAAAAACTTACAACCAAATTTGAAATGTAAGAAAATAAGCACTTAGTAAAACGATCGAAATCTATCATTTTATGACTATTCGGGATTACTTCTTTGAATAAATTCTAATTATGAACTTTTACAACCAGGTGTCTCTAAATATTTATTACTCTTAAAAGAAATCCTAATGTTGATAAAAATGTTATTTTACATGTTTGAAGTTAGGGAAAACTGTAAGCTATGAAATTATTTATGCTTAACTGAATTAGTGAATGTGGAAACAAGATAACTGTAAGTACAGATTTTACTTTATTAACCCTTCTCCAATTCTTTAAAGGAACGCTTTACAAATTACGTTACTTAAAATTTTCTTTTACACTCCTTCTGTACATTTCAACCCATTCCATAAAATAATTTACATAAAATATTTAATACTTTTGTAAACGTTGGCAACACATTTAAAGTAAAAGATAATAATAATTATTTAAGGTAGAATTATTTATATACGATATTATGTAATAAATCATGAGGACCTATGGAATTAAACTATTAAAAAGAAATAATTAAATTTGCATTGAAATTAACTAGCTTCAAAGTAATATAAAATGTACATTTTGAAAAGTGAAATTTTAGAAAACCTGGTTCTAATAAATTGTTATTTTTCTCTTCAGAAAGTTAAAAGAATATTTATAACATTCATCGGAAGTTCCCTTGTAAGTAACTTTCACACTTTTTATATTTAAATATGTATAAACAATTTGTTCTAAAATTTTTTTAAAAATAAAGTTGTAGTTAATATAATTTAATGGCACTAGCAGGAATCACAGTAAACCTTTTTTTAAATTAACATTGAGTTTTACTTATAGATATAAAAAGTATTTATGGAATTTAATTTATTGCAATTTGAAAATGAGTTCGCATGTTAATTACGGTAAGAGGCACTTAAAAAGATAAATTAAAAATACTCGTACATATGTGTATAAATTAAGAAATATAAGTTTTACTAATCTTCAAACATTTAACATGGCTCTATAAGTTTCACTTCTTACGAGCAAAGAATATTATATGGATGCATAAAACGTAGAATTATAATAATTCTTTAAAATTTGTTACCAAAAAATAAATATTAATGGTATTTCGCTACAATAGTATAAAATGAATATGTTATTTAGAGAAAATGAAAATTTATGTAAAACTTTCTTTAAGAAGGATAAATTTTATAATTTCTTAGGATTATTTTTCGCTGACATCAAAATTTTACTTTTAATTTATGCTACGTAATTTACTTCATCATTTTTTAAATAAAGTATGTAAAGCATCTTTACCTGATGTCACAATCGTCAAGGGTGCAAATCCAGCATGCATCCTGGAATTATCCATATCGTCCGCCTCATTCGAATTCTCCTCGTCCGTCCACACAGTCTTGGACAAGGGTATTCCACTCCGGGCGCACTGCTGCTTCTTCTTGATCAAAAACGCACGAGGCATGGTCAATCCTTATTTCACACACGCACCCGACAAAAACACAACACGCACTGAACACTCGGCTTGACGATCGATCTAATCGAATTCAGGTTGAAATCAAAACGATCGAGAAGGGAAGATGGGGAAGAGAGAGAGATGGGGATGGAGGAAAGAGAGTTCTTCACACTGGCGTGGAATAGAGCATTGTGGATGTCCGAAACGGGCCGGGTGCCTTTTTGAAGGCTCCTCTACGGGCAGGTGTCTCGTCAGCCAATGGGAGGCCGGGGAGCGGCACCGATGGGGGGAGATCTTTAGAACTTTTTTATTCGATTTTTCGAACGGGGAGGGTGTCATCTGGCGCTGTATCGGGGGGTGGCACGTGCGTGTCGGATACAGGTGTCGCTTGTGCCCTTCCGACGATCCCCGGTTCAGGTTTTTTTTTTATTATCACCTTTCCAGGCGGAGGGTCCCTTTGATGGTTGTTCTAATTGCTTGTTAGTTTGTTTCCAGGGGGTGGTGTCATTCCTTGGCGTGATGTCTTGCTGGTATTTAAAAAAAGAGATGGTTTACGGGTGCATAGAGTTATTTGCCTGTGTAGTTTGTTTCTTTCTATGAATATTTTCTGGTGTAGTTTTTATAGGATATTTTTCTTTGACTTTTGATATTTTTTCATTTTAATTTAGACACACATTC
The DNA here is from genome assembly GCA_963680715.1 of Tetragnatha montana. Lineage (NCBI taxonomy): Eukaryota > Metazoa > Arthropoda > Arachnida > Araneae > Tetragnathidae > Tetragnatha > Tetragnatha montana. The sequence continues at coordinate 37,786,851 of OY796674.1, read as the reverse complement.
CTACTTAAAAACTTTGTTTATTATTTGAAATAAGTTGAGTGTAAAATTATAATAAGCAATAACTATAATGATGTGGATATTGATACGGTTTCATGGTTAATTAAGGTAGTTGTTAATACAGATTTAAAATAAATGTAGCAATTAAATTATTACTTATACTTGAAATCTTAATACTACATTATGTGTAGATAATAAGAATATGTTGCAAAGAGTAAATTGATAACACAGACGTTTTCTTCCTATTACTGATAAATAATAACTTACTATAATGGAATTTTAAAACGATTTAACTAATCCGTTATTCAAAATAAAATTTTGCAATCACAAATATTACTTTTATTATTAAATTCCTGCATTTAATTAACAAATTATTACGAATGTAACCCTTTTTTTTTGGGGGGGGGACTTAGTAAGATATATTCTTAACGAAATTTATTAAAAAGAGAAGCTAATTTATTTATTTTATTTCATTAAAATGTAGACAAATATCTGAAAAAAAATATTAAAGTGAAAGCAATTTTTACAGACTAACATTTAAAAATATCCTTCATAAAGAAATTCTAACATCATCTATTTACATCTTACATCTTTAAAGGACAATTTTGTCTTTAAACACATGGGAAATTTGTACCTTCTTATCTTCTAATAAGAAAAGTTATATGTAAAAATTATGTCTCAACTTCTTAATTCCATTTATTACAAAATAAAACTGTTAGGTATATTACTTCCACATGGATGAAATATAAAGGGTTTCAAAGATGAAATATTCTTCAACACCTGCTTTAAAAAACAATTAATGTACAGATCATTTTCCATCAAAATTATGTTTTATTTACCAGAGCTTTCGGAAGGAATAAAAGAATTCAATTTAATCAGTAATCAGAGTGTTTTACACCTTCAAATTGTGTAACATCTCAAAGAAAATAATCCTCCAAGCATCACCGCCGAATTTCACCCATTACGTAACCAGTAATAACACGTTACCAAAACTCCAGGTAACACCTTTGCCAATCACCCACCCGCATGATCCATAAAAAAATGAACAATATCCGAACGAAAACCGTCCATCAGAGGGGATCTCTCCCCCTTCACCCCCAATTAACAGGCGGCGCGTGCAGGGAGGAACCCCGGGCACTTGGCGGCAGCTGTAGGAAATCCCGCTTGTCTTACCCGAGTGGGCCCGGAAACCAACGGTTCGAGATCGGGTAAAGCTCGCGCTTCCTGCGGCCCCACAATGGGCAACCGGTGGTGTGCTCCCCCTCCCTTCCACCGGTATTTCGCCATTTGATTGGATGTTCGACGACGACTGGTGTTGTTGCGGTTGTAGAGCATGAGGGGAAATGTGTGCAAAAAATATAACTCATGAGTTTATTAAGGCTTAATTATTTCAAAAAACAAAATATCTCGATTTTTTAAAAACTAGTTTTGAGTTTGATTAACTAGTTGTTCTAATACTATCTTTGATTTGAGTTTTTTTTTAAAAGGGGACATGTCCTGATTATCCATGATTATGATGCCTTATGATTGAGCGTTCCCCCTAGTATTTAAAAGTAATATATAAAGCAAAAGTTGTTTTTTATATCCTTTTAAATACGCCTTCAATAATTTTTCAATTTGGAAAATATCAGAATCTGAATTTTATTGGCATTAACCCACAGTTCTTGTTTTATTAAAGTATATAATATAAATATTATATACTATGTAATATTTATACTAAAGTATATAATATAAATATTATACGTATACTACATAATATTATATACTATAAGTATATAAATACTATGATAAATTAAGTTTTATAATCAACATATAACAATGGATATCCCTTCATGTTTGTTTACCTACTATACAAAATTTTCTAAATCTAGCCCTGACACGGTCATTATTTATATAAACCTAGTTATAATAATCTTCGAAGATGGTGATACTAATAACTTTATGTACGGATGTGTGATGCGTTAGAAAATAGGATACATTAATCAGTATTGAATTTCCTATATTTTTTTAAACGAAAATTTCATTTAGGCATGAAAAACATTTCATAAATCATTTAAAACAATTTACAAGATTTTATTTAATGTACTTCCTTGATAAAATTTGAAAAACCTAATTTTTTCTTGATAATGCAACATAGTTTTTTTTTATTATTCATACACTTATGACACCCTGTTTGCCACGATATTAATTATTAATTTAATTCTTTATTTATTTGCTATATGTCGTTGCTCAATGTTGTTCATTTGTGTATTCTATTGTATAGGTATATATTTATTTTTTTTAGTTACTTTACATATTTATTTACTCATCAATATGGATCAACAGATCCAGGTGATTTTTTAAAAGCGTTTTTTTTTTCTGATCTCCAATCAAAATTTGTTCTCTTACTTTTTATAAAAATGAACAAGAATTAACGAAGTGAAAAACAGACACAGATAGTTTTGTAACAAATTATATATGGCTTTCATTTTATATTTATATTTGTAACACGTATATTAGTTTATTTGTATTAAACTGGAAATAAGTTAGGATATTTCTTAACTATAAATAGTGAATAAGTATTTTAATTAAATCTCCAATTTTTTTTTCTTTTGTTGTTACACAATCTTCTCCCTAGTTCACGATTTGTGATTGAACTGAAGGAAACGATAAAAATATTACTCTAATCTAATTACATAACAACTTACTTCCTTATTAGCTAAATTAGACAAAATAAATATTAGTATAATGTAAACACCCACCTAACATGTAAAAACAAAATTTTAGAGATAGTTATTAATAAAACGGGAAGCATTTAAATTCAATACCAAAACCTAATTATTTTTCTAGTTGCATCTGATACATAAACCGACGATAAGTGATAGGTGCTGATGATAGGAACATAGAACATCTGACTGAATCAACAAAATCATTAAAAGATCATTATCAGATGACCAAAGAAAAAACGTGGTAACTCTTCTTCGGGATTTCTGTCAACTGTCATTAACTTAAATTTGTTGTGGCTTGAAATTCTAGTCTGTTTTGCCAAATTGAGGGGTTATTTGACAGCTGCTAATCCCAACCTCAGGTAATTTACTGATTATGTTACAAGAAAATCTCGTGCATAGAATCTGATTACTTCTGTATAAATTGCCCGCTTAATCAGTTATAGCAATCTAATTTAATTTTTTTAATTCCCTCTCCTTCAGTTTATAAAAGAAATATACTCGAGAAATTTGTTATGCTTTTATTACATTATTTATATTTTCTTATTCTTCTATATTATTTTTAGTATCTTATCACCCATTCACATATACTTTGATTGTACACTTGAATGGTCAGTTTAAAAAAGGGAATAAGTCCAAAAAAAGGCAAATTAACTTTTTGACCAACAAAAAAAAATCTTCAAGCTTCGCTTTACACATGAGAGAGTGGAAGTAGGGAAAAAATATCTACCCCCATTAGGCAGATATAGCCCCTTGAATTTGGCTAGATGAATGTTCACTCTTTTCTTGTAATTTTTTAAAATTAAATTTGATATTAAAGTTAATTTGTCTTTCTTTTCTTATTCTTTGTGCTGTAAACTAAGCCAAAACAATTTTTTTATTCAAAAGTGTCTTTACCTTTTTTATATCCAGTGACTGTTTGACTCATTGATATTTATATACTTACTCCATTGATACTGCTATAATGACTCAGTTTCATAATATTTTTTTTATTTTATCATTCTTGTATTTTTTCACTTTTGTGCTGAGAACTAAGCAGAAATATAATTTAATTGTTCATTAAAGTGGTTTGTAAGATTTTTTACAGTTGAAATTACATGAATTTGAAAAAGGGGAAAAAGTCCATAAACTTCTTTCACTGTAAAATATTTTTGAATATACTTATATTTTGTTTGATGATTGTTATGTATTCTAAATAAGGTCCTGAATTTACAGTAAAAATTTTGTGGTCATACAACAAAAATTCTACTACTTAAACGGTTTTTCTTTCAATTTTCCAAAAACTTGGTTTTTAGACTTATTCACTTTTTTAAAGTGACGATTCCATTAATAGGGACTATTTGCAAGTTTTTTAAAACTTACAAAAGAATATTTAAAAATAATGCCTATAGAAACGGTTTGATTTTACTTTAATATTTCATATTAGTGTACTACCATTCAGAAGAAAAAAACAAAAAACAAAATTAAAGTACCTTTAATATGGAGAAATACACTGAGCACATTTGCAATGTAAATAAATTGTGCTTTCTTATTTTTAATTCTTAACAGGCTAAGTGATAGGGATAGTTAAGGAAAAAATTTTAAATTTTATACGAAATTCTAAATATTTTTTAAAAAAATATGTAATACATTTACAAGTTTTAGCTTGTTTTTTAGCAGTAGCTTAGTTTTTGTAATTGTTTTGTCATAAATATGTTTAATTTTTCATCTCCTAATACACACAGTAAGTATATAAAAAACATTTTTAATCATAATGTTCTTCTCTTTGGGGGACATTTACAAGGAAAATAAAAACTGTTTTCCCCCTTCTTTTAAAACAAAGTTGAGAGATTAATTGACAGTAATATTTAAAGAATTAAACATTTAATGTTTAATTATTTTAATATTTAAAGAATTTATTAATTTGAAGAAAACATATTTAATACTTTTAAAGGAGTAAATTATTATGATTATGAAGATACTTAAAAATCGGATTTGAATATAAAAGTATTAGTTTTATTTGAAAGAAATAATGACTAAAATTCCAAATAATTACTTGAATTTACACAACACACTTTCTTATGTATTTCAATGCCTTGATAACTTTACTGCAGGGGTTCTCAAAGTTATTTAAATCATAGCACCGTTAAGAGAATAATTTTCTCACAGTGTGTACACTAGCCATACAATATCTGTCTTTTAATTCATGTCAATAAATATATATGTTTATATTTACACATTATGCAAGTATGAGATAATAACATCATAAACATGCAAGTACAAATCGCATTTAAATTTCACAGGTAATAGTTATTAATAATAAAAAAATTTATGAAAAACACAAAAGAAAATAATATTAACCTATCTGCGTAATACACTAACTAGCCTCCTGCTCTCTGAAGAAATAATGGTTTTAATATATTTCATGCACAAAAATTATATTTACTGTATTTTTATAGATTTCGAAAAAAAAAATATTTTGATTTAAAGGCTTTACGCGGCGCCCTTATTTTCTAATGGCTCACTTTGGAAATTTTTGAAGTGAACAGTTGATTGAGGATGAGGAGAAAAATGATTTTACTTTCTTAAATGAGTTCCTAATATCAATTGTGTGTATATTTTTTCAGAGTTTTTTTCTCATTTAACACACTAATAAGCATTCTTTGTATATTACAGTACAACTTGTATAACTCAAAACTGAAGGGACCATAGAATCAATCAAAACTTTAAATTAGATGAGTATTATAGATTTGAAAGGAAGTTCAAGAGATCAAGAGGTACACCGATAATTTTGTGCAATTACGTCACAAAAATCTAACACCTTCAGTAAAGGGGTACCTCGTGTGATTTTAATTTAGAACTATAGTTTCAATTAAGGTATTGAAGTGACTTGATTTGTTAAATTTACTATCCTAAATTATTAATCCTCTGAATTCTATAGTGTCCATTTCTCTTTCTTCACCCCCTCCACAATTTCTTCTTATCTTTTTTACATTCACTTTCTTTCATCTTTTCCTTTTTTCCTGCCTATTTTATTTCTCATTCCTTTCCATTTCTTTTTCTCATCATTTCTTTCAACCCTCTATTTGCCTTTTCTTTTTTTCACCCCTCTTTTCCTTTCTCCTCGCCTTTTCATTTCTCTTTTTCTTTTCCCTAAAAAAAACCACTAAATTCAACAAATCAAGTTATTTTAATACCTTAATTAAAACCATCCTAGCTCTTAATTACTCGAAGTACCCCTGTATACTAAAGATGTAAGATATGACGTTGTAGCACAAAACCGGAGTTATCTTCGAATTATCCCCAATTTCGAATTATAGACGTCAACGAGTTATCCAAGCTGCTACTGGGTTGTAATTACTAGACCTCGTTCTTTTTCTACTTCTTACGCTATACGATCCAAACCCATTAATAACGCTTAGGAAATCCTCCTGCGGACCCACTTGACCTTTCGTGGTTCTGAACCGCCCCAAAACCCTTTCTCTCCCCAGACAGCGAAAGTGGTCCGTTCACCCCGAGTGTCCAGGGGGACGGGGGTCACTCACATCGTCGGCGGCCTTGGGGTGCCTTGACCTCCGGGGCCACCTGTAGGATCGAAGGTCCGAGACGACGGAGGTCACGTCTGCTGAAGTCCGGCTGGCTTCCGTCTGTTGCGGTCAGAAATGAAGGGCAGTGGGTTGTGTTGTGGAAGGGGGGTTTTTGCTATTGTTGAGGGAATCCGTTTTGTGAGACAGGAAGGGGTATTGAAGAGTTGTATCCGTTCTAAGTAGCTTTGTGGCTGGGACTTGAAGTCTCTGTTGAGTTGGTGCGTTGGATATCAATGGAATTAAAGTGTTGAGTATTGGTAAAACATGTTTTTCAGTTTAGTTTAAAAATTGATACAGTTTTTTCTTCGATACCAAGCTAGATTTCACTACGAATTATCTTATCGAAAAACTGGTAGAAAAAAAACCTTTTACATAAGATGGCGTGTTCTATAGAGCATAACATTTTATGAAATGCCTTTAATGTGGAATAACGGTTTTATTAAGATTTTATAAAAAAGGTTTTTAAATGTTAGATAATATTACTAAGTTCTAATTGCTTAAAAATTATCTTTCTTGATCTCCATGATGTTTTCCTGCGCTTTTTCTTGTTTTGTAAATTTTTTTGAGAAGTTCAAGTTAAAAATTTAAACTTCTTTAATTTAAAATTATGTACATACTACAACTCGATATTTTGTATTGCTTCCTCGCCTGAAAGTTGGCTTTTCTTTGCGTTACGTTTGATGTGCAGAAAAAACAACGTTTCCGTGAGAGGATCGCGATTATTCACTAACCATCACGTTCTTGTTTAATCACATCAATGTTCTTGACTAATAAAGTTAATTAAAAGAAGAGTTTTACTGGTAGCTCAAATTTGAGAAAAATAGTTTATATATGTATAACTCATATTTCAAAACAAGAGGCACTTTTAAGCTAAGGTGGCATGTATGGAAGATCTAATAAAAGGGGGTATAATGATAAATTCAATTAAAATTTATGTATTATTTGAAAATTATTGAACTTAATTTGAACTTTTTTTAATTCAACAATTAAAAAAATTATATTTTATAATAAAACCCCCATTTTATAAAACACCTTTTTTGTTGATAGTACTTAAAGCTTCAGAAACTTAATCTCTATTTTTCCCCAAATGTACGAAAGGGCATTTTACGTAGTTTTAAAAAAATTTTACTTAAAAAAACCTTTTTTATAGATTTTAGTTAAAAGTTAATTCCTTTTTAATATTATATTCAATTAATCAGAAATAAAATCATGCGCACCCCATTTTTAATGTATAAGCAAGTTAGTATTGAGGATAGTTCTCAATTGTAAACTTAATCTTCTAATAATAAAGATTCATACGTTTTTTCGTCTAAAGTGTAAGTATTACAACTCTGGATACTATAACTTATTATAAAACTATAACTTATTAATGATCTCCGTTGTGTATCTCAATGAAAAAATGCCAAACTTCGTAAAACAACTCTATGAGTATACTTGAAAATGAAAAATATAAAATATTTTTAATCGCATAACTTATGCGGCCATGGACTTTTCACTCCATTTTAAATCTAGTTTTTCAAGTTGTGAGAAAATAAAACGTGTTTAGTTTATGAAACAAAATACAAAATATATTTTTTAAATAATTTCTTTATCACGTTTAATTTGACTATGTTTTCTTTAAATAAAATTTTGAATAGTAATTACTCCCTAGGCAAGGTTTTCTTCTTTCAACTTTACCGGCAATTGAGAATTACTTCCTTTTTTTCTGAATACTTAATCAAGTCAGGTTTACATAAACATTCAATATTTTAAAAATAACGTACTACTTTTGAACAACCAAACCTGTGGTGAATGCTGCAAGTTGAAATTATGTAGCAGTTCATGTAAACTTTATGGTCCATAAATCAATCGACAACATCCAAACGTGTTGAGTATATTCAAGTGTAAGTTTTAATTATTAAAAAAACTTGTTTGAATCCCTTCTACCCACCATTAATTTTTTTCAGGAGGTCTTCGTATGGTAGTATGTTAATTTTAGGAAGTGACAATATCTCCCTACCAAGAATTTCGTTGGCATTCATAGAATGCATTAGCGTGACAAAACTGATTAAAAATCTAATTTTGTTTTCAACTACAGGAATTTTTTAAGCGGTGTAGAAACATAGATAATTTCTGGGAGTTAGAGACGTAATTTATTAACGTTACGTAAGTTGAACAGTCAAAAGTTATTTAAAATAACCAGTTAGGTTTTCTAAATATTTATATGCTTATATATGTCCTTTAAAGCGTTTAATTCTCTACTAACTTACTACCAGAATTTGACAGTTCCAGATAGATTTAGCCTGTTTAGTTTGATAAGAAACAATTATCATTTGGAGGGGGGAAAAAGCTTTAATTGATTACTATTCATTTTTATTTTAAATAAGCTTTTATAAAAAGGGTTTTTTTCTGTTTTATATTTCACAAAAATTTGTGATGCTTTTGTGATTTTTTTTAAATTTAAAAGCCTTTGCAAAAAGTATTACTTTCAGGGAAAAAAGTATTACTTCTGCATATACAGTATGCACCTCTGATTAATTTCATGACTAACATGTTTTATCAAAGTGCATTTGATTTCAAACAAATTCTAAACAAACCACCATCAACACAACTAAAGCTGTTAAGTCTGTAAAATGTTATATACCGAAATACAAGTTGGTAAGATTTCACTTGAAATGTAAATTAAAAGTCTACTTCAGATATTATGTGCACAGTATTTTCTGATAAACAATGAAAACATATTTTCAAGTAGCAATAAAAAGATCAAAATGGATTAAACTGAACAAGGGAATAGCTTAATTTAATACAGGGATAGAATTAGGTTTAAAATGGGGGAGGCAATTAGGAGTTAAGAACTGGGGAGGGTCCAACTAATATCCATTAATGCAGGCACCGTAAAATTTTACCCAGAACTTGCAAAACTGAACCGTATTTTGTAATAAACGTAACTACAACGATAATTATATCTTTTTAGTATTATAAACTTTTATTAAAGAATCCATTTCCTTTTAAATCTGTTTTGGTAGTGCTATTGAAAATAAGTTCCATTGGTAAACAATATATTCTTGAGAAAACTTTGTGTTTGTACAAAATAGGGGGAAACATAAAGCTAACTGCAGTGGTCTGGAAGATTTCATATTTCAATTTTTCTTCTCTACAAGCATAATCAACATAAAACTCTTTCAAACTTTGAAGATTATAAGGTTCTCTGTAAACCGTGTTTGACCCCTAGTAAAAAGCAATCCACCTGCATTTTTTTCTTTCTTTTTTTTCTGGTTATACAATCCCTTTCGTCTCCTCCGAACACTTAACGATTCGCGGGCGTTGGTAATAATTGGCCCAGCCTCCATTCATCTTGTCATCGGAAGGTTGACGATCATATACGAAAAGAACCTGCCGCCAGAAAGAAGCAGCAGGTGAGAAATTAGCGAGAAATGCCTCAGCTGCTGCCAGCTCCACTCCATGGCTCCACCATGGAGCTAATACATATGGAGACAGCTTTGAACACCTGCTCCATTCTTCTTCGTATGTCGATTTTCCCTCGATTTTTCCACTCAAACTGGGGTGGGCTGGGTTGTCAGATTGGCGACCAAATCGGACAATTGACGTGTTTGGTTTTTTCGCGTGCAGCCTTTTACGATCACTTTATACCAGTGGATGACTCGCGAGGACCTTCTTAAGGAAGTTTTATCTTCTGTAGCTTAAAGAATAAAATCTCGTTTGTTCTAAATCTCATTTTTAGTTGATGTTTCACCATAGCAATTAACAATGCTTATCTCCAAATTTTTCTCCGATTTTCTTCTTTAGGAAACCTACTTCCTTCCCCCACAAAAACAGGTATTTCAAGTATTAAGTGGTGTTTGAAGAGTCCACTTAAAGAAATATTGTATTTTTAATTTTAATTCAGACAGCTAATAATTACAAATATTTTAATACTTCAAAATGCCACTTACAACACAATTGCTTAAAATATTCTAGTGACTAATACCATTCCAAAATCCACTTTTATTTAAATCATTATAAAATGCCCTTCATCATTAAAGGTATCACTATCAAATTAATTAGTTTTATTCATAAAAAACACTTAATATTAAGTGCATGTATTCATTATATTAAACTTAAGTTTCTTACTTAAATTTTTATACTTAAACCATTTATTATCTTGATACACACACATATAAATTTTTTTATCATTTAATTTAAAATTTAATTATTTAGTAAAATTAGTAAGGTAAAAATAAGATTTTACCTATGAAACGAAACGGTGGAGTTTTTAGTTGCTCTTTCACAGCAATTGATGGCGCAGCTTTAATCATGTTTCTATTTCATATGAGAGAAAAGTGTGATACATTTAAACAAATATCAAAGATTCTTATCTTAAATACAGATGATTGGTCATGTGGTCAGATGTATCAAACCACCACCTGGCGTTAGGAGAGAATTACAGCTGTCCCATCTTCTTAGTACCTTAGATTGGCGGGAAAATCCATAGAAATAATTTCAAGGAATATATACTATGTCGTAAATTATTTCTTTCTTTCTTTAAGTTTCTTTAATAATACGTGTTTTAAATTAACCAAACGCTAGACGCAAATGTTCTACACTTAATTCCTCTTTATATGTTTTTTTTATTAGTTTAACTTTAAAGTTAAAAAAGAAGATCCGATAGTGTTCATAGATTTTTTTAAAATATGGCTTGTTACATGGTAAGAAAAGATTAACAAAGATTGTTTTACTGAAAACTTCCCCCTATCAAAAATAAAAACCTAAATCAGTGGTAAGAATTAAATACTTAAATTTAAAGTTGACACAATTTTAGGAAATTTAATATTTCTGCTTCGAGAAGCAGAAGCATAATATATCTGCCTTACAGATGATTTGGCAATTTTAAATGTTAAAAAAAAACAAGTTATTTAGTTATTCCGAAGAACCACGTAAAGAAACTACGACAAAAACGCACGCCAAGGTCAGACCGCCAAGCTATGCCAACTTCCATTTTCTACCTCGACCACTAAATCCACAATTTTCTCCCTTAAATACTAGTTTAAACTAATCGGAAATGACTCAGATCGAATCAGGAGGGTTCATATTATATAATGTGAAGCTTTTTTAAAAAAAATTTCCCCCACAACATTTCGAAAATGCAGTTTAAAGTCGTTTTCTTCCAAAACCGCGGAGTTTAAAAAATTCACAGAAAAAAAACTAGTCGAGAAAGGTACTTTTTTTCTTCACGGAATTGATTCGTCGTTGTTTTCTCTCGTGTAATAAATTGTCGGCATCTTTTTTCTATCATTTTTCTGGGAGAAAGAGCAATTTTTATACCTCAAAATTCACCCGCCTATGGGACTTCCAATGTTAAAGATTTCTTTTTGCCACTCAAACAGGTTCGACTGTTTTTGACATGCATGGTTGCCGTACGGAGCGGGGAAAGCTGTCTCTATTTGTATTAGCTCTATGGGCTCCACCCGCAACTGCAAGGTGCTTCCATCGGAAAAAGGATTCGTCTGCAAATGCAAGAAAACAGATGCTGGGCCCAATTTTGCGTTGCTTTTTGGAGAAACTGAGGGTCATCTCTAATTGGGATGAGAATAATTGCCGGTGTTTTTTTTTCCTTCAGAAATCAACTATAGTTGGATTGCAGGCAGTGGGGATGCTAGTAAAGAAGAATAAGTCGTTTTTCATCTGAAAGTTAGGGAGAATTTCGGCTTCATATAATTGAATATTGATACAAGTATTTATCTTTCACCTGAATTTTACAGATTGTTTGAGTTAGAAAAAGTACCTGATTTGTTTTATTGTCCTTCTTTACTATACCTGGTGCCAAATAAATAAGTTAATTTGAAAAATTGGAAGAAAAATCGTTGAAGAAGATTCCATTAAAACTAAAATATCTATCTTGAAACAAATATAAACAGAATTTAAGCGCACAAATTCTGTTGCTCAAAAAACTAATATTAACGTATCTACTTTACCGAAATATTTTAATTCACTATACGGAACGAGACCTTTCATAGCTACGCACACAACTGTGAGAATTTTGGGCACTATGACTATGAGCCTAATCCACAATCCGATTCGGCAGACTTTTGTAATTTTCCTGACTGAATTCATTCACTAGGGTTCTGTAACAGATGCTGTTTAATAAAAACCATTTCCCAATCTCCCTTTCACTTCCCTTTCACCCCCTCTTTTTGCAAAGTAACGGATTGGACCCATAGCTCGTCGGCACACCCTTATTTTTTTCCCTAGAGGGTCACATAGTGGGGTTGTGCAGCATATTAAAACTGGTCCCCCAAAAGCTTATGGATTGGCTTTAGACTTTTGTGTGCCGATTGTGACGTCATCATCACCTGACTAGTTTGAAATTGATCAGCTTACTGTAATCCCTTCACCAAATTTTTTTTTTTTTTTTTTTTGAACAATGGTAGAATTTAAGAGGATATTATTTCAATGCAGATTAAGTTTTGAAACTGAAACCGGGTTTCCGCTACTATTTTGAAAATATTTATTTCTTCGAAAATTTAGTAGTATCAGAAAAAGAGCAGCGATAACAGTAAAATCTAAAGTAACCTGAATAATTTTGAAACCTGAATATTTCATAAATTCAAAAGTAAAACTAAGTACTTTGCTACGTTGTACAGTGTAACAAAAAAATTAACACTTTAAACCTTTTTCTACTTTTTTATAAAAATATTTTCATTGCTCTTTGTAAACGAGGTAAAGTATAATCATGAGTAACTTTCATCGTTCAAACTATTACAAGGATGTATTTAAAAGGAAGAAAATATTTTTGTACTAGCTGTTACGACCCGGCAAAGCCGGGTCTTACAGCTAGGCTAGCCTTTTATGCGAGCTTCGCTCGTTACTACTTCAAGTTCCTATTAATTATACATTAAATAAGAAGTTTAACTTTAATAATTTATTATTGTTGAATTAGAAACCAACTTCCCTAAAAGTAACTTTTTAACCTTTATTAAGTAAACCAACTTTCTTGAAAGATATTTATTTAAAAGCTATTATATTATTTTAAAATTTTAATTACTTTTATTTATTTATTTTTCTGATTATTGCGAGATGGCATCGAGTCAGTGAGTGACGTGGGCTTTTATATTTTTCTGATTATGATTATGATTATTATTGCGAGATGGCATCATAGTGTGCGAGCGTTCCAGAATCAGTGAGTCAGTGAGTCAGTGAGTCAGTGAGTGACGTGGGCTTTTATATGAGAGATTTTGTAGATTCGTTTGTTTACAAAACTTGTAATAGACAAATTTTTGAGAAATCTTCATTCTTCGTAGGGAATCGTTGAGAAATCATTTTATCATCTTGCATTTTTTTCACATTTCCTCATCATAAATCATGTAACAATACTGCTACATAAAATATTTATAATTCTAATATGATACTTAAAATATGCTTTTTTAGAATTATAGAAATTTAATAAAACAAAGCAATTAAGTGTGATTATTATTAATTTAGCAATTATTTTTTAGTGTTAAAATGAAAGAAATATGTAATGCTAAAATGCAATACCTACTGTGTGTTTATTTTAATTTGGAACACTAATACTTATTTACTTTTTATCATTTTTTATAATTTATGTAATTTGGATATGTTTTAAGATGAGAGAGATAATGGGCTTATCAAATTTGTAAACTAATATATTTCCTGTTCAATTTTACGTTTTAGAAAATGATAGCAGAGACTCTTAGGAGAATTTACTTAATTTCCGGGGGAATATTTATTCCCCGTTCACTAGTTTATTCTGAATTTATTGAAAAGAGATTACGCAATGAAATGAAGAATGAATTAAGGTGAAATTTGTTTAGTATAGATTTGGTTCTTTATTTTTCAAAACTTTTTTGAAGTTATCTCGGGTTGTCTGGATGAAAATACATTATTATTAACTAGCTGGTATATCCGCCCTTGCACTGATGCTTGCACTATTATAACTTCTGAAGCTAACTGAAGAATAACTGAAGCTTAAAGCTCCCAATCTTTTTCTTTACATTTTTATCAAAATCTATGTCTTACTTTTGTATCTGACAAAGGTGAATCTAAGGGGTGAATCTTAATAATAATTTAAATTTAATCTTCTTATTTTCACAAAAAGAACTGTATTAATAAAAAATGCGTGTGCCTTATCCCTCTTGGCCGACAGTAGCACCAGACCAAGTCCATGAAGCTGAAATCTCTTATTAATCTGAAGTCCTTATCACAACCAATACACATTAAAACATGCACAGAAGTAGCCTTTGTTATGTCGCATTTTGTTCAAAGAGGATTAACTTTCTGGCCCTCCACATGACGTTGGGAAAGGAGATGACCGGACCGCAATAATAAAGAATTTAGCAGAAGAGCACCATTAATAGAGAATTAATGGTGTTACTTTCAGGAAGAAAAATCTTAAACCTTTTTAGCATTTGTGAACCTAAACACATGCTAGACCCTCATCCTGGATTTGCCGCTGTTATCAGAGATATTCAAATTTGTATTGTGACAAGTATTTTAATAAGGGACAAACCATTAAAAATTCCCATACATCCAATAAAACAATTACTGAATATTGTTTTTTTTTACCGATAAATAAATTTCAAAATTATTTTTTGAGTCTTGTACCGTTGATTCAGTACTTAATTTATTATCATTACATTTCGCAAAACTATTGAACCAGTTCTGTGACGGGATGGTCTTTCCAAAACATTCCGTTACTAGCTCCCATTCAAAAAACCGTTCCACTTTGTGCACCCCTCATTACAGACCCACTTTTTGGGGAACCTGACATGTGCGGCCCAATGAAAAGTGTCCATCGATCGGACCATAGATCGGACACACCCGGATCCCAACATGTGCTCCCTGACAAATGAATGCGACAGGTGGCCAATCGGAAGCCGTTATGGCGGGAAAAATAATCAAACACACATCCACCCCCGATCGCCTGCGTCAACATCCGTTTTTTTAAGGGCAGGTGGAATGGGGAACAGAACGAAAAATCATTCTATCCGTTCTCTTTATTTTCTTCCTTTTTGTTCTTCTGGTTTTGATTTACCCCCTTTTGTTCTCTGTGGCGTTCTTTTCCTCTCTGACCATGAGACGAGGGACAGGTGGAGTTGGTCCGTTTTGTTGGAGAAGTGCGTTCCTGGTTTCCTTGTCTGGAATCAACAACATTTTCTGTTAATAAAATTATATTAGTCT
This sequence comes from Tetragnatha montana, assembly GCA_963680715.1. Classification (NCBI taxonomy): domain Eukaryota; kingdom Metazoa; phylum Arthropoda; class Arachnida; order Araneae; family Tetragnathidae; genus Tetragnatha; species Tetragnatha montana. The sequence goes on along the minus strand of OY796674.1, from coordinate 37,771,409 downwards.
GGTTTTTATTTAAATGAAGAAATTTATAGCCACCTGTTTTAAGTGTAATAATAATGTGCCGAAGAGGCATAGTTTAAAGTGATGAGCTGAAAATTTATATCGTTGTTTAAGTTCTTTTGCTAGCATTTTGAAAAGTATTTTTTTTAATGTTTTAAAGTACCTATATATGTAGTTCATCAATTAAAAGATAAGTAACAAATTGTGGCAAAATACGATGGCAAGATATTATTTGGAAGGGAACCAAAAAATGTGATTTATACCATGATAGAAATGAGGAAATCAGTAATAAATTTTAAATGTAAAATATGTTTGATGTTCAACTTAAGATACTACACATATCTTTTTCATTAATTAATGTGTTATTTTTGTATTTTTCGAAATAACATACTTTTTATATTATTGAAAGTGTTCCTAAGTAGGGCACCTGGGACACTTTAAGAGGTTTTTAAAAAATTTTATTATGAATTCTCTTAAATAGATAGTTGGTCAGAATTTTTTTATTTTCTGGTAAAATGGATAAATTTAATATATGAGTTGTGTTTGAAAAAATATAAGTGTATAAAAATTAGAAAAACAATTTAATGAAAAGTTTTCCTAGGTATCTCATTATCCCCTATAGAAAACCTGTGTTTCATTTGGAGATAAATATGTATAATTTTATTCATTTTCTTGAATTTTTATTGTAAACGTTTATTTTTACATTAAACTAAACAATCGATTTAATTTTCTCTCTTCTCTACATAAGTTCTTCTCATTCTGGATTATAGCTCTTTTCCGCTCACTGATAGTAGTTTTCTCACTAATTGATATCAAATTACTTTAAATGTGTTAAGGGGTCATTTACACTTTTCACTGTTCATCTTGGAGGAATCATTCCAAAATAACAAGTGTAAATTGTCTTTTACACTCTTTAATCCAGCGATTCAACAGAGAGGATCACTTGCGATTAACATTGAAAGTAAAAGAGTGTAAATGGGCCTTCATTCAAGTTTCACAATTTCATTATTTTTTAAATACATTAATTTATTAATGAATTTACATTACTGTAATTAAAATTTTTAAAAACACTTTTCTTTATTTAAGAATTTTGTTAATAAGCTTTAAAATTATGGGGAAACGATTTCATTGATGAACTGAGTTAAAAATCTAGACTGAAATAAACAGTTAATTTAATATAGGTATAATTTTGGTTTGACAGGTTAATAAAAATAGTGTCCGAAATCGAAAAAAAATCATCAAAATTTCTGATAGTCTCCAACTTACCATCTATCTACCCATTTCATGTCAAGCTCCCGGCTGTATCTTCTCATAAATTTATATTTTCATTTGAAATTGGTTCCGTATAATTTCAAAGAAAAATAAGAAATGGATTAAAATGGAGAAGACACTAAAACAACCGTTCTTTAAAAAAATTAGCAGTATCAAAGAAAATAATACTAATTAATAACCCAAAATAAAAAAAACAACAATAGACATAAACTGAACAGTTTTAGTAATGAAATTTGAATACATACACGAAACAAAACATTCTCAACAATGAAATAAACATTGAGTTCTTTGAAATGGAAGTTTTCCCCATTGTTGCTCATAATCAAACCTAAGGAATGTATTTCTGGATTGTTTAATTCGCTAATGCTCACTTTAAAAACATTTTTAGCTCTCTGTGGAAAGTTATTACATTGGCTTTTCATTTCTCCTGTTTAAAACTTATTTTTCTTTAAAGTTATACAGACCAGTTTCAAAGAAAACTAAGAATTTAAACGCATCTTCGAGGAGAGGTAACAGATAGCTCGTTATAAGATGGGAAAGCTGGAGACTAAAACGCAGAGTAAACCTTTACTTTTCAGTTTGTTCACAGCAATTTTAATTAATCATTAAAACTAGAATTCTAGATTAAGACATGTTCAATAGTTGCTTATTTTAAACTGTGGTTTTTGTTTGTGTATCACTATCATTCATTCTGAATGGAAAAAATATGTAGTTGAATATTAATTTCTCTCCCTAATTTTCTGTTTTCACAATAATGTAGAATGTTTTTTTATTTAACAGAACTTTTATTAATGTTTCAAACTTAAAAATTTTAACTAATTTAAAATAGGACACAATTTTTTAAGTATGTTGAGTTTTCCTTTTCAGTTTGCTGAAAGTCAGTTCCGCTGCAAAATATGTTTTATCATAACATTTCAAGTATCCTTACCAAATTTGGTAACATTCAATTCGAAAGAATTAAGGAATATTAGAGCTGAAACCAAGCCTTTCTGGTTTTTTTGGGGGGAGGGATGTGGATTTGGTTAAATTCCATATTTAGAAACTTATTTCATTCACATATATACTTGATTTAACGCAGCTTTCTAGATAGTGAAAGTCAATTTTTGAACCAAGTTGTATGTAAATTTTAAAATTCCGGGATAACACATAGTTCTGTTCCAAAAAAAAAGGGGGCTCTTAATGCCCTCCTCCCAGAACTGTGTTAATACAGTGTTTGAACATATTTTTAGATTCTGGGACCATTTGGTGAGTCCACCGGAGAAAGCACCTTCTTGCTACACAGATGAATCCTCAAGGAAAATATACAAGATAATATGCTTAACTTAATCTAGAGAAATTGAATGATTTAGGTTCCAAAATATAGACCATTTTGGTAACCAGTTATATGTACTCGTATGTCTTAACGAAGCATCAGTTTTGTGAATTTCTGAATGATACCTATATATTATTAAACCAACTCAGTTGACGAGTTGACAAGATTGCAACCCGCATCACAGAAACATAGAACGCAAACAAATCTTTACATAAATTTTCACAAAAACGCATTTTCAACAAGTAATTAAAATTCGCGCCATTTCTCTTCCTTTGTCGATTCTCCCTGTTAATGAGTTCGTTAGTGGCGACGGCACCATCTGCGGTCCGCTCGCCTTGCACCTGCCGCAGCGGTGCAAATTCCCGCGTGCCCACGCGAACTTCGACTAGACCGCTCGTGCCCGAATACTGGAGAGAGAGACTGAGACTGACTGACTGCCTTTTTTTAAATTTCAAATATATGTATTATGTATTGCATGATAAAAAACTACTCAAATAACTAATTAAAAAAATTAATAATCCTTTTATCAGAAACAAAAACTATCATTATCTATTATTTATGCTTTAATTAGAAGTACCATATGTATATCTATATACTATACAATGCATATAAGTATTACAAAAGCATGATGGATTTAGAAATTACAACAGGTTCCATCATTGACCTGACCTACTGCTTTTTTTTACAAAAATATATAATACGAAAATCAAAGCAACGACAATTATTATAAACTTGAAACGAAAACAATGCACTTAAGGGCAATATGTTTTGTACAAATATTTACATGAAATCGGATTCTTTTAATTTTTTACTTATACATTATACAAATGATAAAATTTGATATTCAAAAAACGTACAAAGAATATGATACTTTGCATACAAAATGCATTTCAATATTTTGCGAAAATCTTCAAATCCCCAAATACTTTTGAAAAAAGATGGTGCACAATGTAGGTACTATTTTAGAACCTTCCAAAATAAAAATTAAGTGTGGTTCTCAATTTAAAAGTTATAACTATAACTTTAGGGAAGGTGCTTAAAAGGTCTTGTAGAATGGTCTTGAAAAATTACAGGAAAAGCAATTGAAAAAAAGAAAGTGAAAGCCCTTCATGCATTGATGCTCAGGTCGAAATTGCTTATATTAAATTTTTCAGGTGTAAGTTGTGTTAATTCCAATTTAGAGTAGTACAATTTTTTTGGAAGGTGATAAACATGTTTTCGATTGCGACCATCATCCATACTTTCATCTCGCCAACACTTTCCCGAAAAACAAACACCCCTTTCCGATCGATCCGTCCGAAACCGAACGCGGCACGCGAAATCGTGACGATTGTTGAAAAAGCGATCCGATACGGCACACTCCGACGCACGACCCTCCGGAGTTCGGGCACGCGCAATCTACCTCCCCCCTCAAGCCAGATGTTAAAAGTTTTCGAAATAAACTAGGAAAAAAAGGGAGGTCGAACAGATGCCCCCTTGTTCGAAAACGTTAGGCCCAAGACTCACAAAAGCCCCCATTGTGCAGTACGGGTACATTGTATCAAGGGGGAGAGAGATCTTTCCTATTCTTTTCCCGAATGCGGGGTAGGCCCCCGAACCTACTTCTCCGCGTTCTCTTTTTTTTTAATATATTCCATATTATTAATTTTATTCCAGCACGCGCCGCTTCCACGCACGCTCTCCGCACGCGACAGAGAAGGAAGGGGGGATCTTTTTCTTCTATTTTGTTCTTTTCTTCTTCCGCTTAACTGTTCTGGGCGCTTCCTGCAGGTAGGCCCCCCTCCATTCGATAAGTTTCGCTTTTTATCAAAAGGGGGGGGACCCAAAGGTGCAGGTCGTGCAGGGGACGAGTAGCGGGGCCCCTCTTCAGGTGGTCTTTGTTCTTTCGCTCGGGGTCGCACATGCGTTCGATTTGGAGTACGGCGCATCAGGGTGGGTTTTTTTGCCACCTCCTTCCTTTGGTTCTGCGTGGAGTTGGTGGCGATTTTTACGACGGGTAATCCGTGTGGTAAACAGCGGTCGTAAAAGTCCGTGGATTTATGGGCAGCATGTGCAAAAGCAGTGCATATCCCCCACCGTGGACAATATCAGGTTACTTGCTTTTGGAGGAAAAAAAACGTCGTAAAACGGGTCTCCTTGCAAGTGAGAGTGTATTGCGAACACAAACCTGTCCTTATAGTTTCAAAATACTATATAAAAAATATACTATACACCCCAATGTTCTTGGTTATTTTTTTTCTTACATTTTGCTGATGTTCGTAATCAAAAGTGCAAAAAATGAGTACTCAAATAGATGGAACAGAAAAATAAATATCTTTCTTCATGAAAATATTACACTTTGATAAGTTTCTACTAATTATATTGCGTCTAAACATTTTAGATAAAGTTTTGAGTTCTTTCCATGCATGTTAGTAATTCCCATCGAATGAAAAAAGTTTAAATTAAGTAGGTCATTATATTGCACCTCCTTTAGAAAATTAAAAAAAAAAAAATATTTTTTAAAAATAATAATGAAGTGAAAGCTTGTGGTTCCTAATTATTTATTGGAATAGCTGCACGCATTTATAGTTATACTAAAAGATATTTAACACTATTTATTTTTGTTTTCAAATTCAAATTTATTTACAAAAAAATCCTCATACAAACAAAAGGAAACAAACATACATACTACATGGCTAAAATAAGAACAAAACTCAAAAGAAATTTAATATAAATCCCAGAAGAACCGTAACTAATTTATGTGTCTACAGATTTTCTTGAAGTGAATAAATTAATAAAATATTCTCTAATAGTATGTTACTAATAATATGGTTCTAAAATATGTGTGACCATATATTTTTATATAAGTCGCATTTTTAGAAGACAGTCTGAAATTTCTGAAAATTAAAAGAAATTATTCTTAACACACGAATGATATTTTTTATCCTATTCACTTTCTAGTACAAGTTTTACTGATGCAAATTTATGATTAACTAAAATCAACTTAAGCATCAATTTAATCCTTTGGGGGAAAAAACTTGTTTTGTTTTGTTTTACCCAGTTTGTTTTAAAATACAAAATCAATTATAAAAGTATTTTAGATTAAAATTAATTTTGTATTATACAGAATACCAGAGTAGATAAGACGTACTAAAATGTTAATATCAGTGTCCATCATATTGTCGACTCATGGATAAATGTGGTTAAGAACTAGGGTGGATAAAAAAAGGAAAATTCTCCCGATAAAAAAGCTTGGTGTAGAAAAAGTTGCAATTAACTACTATACATAATATCTGAATGTTTTTTGGTAATTAAAAAATCGTGAAAAAAGTATGTATAAATATTGTTAAAACTCTTACAATTTTTTCATTATTTTCTTTTGATGAAATGTCATATCGATATAATTTTCCCAGTTTTAGCTTTTTATCACCCCTCTTTATGAGTGATATTTTTCTTAATTAAAGAAATTTTGTAAAGTCGTTTCATATAATTTTTAACTAACATAGAGCTAAAACTCTTGAAACATTAAACCATCATCATGATATATCAAATTAGGGTCCTTTTTATGTATTTTTATCCTCTTTAAATCAAACTGCATCGCAACTAAATTCCTTAAAACAAGTTTTTTTAACTATAAAATTAATTTTTAACTAATAATAAAGGTCTCCAACTAATTGAAAAGGATTATCAATAATAACTTTACTTGGTCTTACGGCAAGTTTCTTATTATCTTCCCATTTCATGTCAATTTATGGGAATTTGAAATTCCCTAGGAAATGTTGTAGCTATATTTTAAATTAGCAGTAACAATTCAAACAATTCAGTTATGCAGTTAATGCAAACATTAAAGGCCTGAAGTAAAGAAGCAATATAATAGTAATGGGTGTAACGCTGATCTCAGTAAATAAAATTTAGAAACACGAAGTTAAAATATTATCAACGATAAAATATGCAAGGAAATCTTAAATAGAGAATCAATTGTAATTTTTATAAACAAACATAAGGAAATTATTTCTTTATCATTCAATTTAGGTACTATTATTTATATTTAAAAACATTTAGCTTCTTGTGGTAGGTCATTACATTGACTTTTCCATTTTCTTGCGTGAAACATACATATTTTTCTATGAAATTATACACGTACAAATATACGTTTTTATAGTTTTTAAATACTTCAAAAGAAGTAGTGTAGTTTTAAAGATTTTCTATTGTAAAAATATTGCTTAGTATGAAAGAAATACAAATATTACATCACACTCTGCATGAAGTTTTTAATGCAAGATTATTATTTAATTTTGATTAAAAGGGATAATTATAGTGAACTTTTTTGATTATTTTTAAAGGGGAACATAATTCATGGTTTAAAAACTAATTTAATATTTTAATTGGGTGCATTGCACTAGTAAAGAAACATTACGTAGCAAAGTGTACAAAAATAGTTTCATTTTCTATTAACTTTTACGATTATTAGAAAATTTGTTTTGTGTTTATTCAAACGAATGTTATACCATATACCATGTCCGACGAATAAACGAACATTAGGACCATACATGCTCGTGAAATCACGTCTCCCGTAATGGATAATCAACTCAAAAGTTTGTGCAGTGGTCAGAGTGGTTTTATTCAACCCTAATAAGCCAACAAAGCGGATTTGTATCAAAGCTAATTGCATGTAGACTTAATCACGCTTAGAAAAGGGAGCCGTCGTAAAATTTTAGTGGTTGAGAAGGAAAAAAAAGTGATGGAGAAGGAAGAGAGCATAAATGACAGCTGACTGTTTTCCTATGAACACTTTTCATTTTAGGATTAATTGTATTTAAACACCTAAAATCATCATTAACAAAATACTTTGATAAAAAATAATGCTTGGTAAGAATATTTAACTTATACAAAACTGAAAATAAGAAGTATAATATTATTTCTATGTAAATTAATAGGTTTTTACTAGCTTTGACTGATAAACAAAGAAACAGTTGTGCTTCGATCGAATTATATTTATAATGATATATTTATATGAAAAAAAAATCCACCAAGTACTATTTTTTATCATTCCATTTCGCCAGGATTTTTTTAAAAAAATCATCTAGTATTTTTCACTATTTTCTCCATTTTACATTTATAAAATTGTGTTCCGATTTTTAAAAATTTTATGATTTTTCTTTCCTATACGGTTTAACTTACGATGTATGCATTTTATTAGATAATACTGTCTCTCTCCTAACACTATGAAAGATAATACTATTCCCCTTTTAGTACATCTAATCAGTTTCTACAAAAAATTGTCATAATCTCGTTCTTTTTTAATGTTATAATTAAGTAAATATGTTTCTCTGCTGGCTAATATAATTTTGTACTATTTTTATTGATACATTTTTTGAGATAAAATTTAAATAACAGATCAAAGTCCAAAATTTCTATAATTTTCTTTCTTATTGCGTTTCTACTACAGATGTTATGACATTTAAAACCTATAATAATATAATGAACGCTGCTTATAGGCTTGAAATGCTCGAAAGGAATATTTTAAGATTAGTGTGACAATTCTAGATGTGAAGAAAATTTTCTTCAGACATGTTTGGGGCGAACACCTCTTTGTGACAAAGTTAGGGATTAGGGAAAGAGCTGATGAATTTTAAAATAATTGGAATCCGTAAATGCTTTTCTAAGTAGTAATTATCCTTTCGTAAATTTTTTAGTACAAAATCATGCTGTCGATAAAAAGTTTTAATTAAGACAGGTAGAGTTAAGTACTATTTAAATGTTATTGATTCACTCATCCTACCGTACCGCTTACCACAATAAAAAAATCATTATAAATCAATTTCCACTAAACATTTTTAATCGCAATTGATTTTTTCAATGCAATGGAATTATTGTAATTTATTTTAACAGAGGGAATTAATTGCAATGAAATGACCAGCACCTTATCCTGACCACGTCTAAAGAATCATTAATCGATGACGCACACTTCAAAAAGGGGGGTCTGCCCCCAAAAGGAGAGGGTTTCTCGTAGAGGGCAGGTGACACAACGGAAGCAGTGCCCAAAAGAACAAACAGGGCCACACGCGCCAACCGCTACCATATTGTACCTGCAGCTGGCATCGACTCGTGCCGCCGCCGCGGCATTCTGGCACAGAGGGGATCGTAATCGGATAGAGCGCGCTCCCGAATAATAATAGGCCACCTGCATCTGGCAACGCGCTGCTAATTTCTGCAGCTGCTAATCGAGGGTTTCTTCTCTACTTTTTTGTGTATCGTTTGCGGGGTTTAATTTATTCACCTCCGGTGGCATCCACTGCGGAAAAGGGTGAAAGAGAGATTTTTTAGAAAAAAAAAATTCTGAAAGGGGGTTGATACGAGTGTGCCCTCTTTTAACGGTTTGCAGTGAGGAAGAAAAAGTCAAGATGAGGGGATGTGCCTGCCCCTCGATCTATTATTTTGTTTGGCGTTCGTCAAAGGGGTGATGCGATGACATATGTTTGAGAGGAAGTGGGCATTAGGAGAATCCCTGTAAAACGTTCTTTGTTACTAGTGTACTCTGATGGCCGAAAAAACAACTTTACAAACATGCTAGCTAAGCTGCGCGATCTCCTTAAAATGAACGTTTTTATGTAAAACCAAAATAATTTTCATTGCAGTATTTTATTATTATAGATTTCGGTTATAAGTTATGATGTTTTTAATTGAAACCGATAGAAATGAATTGCATAAAACAAATTACGTAAAAAAAATCTCGTTAGTTTTTGTATAGATTTTTGTTATTGCCTATTAATTTATGAACTTATAACTTGATTAAAATAATAAAATTGAACATAACTTGAAATTTGCATGATATTGATTCAGCAAAAATCAATAGTGATACTGAAGTAAACCAGTTTGAAAGATGAATTATGTTGTTTTAGAAGTAATTGCACTTATTCTAAAAAGCGATTTACACACAGACATTAAAATTCCAAGGCATTTATCAATTTTCTTACAATGTATCAAAAACGACAAACTTGTTTTTGAAGGAAAATGTTTTCTGTTTTATAATTCATTTTAAAATAATGTTATTTATTAAATTATATGTTGTTACCATTAAAAGTGCATTAAACTTTTATGTATTCATAAAACTTCCTTCATATTAAAAAAAACCCTCAAAATTAAGGCTTAGGTAAATTATTTTTTTTTATTAATAACTCCAGTTTTATGAATATTTAATACAATTTATCAAAATAAAGCAAAAGTTGTATTAGCAGAGAAGTAAAAGCGTCATTAATATCCTAACTAAAAGTTATATTTTATTATCATTGCATTATTTTTTAGCATTACAAGCTTTAGATACCGTTCATAATAACTTCCTAAAACTTTGGGAAATAAACATAAAATTAGTAATTTTAGTTCATATTAAAGTAAACTAATCATTACAAAATATTATCTATGCTTTCATATAAAAAAATTTGAAAAATAAAACACCCAAGAAAAACGTATTCAAAAGAAATAAAAAGGAAAGAACTGCTTTGTAAAAAGCTGGAGCTTAATCTACTTAAACACAGTTACATTAGTACTCTTACTTCATTATTTTTGTTGTAAATTTTATGTCACTTTTATGAAACGGTAAAGAAAATGGTACTATTCAAGTATTCTATCAATTAATTAGTTAGTAACCACCATTTGCAAGAAACTACAAACTTCATAATCAATTTATAGTTTTTTAGAAATAACCCAAATAGTTTTTATCATAAATGTAAATTTATATTTCTGTAATAACTATTTTAAATTTTGTGTTTAAATTTCATTATTCTTATTATGCCCTTCACTTTAATAAACATCATATATTTACTGAATATTTTTCATTAAAAAATCATATTTATTATTTAATTAGAGTAGTTTATAGTTGATTGATTAATCCTTACGTTTATGTATCTTTGAGTGTTTCGATTAAAATATGTCTACCAGTTTATTTATAGTATGCATAAAATTTGCCCATCATATTTGAGTAATTTTCAATTTTAAAAGCATTTTTAAACTTATAAATTTCATTTCATTGGTTTTTTATTCAAAGTAAACACATAAATTATACAACTTCTATACAACTTCTATATAACTTAAATAAGAGCTCTATAAGTATTATTCATGTTTCCATTTTTATTAACCAAATAAATTCAGTTAAACAATTCTTCCAATGATTGCAAAAATATTCTTTATCATTTTTTTTTAAATTTATGATCTTAAAATATTTACTTGATATTTCTTGAAAGCTAGAAAATATTTTTGTATTTATCAACAAATCATGAATATTTTAAATTTATAATAATTTAATCATACATATTTTAATCATATTTTGTTCATAATTTGTTTTTGGAGAAACATAATATAGTGAGAGATATAATGTTCCCGGTTTCATTCTTCTATCATCCTTCTTTTAGTAGTAAAAATTTTCTAATTGCAAAAGAACTTGTGTAAAGTTGTTTTTCCAGTTTTTTAAACAGGTAATAACTCTAGAACTATACAACTTAAAAACATGAAATCAGTTTTTGTTTTTAATTTTATTATTCTCTTTGATTTGAAGTGCATCATAACAACCCTTTTCAAAAAAAAAAAATCAAAAATTAAAAAAAAAAGAAAAAAATTTGTTTTGAAAAATTTTTATTTAGAAAATTTAAAGCTTTTTAACAAATTAATTATAAAATTATGTATAAACATTTAAAACATTTAACGAAACATGTTAAAATACAAACATCTAATTTTTTTACTTCTAACATGTCAAATCAAGAGAAATTAAAAGTTTCAGAAAATAAAAAAATTAAATATAAACATAACTCTAAGGTATATTTAGGTGAAATTGATGCACATTGAATTAACTTAAAGTTGAGAACTAGCTCTGTAAGATTTTATACCGAATCTATTAAAAGTTGTATTTTCTGTAATATATGTGACATTTTTGGATGCTTAGGTCTTATGAAAGATCCTTCAAGGGATGTTACGAATTTTCCGTGAGTGCTCTTGTTCTATATTTGATGGGATATGTTTAGAGACTTGCCAAAATTTAATTTTTTCTACATAATTGAATTTTGGTAGAAATGTTTATTTTAGGTGTAAAAAAGCTTTAAATTTTCTTAATAAAATTTTTTCAAAACAAACTTTTTTCCCCCAATTTTTTTTAAATTTTCAATATGTTTAACTTTTATCATTTAAAGCAAAAAGTAAATAAAAGACTACTAACTAATCTTTATTATTCTTGGGTTCATTCTCAACTAAATTATGGTTTAATGATTTGGGGAGGAGATTTTTTAACAAATCTAATCAGAATAGATAAACACCAAAAAAGGTTTTTAAAGTTTTTAATAAATCATGTTCACTCAATTGATATTAATCATTTTAAATATTTAAATATTCTTCCAGTTCGTCACCTTTTTTTCTATAAAGTTTGTCTTTATTTATATTCAAATCCGAATGCATGTATAAAAAGAAACAATATTAATCCACGTAGACTAAATGTAATCTATCTAGTACCAAAACCTAAAAAGGCTATGTTCTGCAAAAATTTTTGTTATTTAGCTCCTAAATTATTCAATGCCTTACCTACAGATATACAAAACAGCCCTTCGAAATATTTATTTAAGAAGAGGTTAAAGGATTTCTTGTTTTCTATTGATAACATCGAGAGTTTCCTTTCTTTGTAGTTATTCATCATTATCCTTTCAAAGTGTTTATTTACTCAAATATATGAAAATGTCTTTTTTTTTAAATTAACTTCATATATTTGCTAGTGAATATTTTATGTACAATCCTATGGCTAGCAGTAATTATAATTTATTGGCGCCCTGTTTGCCACACCACTTCTTTAAATTTCTTTGTTTCCTTTCCTTTTTTTTATAAATTAAACTTTATATGTGTGAAATGTCTCACCTACATGGATCGAGTATGATCCCAGGTTTCTATAAACATTTGTTGTATTTGTTCGTTATTATAAATAAATAAATAAATTTTAAAAAAAATGCAAGAAAAGAAACTTCTTTTGATATTAGAAAATTATTACTACCAAAAGAGGGTGATAGAAGAATGAAACCTGGAACATCATATCGCTTACTTTATTAGTTCAAAATGTGAGGGTTTAATCTTTGGTTTTTTAGATGTTTTGTAAAACAAATTAGCACTTTTTTTAAACTTTAAGGCTTTTGCGACTCGGGTTAATACTTTTTAATGAGCTAAAATTTTGCAAAAATCCTTTATTTGTATAATGGAACAAATTAGAGGGGCGTCGCATAAAATTACTCAAACTTTAAAAATAAGGACCACCCTAATATAGTTAGGTATAAAATAAATGTGTTACGCCCAAAAGAGAAAAGGTTTTAATTTCAAAATATCTAGTACATACATGATATTCAGATTTAATCCAACAAAAAGATTAACCTTATATTTTTTGGAGAACCTTATTTTTTTAAATATTTACTATTGTTTATTTAAATAAGTTTATTTAGAAACAAATTTAAAAGAAAAATGTAACTTAAAAGAACATATTTACTTGATGGCTAGGAATATTTTATAGATTATTTGACTGCTTAATATTACCCGTCTTGTAAATCCAAAACTTTTCTACAAAATATCATTTATATTTTTACACTTAAAATTACTTTTTATCAAGTTTCATTTGAAAGGGTGAGTGAAAGAAGGAGGTATGTGACATTTTTCCAGAAAATTGAATTATCAACTGTAGTGGATGAATATTGTGCATTCAGTCCTACAATTTAGTGTAGACGCCATCTTTCTAGGACCATTAATAACAGAAAATCAATATCCTGATAGAGGTATAGTATGTGAACACAAAAGATGCAATAAAAAAATATATAAGGCCAAATATCTCGAAACAAGCTTTTTGTTACACATTCCGGACACCCCTTCATTATTTTGTCCAATATTAAATAAACTTCCAATTGATAAAAGTTTTTTTGAGAAAAAGATTCAAACATTTTAACTCATTATCGTACAATTCCTATTAATAATAAATTTAAAAATATGTGAAATGTTGTGTTAATTGTAAGAAGCTAAGCTATTTTTTAATAAATGAATAGCTTTTTAGGTAATAATTTTAAAAAAGTATTCTTAGAACAAATCAGAAAAGAGTGAAAGGAAAATCCCTACAAAACATCTTTTATCCTTTTCTTTCCATGATATCCTGGTAAAATATCCAAACCATCAATTTCAGGAGATGGATATTGAATTGCTGGCAGCTCACTTTCTTTAAAAACTGAACACAAATATAATATATTCTCGTTTTTTTTATTAATGGAAAAAATATTTGTTATGATTTTTCCACTCAGAGTGCTTTTTCACTCATCAAAAACTTAATACTCACATAAAACTTAATAATAATTAAAAATTTGTTAAAAATTTTTTTTAAGTGTCAAAAAACTCTGAAATTTAAGAAAACAACTTAAAAAGGCCTAATAATATATCCAGCTTAATTGATTGTTGTAAATGTAAACTTTAATGTAAAATAAATATGGCGGCTTCTAAAAATGGATTTTGTATTATTTATGCAGGCGTTCAAATGTAAATAAATGCCATACTCCATTGGGGCACATTTGAACAGAATATATCAGTTTTTATAATGATGATTCAAGTTTGAAATTTTTGATAAATATCTAAAAAAAGGTACTAAAATTTCAGAATAAACTCATGAATGAATTAGTTTTTGTTTCAATATCTTATAAATGCAAGAAAAATAGTCAAAAATATGCTTTTTGTTCAAATGTGCCCCTCTCTCTTATTTGATAAAGATTTAGATTTAGATCTTACTTAATCATTAGGAAATGTTAAAAAAGGTATCGAATCTGCTTTTTACTCTGTCTTGAAAAACATGTCATGGTTTCTTCTTAGGCCATGAATATAAATTTCAAATGTGATAATACCCATTAATATAGATTTTTGATTTTTTTTTTTCCTGAGAAGATGGCAAAATGCATCGAGGCTCTCAGGCTGATTTATGATCTCCGGGATCGACGGGTCCACACAGGTTCCCCTAAAACTTTCACGTGTTTACTCTGTTCCGCTGTTATTATTATTTCTCCCTGGTAAACAATTTCCCTCGGGTTACCCGCTCGTGCTGCGCATACAAAAACGGGCGAAAACAACTAAACTCGCGCGTGCTCGGCGCGTGCATGACGTCAGGCGGACACCAGATGCAGTGCGCGAGTAACGGATTTCGGGCCCCAGATGGTTTCCTCCCCGATGGTGACACAATGGGATCACCTGGGGGGGGCAGAGAAGTCTCGTTAGCAGAGGCACTTTCAAAATTCAATCGGGACCTAACGGAATAAATGCAGAGTGAACTGAAAGGACGCGTCAATGAACGGGCAGCTGGGGGACGGGGGAGTAAACACTGAGGATGTTGTGGAGGGTCTTCGTAGTGGGAGGAGGAAGAGTGGATCAAGAGAGAGTTTTGGGGGCAGGTCAAGCAGTGAGCAGTCCTCCCTCTTTAAAGCCACAAGACTGTCAAATACTGGTGTGTTCAACCCTGAAGCTTATGTGATGGGCTCTATTTAGAAGAGGTCCTATTCCGACTGAATTGGAGGAAGGCTAGTACCTCATTTGACCACCACAAATTGAGGATAAGTCTTTGCGCCATTGTTTAGGATAATTCGGCCTGAATAGGGTTTAAGTTTTTCTATTCCCTATAATGTCACCTTATTGACCACATGTCCCTATGGTCTGTTACTTCTCATTTAAAAAGAAAATTTTACAAAAATCTTACATCTAGCCTCACAAAATTTCATCGTTATAAAAATAGCTCTTAATATATCCTTTGTTATCTCCTGGTTTGGGTTTCCAAAGTCCAAATTAATCAAGCTACCCTACCACCAAAGGTATTAAGCGAAGTGGAGAAAAATACAGTTGTTTTTAATAATTTATTCTGGGAAGGTTGTATTTTGGCATTAAGGGTTATCTTGTTCTTCAGTTTTATATAGGTTGAAGCCCCGAACATGTTGATTTATCCGGCTGTACTGCAGCTGGTGATCGTGAAATCTGAATAATTTTTTGTTATTATGTAAAATTAGTTGATATTCTGATGGAACAGATAAGAATAGTTGAAAACAGTTGGAATTTCTCAGGATCCACCGAATTTTCACATTTAAACCTGTGATTGGTAAAAATCACCAAGGGAGGTATTCAAGTTCCTAAAAGGTGATTCTGCGGTGTTCTGTCTCAAATCGAGCGCTCCTTTTAGGCATCCATCGATACAGCCAATTATCTAGAGCGTTTAGGGAGCGAATGCTCCTTTCTCTTGTATACTTTCTGCATGGAATACCGCTAGATAAAATTGAATCGTAAACATGTTGGTTACCAGTACTCGATCTCGATACCCAAGAATCCAAGTATAGATTCTTCGCATCACTATTGACATCAATGGGCAAGTTGTCCTTCTGTGGCTCCCTCCCTTTACACCCCATCGCCCCTCCGAAATAGTAATTCAATCTTCCTTTCGAAATCGATGCACCCGCTAATTATTGCTTCTACTAATTGCCGGATATGCAGGCGCGTGCACCCGGACATCGTATGGTAGCGGCGCCGGACCGTGGAAACAAGTTCATTAGCGGCCGACAGGTGAAGGGACCGCGGCGCAGGTTCCGTTTTGAGCATATGGGTGGTGTGCAAACAGCGGTGTACCGTTCCGCAGGGGGGTTTGTGTTTGTTCAAGGTGTGGAGGCTATTAAAGAACCGGACTCGGCCGCTAATTAGCTATTTTATAAAACCCCTGAAACACCTTTGCTTACTGGGTGATTCAAAATTCATAGCGATAGGAGGAGTAGGTAACCTGAAGATGATTCGGAGAGAGGTGTTACAAACGCGAGCTTCGTTTTTGTTTCCCCTTATTCTATTACTTTACAGCTGTCCGGCTAGACCAATAGACCATATTTTTAAGGGGTTCGCAAGGATAAAAAGATTGGAAACCATTACAACAAAACTAAAATTACTTCATTTACCACGCTTAAAGATATACAATTGAAAAGTGATACATTCCTTGGGTCATTAAAGATCTGAACTACTTTTTTTTTAGGGTGAAACCCATTTTTATTAACGTTTTATTGAACAAAACAATAAAAAAAAATTTTTAAACATTTGAAAACACAAAGATGTAGAATAGCCCTAATGCTAAATTTGACTACAACCACATTTTTCACACTGAAACTTTAAATAGCTTTGAGGCAAAAATTTGCTGAAAGAGTTTTATAACACCCTTAAATCGTTTCTTTTTATAGGAGTGTTCTGAAAAGATTTTGGAATAGATGTTATGTAATCCCTCTTTGACAATTATTTAAAAAAAAAAATTCAATCCTACACCCGTTTGCGGTACTTATGTCATTATTCGATGAGCAGCCCAGTAAAAAAGAAGAGAAAGTACAAAATTAAAGGTAAAAATAAGCCTATATAGTAGGGGTCGGCAGAAATCTTACGTGCAGTCCAAATAATTTTGAAAATTTTTGAAAGGTCCATGTAATTTTTGATTAAATTGAACTTTTTTGATTTTTTTTTTACGTTTTTTAAAATAACACAAACTACATTATAGCAATGAAAACCTTGCAAATTTGTGAACTTTTTCTTCTTTGGGGCCTGAAAAAGTGCTATTTACTCATGCTAATTTTTTTTAGAATATTCACAATATTTTCATGAAATTTTTTCAGAGTTTTTCAAAATATTGTCAACAATATTTTTGCTAAAGCTTTTGCTTTATCTATTTCCTTTTGTTTTTAAACTAAATTTTTAAACTTTTTTATTTAGGCGCTCTGGGCGCTGTAAGTTATCTCAATGAATTTTCCATGCTGGTCAGTTACCTTGGGGTAGACCTTACTTCCATGGCCCTAGGAGACGTTGTTTCCAAATAAAAGTCTTGAAACGGACTTTTGAAATACCCTGTATAATCAACAAGAATATTTTGAATAGTAATTCATAATTAATATATTTTACTTATTGTATTTATGCAATTTTCAGAAGAAATCTTTGAGGCTTAATTACGGAATATTTTTCTTTCGAATCATGACTGATGTTTGATTAAGTGCCTAATACTACAATTTGAGATATTTGAACCCTAATTACACAAAAACTATTTGAAAGGAAAATGTAATGAATTATAAAAGGAAATGAATTATAGCATTTTGCGAAATTTAATGTTTGATCATATTTGCTGATAGACAGGCTTTTGGGAGAGAAAGATTTTTGTTAAGTTATAGATGTGAAAGAGAAATTAAGTGCTATTTTAAGTATATAAGAGTTGCATTTATGTGAATAAGCAGTTGTCGGTGTCGGTGAGTGGTGCCGTTTTATTATCTGTCATCTTTGAAAAATTGTTTACGTAATGTTTAACCTTTTTCCGTTAATTTAAGTTATTAATCATTACCTCTTTTTAAATTGCAAATATTTCTGAGCTGAGGGAACACATATTCAACAGCAGATGTCGCACACTGATTTTTTTTTTTGTTGATAGATCTTATCTCAAACTTATTTTTTGCAGAGAAGTAGACCATCTTCTTTCCATCTGGTAGTATGAGATGTTTTCATCTGAGAAAATTAATGAAATTTCATATGGTAGATTTTTTTTAAACATTATTAATTTTATTTTTTGTAAAAAACATGCTGTTTTCTTTCAAAATAATATAGCTGCTTCTTTTACATTACCGAAATTTCCATAGAAATTATCATTAATTGAAAGCACAACCACAAAATTTTACCGAATTATCCGCAAAAAAGTTCTAATGATTATTTTTTGCTTTTTGCAATGCTTCTTTTGAATTTGTTTATCTTCTCCAAATTAGCGGTTTAATAAAGCATTTTAGTTGAAATTAGCAGAATGGCATGAAAGTAAACGTTGTTTTAAAATACTAAAAAATAAATATAAAAGCAAAGAGTAAATTTTAAAGGATGATGAAAGTGAAATTTTTACACTGCGTAATGTATAATTAGGGTGCATCAAACCCCCATCTAGAAACAAATCACTTTTCATCCAATCTAGAAATGTTCCTTTACTCATGAAGAGTTGTCTTGCCAAATATTTTTGTTTCTCTAGGACTTTGAATGGGTCCTCATACATTTTAAGATTTTCCTACAAAGTTACCGTCGCCAAATGTATGTACCAAAACTTATTATTGTTGTGGGCAAATTTCTAAAATCTGGAGTCCTCGTCTAGCATAAGAAAGAACACATCTCTTTTCTTATTGGTTGAACGAACTAATTTGATGACGCACTTTCTTTTTTTTATCACCGTACAAATTAGGATTGGCTTGACGAGGACTATAGGAACTTTTGACCTCTTTTCAACATGAAGTGCAAGTGCAATATATAAAAACGTAGCCACTAGGGTGGAATGAAAACGGGGCAAAAAGCACTTTTTCATACATTCAATTTGCAATAGAGTGCAAAAGTTGCCTTTAGCAATCAGTATTCAATATAAGAAAACCTGAAAATTATCAATAAATATCTTGAAGTTTTGAAAAAATGCTGATTTTTATACAAAACAACTTAAAAACCAAAGACTCAACCCTTCCATTTTGTTAATATTTTTTTATAAAGAACTACTAATGTCCAGTATATTTGTTCCAGGGTTTTTTTTTAACACCCCTCTTTTGGTTGTAATTTTTTTTAATATCAAAGAAATTTGTAAAAATGTTTTTCCTGCATTTTCTAAATACTTTCTATAACTCTAGAACTATGCAACTTATAAACATGGAATTGGATTTATTTTGATAGTAATTTTATTCTTTTTTATTTTTTATAATCATAAAAACAAACTTTTTCAAAATTTAAAAAACGGGGGAAAATTTAATATTTTTTAAATTTCATTAAAAAAATTTAAGTACCTTTAACTTCCAAAATAAACATTTCTGCTATCAAATAATACAACATGAGCCCTTGAAGGTGTTCTGTTCATATGATTCAAAATGTACAAAAAATTTCATATAAATTTCAAAAAATACAACTCTTAACAGGTTCCGTTCGAAATAACTGGATAACTGGGAGCTTACATTTTCCAATTTGTCCAAAACTTTCACAGTTCATCTAACCCTTAACTCCACTTCTTAGATACCCTATAATGTTCAAGTTCGACATTGTATTAACGTTTTATACCATTCAAGTATATTAACATTGTAGAAAAATCCCGTCATTGCCGCAAATTCTCTAAAGTTTGAATATTGAGTCAACTTATTATTTGGAACTATGTTTTTATTTTATTCTTTTATATTCTAAAATCTTTCGTCTGCTTTGATTTAAGGTGTTAGAGGTAAAAAATAGATATAAACATAATTCTAAGGTGAAATCTATGCATATTGAATTAAAACCTGGTATTTTCGGAAATTTATATGAAATATTTTGCTTGTTTTGAATCAAATGAACACCCTTAAGAGATTTTATGAATTTTCCATGAGTTAATCGCTTTTTTTTTTTTTGTATTATTTGAGGGGAGGGTTTAGGGACTTTCTACATGATTAAATTTGAGTTCCAACTTGAAATTTGGTAGAGATGTTTACTTCGGAAGTTAAAGAGCTTTAATTTTTTTAATTAAATTTTCAGTTTTTTAAATTTAAATCGAAATTTATATCGAAATTATTTAAATCGAAAAAAAAAATTGAAGAAAGGTTACGTTATGCACGCCAAATAAAAATAAAATAAAATTACTAACAAAATCAGCCTATTTTTATGTTTTTAAACTATAGTTCTAGACTACTTATATAGTTCTAGAGTTATACATATTTAAAACATGTAAAACAACTTTACAAATTTCTCTTTGATGTTAAAATAAATATTACTACCAAAAGAACATATATTTATAACATTAACAGTTCTTTATAAAAAAATTATGAACAAAATGTAAGGATTTAATCATTGGTTTGTTAGTTGTTTTGTATAAAAATCATTTTTTTTTTCAAAACTGGAAAAAAATTGAAAACTTTATTTTTTGTAACTCTAAAAAGAGACGTGGTGGTGGAACTTTTTTACTGGCAGGTATTTCAATAACAGTATGAATTAGTGACAAAAATAAAGAAAGACACTTCTGGGGTTGCCTCTTCGCACTCAGCTCAGCTGGAGCGCCAATTTCTAGTTCGTGCTGCCCTCTAGAAAAACCCTGAAGAAGCTATGAAATTACATTTTAAATAAATACAATTATACAATACAATTATTCTGTACAAGTGTTATTTGTATGTTGTATTGTGTTTTTTTATGTGTTTAATTGTATGTATTTATATGGTTTCATTAAGTTATTTTATGTTTTATAACAGAGCTATTTTAAATGTCATGGGATTTGCAGCTATTTTTCACATAAAAGTGGAAACCTTGGGGGGGGGGGCAATTGCACCCCCCCTGCCCCCTCTAAATGACGCCCATTTTTATATTTTTGTACGCGTATGTATAATTTTAAAAGGGATAAATGATATCAGAAATAAATACATCTTCTAAACTTATATTTTTTAAAAATACTTTGGTATTATCCTTTTAAAAAGTCCCCAAACATTAAATGATAACTTAAATAGCAATTGTATATAGAATTCATTCAACAAGTAAGAAATATATAATGTAATTTTCTTTAAATAGCATTTTGTTCCTTATGAAAGGGATAAATTGTGGTGTGAATTACATTCGAATTTAATTTATATCTCATACTTTTCTTCAGCCTATCCCTTTGAGGACCGGTATACCAGAAAAAAATTTTTCGTGGCAAATATCACTTGGAATGAACTAATTGGACCTCAAGGACCCCAAATTATCAATTTTTAAAAAATTGGCCCCTACCATTTATGTAGGGTGGATGGCTTCAGTCTGCAACCAATGGGCCGCATGGGTCTAGAAAAGCGCGCTGTTGTGCGGTATCAGAATAATGCGAAAATGAGCGATTTTCTGCTAAATTATTTAGGAAACTGGTAAAAAGAAACAATTTCACACTATAAATAATTATCACCACTTGTACTTCACCATATTATAGCGATGAAACACCTTTCTTTGTCATAAATGTATTTTTATTAGTTAATTTTTTATTTACCAAAGGTATTTTTTACGTTTTATATAAATATTTTAAAGAAAAAAGTGAATAATTATATAAAAGTAAAACTTTTAATGTAATTTATATGTTTTTATCCAAAGTTCGTGGAATTATAGATGAATTAACATATTTTGAACAGATTATTTTCATTTATATACCCTCCTTTCTAATACGTTCTTATAAGAATCCACAGCAGTAAAAGAATCAATATTTCCAGTTGAAATATATGAAATGAGCCCCTTTTCTCCCCCTATAAGCCAATTTCATCATAGCATACATCATACCAATAAAAAAGAAATAGAAATAAACAAGTAAAAGCCAAGGGCCATGATGAGAAACAAGTGTTTTTTGCAGTGGCGGGAGATCGTAAAGTGGATGGATTTCTTAGCGCTAGCCCTTTGTGGCCCAGGTATACCAGTCTGAAACCACAAACCACCTCTTCAAGGGGCTTTATGGGGGCGTTAAAACATATTTTTTCCAAAACAAATTATCAATCTCAGTTCTTAAGGGCCCAAAGAATATGTTTTGGTGGTTAAATTGAATCTTATTGGTGTTTTTTGTACTTAAAAATGTGTATAACTTAAATCTCTAAATCTGGTAAAGAAGAATCTTAAGCAGTATTTGAGAGAAAATTACAAGACATTAAGACAATTTAAGCGGGAGAAAAAAAATCTCAAAGGGGTGGTTTCGCCTCGCTTACTCTGGTCCGCAAAGGGCTATAGGACAGGGATATTTGATTCTGTTCAAAATTCTGGTATCTGTTCAAAAAATCTGCAGTATCTGGTTATCGGACAATAGGAAAACCGCAATCAACCCCTTCAATGGTCCCTCCAACAAAAGACAACCCTCGGGGAGGAGCGAGAAGTCACTATCGGGTGTCTGCTAATTGACTGGGGGGAGTGACTTCGGACTCCTTCACTATTGTTGGAGGGGTCATGAATGGGGAGATAGGGCAGATTTTTTGAAGAGATACCATAGGTTTTCTGGCTGACCGTGCCCTAAGTGAAAAATTGTTGAGAGTCCCTGGAAAATTTTGTAACTTCCACAAGGAGCAACAGATTTAACTCAAAACATCCCAAAAGCAGTTAAAGCACTACTTTTGAGGGTCTAATTTCAAAATTTTCTGGGGGAGAACCCCCAATCCCCCTCCTGACCTTTGATGTCTGTTATACAATTTGTCTCCCTTGAAAATTCTGCCGCTTACAAGAAGCAGTTCCCTTTGGGAACCAAAGAGTATGAAGCCCCTAGGAGTCTGGTTTAAAGGGGAATTTTCAAAAATTTTTACTGGGGGAGATCTCCGCCCCCCTTGAAAATTTTACGTTTATTTATAACTTTTTTCCCCTAGAAAATTCTATGATTTACAAGGAACTGTTCTTTTTGAATGTAACCCAAAGGACCTCAAAATGAGCTGAAACACTACTTTAAAGAGGCAAATTTAAAAAAAAAATTATGGGGGAGGACCCCCAGACCCCCCTTTAAAATTTTAAAATATATATTATGTTATACAGTATATTTTCCTTGAAAATTCTGACACTCACAACAAGCAGTTCCCTCTGAGTGCTCCCCAACGAGGTTGCAAGGGAGATAAAACCCTAGTTTAAAGAGAAATTTTCAAAAACAATTCTGAGGGAGGACCTCCGGCTCCCCTTGAAACTTTGACGTTTATTTGTAACTTTTTTCTCTAGAAATTATGTGGTTTTACAAGGGGCTGTTCTCTTCGGATGTAACTTAAATGTTGTAAAAATGAAGAAAAATTTAAAAAATTTTCTGGGGGTGACCCCCAGACCCCCCATTTTTACTTAGAACTTATGATGTTGAGTCACCCCCCCCCAAAAAAAAAAACAAAACGGCGTGGCTCAGCCCCACTTAAAAAAAATCCTTGCCCCCCCCCAACCAAAAACTGAAATGACGCCCCTGCCCCCAACAGGTACAGGACGAACACAGGGCCATAAAATTTGGGGCGAGTTTGGCTCCAAGTTATGTGAAATTCAAATTAGACCATGGTTTCACTGCGGGGGCACTGTGGGGGCCACTGCGGGGGCATTTGCCCCCAAACTTCTTACTTAAAAAATGGCCTGGGTTCTAATGATATACTTCGGAATGATATACTTCGGAAATGAAAGAGAAAAATCCAAATTAAATAGACGACATTATGGTTAGTTTGGACAGCGCCATCTAACGGTACTTTGAGTCGCGAATACATCTGCTTTCATGAAATGTAATCGATTGACCTTAAAGTAGGAGCAAAACAACTCGTACCCATTGAGCAAATTTCAACCAAAAGGTCGTGGCTAGTACTCACTAGCGCTTAAAAACGAAATACTTTGGTCTGACGTCGACGGACAAACAGCCAATCAGAACATGGCATTCACGGCAAGAAAATGTGGAGGGATTTTTTTTTATGTGAAGGGGAAATTTAGGGATTTGGATAGGGAAAAGTCTAATAATGCTCAAATGTAAACAAGTGTACGGGTTATCTTGTTAAAAAAGTTAATTAGTTTAATTTCAATCATATAGTTTGGTGTAGAAGAACCGTAGGAATTCTAAATTGATAATGAAAGGTAACATGTAAAATATCTGGATTATTTTTACTATCTGTTTTTAAAAATTATCGTATTTTTATTATTAGTTCATTGTACTTTTCATAATTTACTCTTGATTGAAACGCTTTGCTAATAGGATATTTAACAAGTTTAATTTGTTGTATACTAGGTACTACAGCTTGTTAACTATTTCATGTGTAAAAAACCCTCACTGCAATTTATACAAGTACTTCAAAACACCAGAAAATCATGAACTTAATTCTTTAATGTGTAATGATTATTATCAATCTTGCATTGCACTTGTTTTCAGGGGGCTAATTAGCTATTATAAACATAGGTTAAGCTTGTTTTAAATTATAAGTATTCACCAAATGTTGCCTATGCCCAATTATTTTTGCTGTCCTCTATTACTGTTTATTTTTCTCAATGGTTTGTAATCCTGGTTATATTTGTAATCTTAACTTTCCAAATATCCTGCTCTATACAATATGAGTGTGGCTAACTGCGGGGGATTACCTAATAATTGGCGTTCCACTAATTGCTGCCAAATCATTCATAATGCTAAAGCGATATATATAAAAACTTTTTTGCAACTTCTGTATATTTTTCAATCTACCCCATCCACTTTACATTTTAAGTTTATTAAGTAATTTTTAAATCAAAAGAGTACTTTCAATATGGCTTCAGAAGATATACTCTGAATATCAATTTCGTTAGAGGTATTTTCAATGTGCTCAATTACTGTTTCTTAGTGTTAGTTTTAATTGCAACTGTTATTCAAGTAAAGTTTGTTCAGATAAATTAGCAAGAATATTATTTTGAAGACTTTTGGCCCTCTGACTCACTAATATACTTCATTTATCTTGTTTATTGACTGGCTGAAATTTGACTTTAAATTAAACTTACCTGAGGGAAGACAGCCACAGTTAAAAAACCTTTGCTAGAGCTTGTTTGAATGTACATTTAAAGTTATACTAAATATCGCCAAGCTGTTTTGAATGCCAAATATTCAAATATCGCCAAAAATCCTGGATTTATCACACTGCCCTTTACATACACACAGATAGAAAAATGAGTAGTATTACATTATATTGTCAGCTTACATGAGAAAGAGGCACTAAGTCACTTCTGATTACTTTCAATTTGTTGATTCTCAATCATTTTCTTTTGCACTATGAATTCACATCAACAAGCCGATTGTATTTCAACTTTCAAAAGATTCACCAAAAGGATTGATGCTTTTCTTCTGTAAGCTGGCAATATGTTTGGTTCCTCATTGTTTTATGTGATAATTATTTTAATTGTAAGAGAACTTTATTTGTACAAGTTTACTGATTATATTTAAGTAATCAATAACAGCAGTAGGGAGTAGTAATACAAATCATTTGGGAATTAGTTTAATGTGTTTTAAAGTTGAAATATAAATTTTTATTCTTTAGTATTCTATATTACACTCTCAATCAGCCTAACACCGTTTCTTTTCAACAGCTGAATGAACTTGATTCCCGCTGACTTACCCCGTTTACCATAAAATCTGTACTTTATTGCAATGCACATTAACTTAACTAATTGATTGATTAATAACTTAATCAATGTTTTCATATATATCAAAATAAAAACATTTTACTATTACATTTGCTTCACCACAAAAGTTTGAAAAAACTTTAAGCGCTAATCGATTAAAGATTCTTAATTAACACTTCCCGATTGACAAAAACAAAAAATATATTGAATAGTTGACTTATTATTCCTAAAATGCTACTTATTTTTATTTATAATTCTAAAGATGTTTTTAAATCTAAAACTTGTGCATGTATGCAGATAAACAAAGTTGTTGATAATTTCACGATCGCCACCATCTTTTAAAACTGAAATAACTGAGATCCATCTCAGTTTTATCTATTACAAACTTTTTTTGGTTTGAGTGAATTTAGGAACGACCTATCTTTTTCACCATTCTCACCGATTTAACTGGAGGACTTTTGGAACTATCAGTTCTCATAACTAGTTTTAAGCGTTAAACGAGTTTAAATAATAACCACTCCCGCTGGTTAAGTCTGCAGCCCTGGCAGCTCCCCAGCTGGGCCAACCTAGGGAGTTTCTCTCTGCTATGGCCATCCTGCGCCAGGTCTGCCTGGGTAATCCTCTCTTTCGTTTTCTGTCGGGTGCCCAGGTCAAAGTGACTCTAGTAGGGTCTGTTAATTTACAGAAACCGCAAGAAAAAAAATGTCTGTATTGAAATAGAATAATTAATTTTGAGATTAAATACTTCATTCTCAGCATATGATTTAAATTTGAGTTTTTTTACATTAAGAATTGTGCTTATTTGGCTATAAAAACAAAAACATGATAAAAATTACTACTTTTGATTGGTTTGATAACAAGTATACTTTAATTTAGGAATGAAAAGTTTTCCTAATTGCACATGTAAAAAAATTTACTTGAATCAATTAAATTAAATGTTATATTAAAGTA
The DNA here is from genome assembly GCA_963680715.1 of Tetragnatha montana. Taxonomy (NCBI): domain Eukaryota; kingdom Metazoa; phylum Arthropoda; class Arachnida; order Araneae; family Tetragnathidae; genus Tetragnatha; species Tetragnatha montana. The sequence goes on along the minus strand of OY796674.1, from coordinate 37,744,819 downwards.
AAATTATCCCTTCATTCATTAAAAACTTAACATTTATATAAATTTCTTACTTAAATTTCCCCTTTTAATTAATTTTATATTAAAATTTAATTAAATGAGAGGATCGTCATCAGCCCTTTTTTATAATCGTGTACAAGTGTTTAATAAAACCCCTCCTTTTCCTTTAAATCCTTGTAACAAAATTGTTTACTCAATTTCCCAGTGAGTGCCTCTATCGTTCAGCATCAACGCTCACTCAGGCCTTTCCTTTCTCTACGTTTCCCTCCGCAATCCCCAAGGATTTTCCCAAAATATCCCGCCATGTTCTGATTGGCTGTCTGTCCGTCGACGTCAGACCAAAGTATTTCGTTTCTAAGCGCTAGTGTGGCTAGTTCACATGGATGGCAGTATGGTGACGTCAGAAGAGGTGTGGCTAAGAACGGGTGACGACGAGCGATGCCGGGTAAAAGGCACCAGCGCGCTACGCGCATGCGCGTGGAGTTGAACCTTTTGGAGTTCTTGAATCTGACTGCTCATTAACAAATTATGAATACAAGTATTTAGATCGTAATAATGATATATTTTATGTCTAAAATTGTTCAAATTAATTTTTACAAGATTCTTATAGAAGTTTATGCAGTAAAGTAAAGAACTGGAATTCTGATTGAAATAAGTTTATTCAAAAGTTAAATAGAATCGGGTTGTACTATTTCACAGTTCAGTTTATAGATGACAGCACGAGCACTACTGTTAACTGAAGATTATAAATAAACTTAAATCTTCTAAAAATTCATTTGAACAATTTTAGACAGAAAATATAGCATTATTACAATCTAAATACTTCTATTATATTCTTACAGTGCTGAGATTTCAGAAAAATAAAGTGTGAAAAATAAATAATCTTGTTTTCATTCAAGACTTAATTTTTCAACATTAAAAAGTTTATGATGTGAATTACATGGTTATATGATGACTGAAAAGTATCTTATACAATCATCAAAATATTATCATCAAACATATATCATTTTAAGAAAATGTAACACAAGTTGAGGAACTGTGGAATAGTTTCATCGTTGAGTATGGAATATATTTTATTTTTAATGAAAACTTAATACCATGCAAGTCTGAGTATTAATAAAAATATTTATACTGTAAGAGTAATTAAACTTTCATTTGCATTATTCTATTCTAAAATATGCAGCTACTAAAGGGTATTGCTAATTAAAAGGCTTACATTTTTTCCCACTTGTTTAGTTTAGGAAAGTACCACAATGTAATAAAAATAGCTATTAGAATTTCTACAACTAATTTATAGTTCAAAATATAGTCATTGAATGTTTCATTAATTTATAACAGATGCTATTTATTTTGAAACCTTTTTTAAAGAGTTATGTTTCTTATTTTAATCTCAACACTTTATGTGCTCATTGTAATGAGCACATAAAGTGTTGAGATTATAACAGTATCAAATTATAATTAGGGTGTTAATAATTGTGGAGACTATTTTTCACATATTTGAGGAGACTATTGCTACTATTTCTGAAGGTGTAAAACAATGGGAATTTTTGTATGTGGAAACAAAAATCAAATATGCTTGAAGCTGGGATTTGAGATACTGTTATGAATGTACCGCTATCTACTTTTGAGAACCTGAATGATCATAAGCAGGTTAGGTCTTATCGTAAACTTTTTACAGTATTAAAATAATAACTTGACTTAATAAAAATATATTTTTTGGTCAGATGGAAAAAATTTAAACTTTTCAAAATCTTTTACATTAAAATTCACTCTCATAAAGCTTTTGATGCATTTCAAATATGTTCAGATAATATTTTCCAAGTAGCAAATTGAATAGGACAAGTTTTGCAATTTTAAACTTTGAAATGAATTCAAATTTAGGAAAAAGTAAGTTTTTAATAAATTTTACTTTATTTAAAATTTTATCTGTAAAATAAATAAATCTAAATAACACTTTATCTGTAAAATAAAACACCTTATTTAAAATCAAAACACTTTCAAAATAGCTGCGGTGGCGTTAATACTTTTTAATTTTAAGACCGCGAGCATGCGCGTAGATGTCTAGTAGGATGCTGAAGTGACTGTTGACTGAATGTCGAAGTGGCTTTCTTTTGGCCACACCTCTTCTGACGTCACCATACTGCCAGCCCTGTGAACTACTACCGTCTCCCCGCAGCAGTCTATTCCTATGGAGGAGTTTAATGCGCATGCTCGGGAACTTCAATACCAATTTTTTATCTCCTGAGTTTACGGGGGCCGTTTCCATATTACCTTCAGTTACGGAGTCCTATGAGAGCGTTTGCGCGATGATTGATAATAATAAGTTTTTCAAATACCAAAATCCTCATATCAGTGAAAAAATGCAGTCAACTTTGAAGGGATAAATTTACTTTACATACTTTAAATCTATTATCAGGAATAAAATGGCTCATTAGTCAAGTAAGAACATTATTCTAACTTTGTTCTAACTCTGTAAGGGGTGCCATCTATTCACTAAATTTGAAATACTTAAAGCATAAAAGAAATATAAAAAACAGAGGGTGGACAACTGTACCCTGTTTATTCTTACCTCTTAAATTTAGCGTTATTTGAGATACTAAATGCTAATTAAACAACGGGCTGCATATAAATTTTCGGTATAAACCAACTATTTATCTAGCTATAGCTAATAATCCAATTAGAACACAAAGAAAAACGAATTATTAATTATCTCTACTTTTGAAATATATTTACAAAAAAAATCTTACCTTTTTTCGAGAAACTAAATATTCTAGTAAACAGCGTGTTAGGATACAAATACCGACATGATTGCACATGCACACCCACTGCAATTGGTATATGACCCCTATTTGTAAGCATAAAAGCACTCACGACTTTAAGTTCCCAAGCATGCGCATTAAACTCCTCCATAGGAATAGACTGCTGCGGGGAGACGGTAGTCTGTGAACTAGCCACGACCCAACCAAAAAGCTTGTTTTTATTAGATTTCTGACTAAGCGGCTCCTCTTGTTATTGAATATCGTAAACGTCGTGATTAATGATTGATTGAATCTTTATTTATTAACAAGTTATCAAATGTAATTTTCTGATTCATCTTACGCATTCAATCAATAGGTATGTTTGACACTTTGAAAGCATTTGGAATTTTAATGACTGAAAAAACCCCTATGTTTTAACTTTTTTTATTTGCACTAATTGCTTTTTTCAAGTTTGTTAATAACGCTGCTTTTATTGCTATCTAATGTTTCGTTATCACATTTAAAGTGTGGGTTAACGCCATATTTGTTAAATTCGAATTCTATTTCAAGAATTTACTACTTGTGTTCAAGCCAAATCGAGGGTTGGCAATTATCATTGTATTTAAATATATGTAAAACAAATTATATTTATCAATTGTTCAAAAAAATTCAATGTACAAATTTTTTTTATTATAATACACAAGAATTAATATTTTGTTATTCTGTTCATAAAGCTGTTTTCAGGGATAGATCATTCTATATCAAAATTACAGGTACTATTAAGTTGATCAAAAGTTTAGTTTCAAGTATATTATTTTCTACAGCTAGGGCATAGCCAGAAAAATTTTGATGGGGGATATTGGTAAAATTTTGTCCATTTTTATGGTCAAAACAAGATAATTTCTGTGGGGATGTAACCCCAAATTCCCCGTTCTGGCCAAATATTGTCTAGGGGCCCATATTGTTTGGATTTACCAAAATTATAATTTACCTAACACTGTTACACAAGCTGTTTTTGTTAGTATTGCTGCCATCAAAGGCAGTGGTGTAGCCAGAAAAAGATTTAGGGAGATATAAGATAATTAAGTAGTCCATTTCTATGGTCTTTTAAAGAAAATTTTTCGTTTTTTGGGAGAATATGTCCCTCAACCCTCCCCTTTTGTTACGCTCTTGATCAAAAGTGATTCTGAAGTGTACCTATGAGTTTATGTCTCTTTTTCTCTAGATCAACATGGCTTTGCCTGCAAATTACAGGCAAAATCAAATTGCTGCTACTCCTTCTCCGAGTGTTTCTCGTAAGTATTATATGAATAACTTTTTTTTTTATCTGACAATTTTGATAAAGTAAGATGTAATTTTTAATTCAATTTTGAACTTTTATTATCTGTAATTTTCACTTTTTAACCATACTAAGTTTATAAAATTGTACATAGAAAAGCTTCTTGTACAATTCTGTTATCTGCTGTTATTAAAAATCATGTAACTTTATTATGCATTGAAACAGAAATATTGGCAAAAATTGCCAACTACCTAATTTATTTTAATATGTACTTACTTAATTATGCTCCTCATGTACTGGAGCTATAACATATTGTATAGTATAAAAAGTTTGGTAACAATTACCAAAATTGGCGATACTTCTATAATAATTTGTCATTGAAGACGTCAAAACAGCTTTGGCAATTTTTAACAGAACAGATAAATAGATCTGAACCAGCTTTTTTCCTGCCTGAAAATGTACAATTTATAAAGTTTCAAAAGTTGCTAATTCTTTCATATTAAGAAATGCAAGCAGATTTCAAGAGATATGTTTTTCTTTGCAGAGAGACCTCGATCTCAGGCTACAAATTCCAACTCTTCCTCGTCATCAAATCAAGCTGTAATTATTTTTTAAATTTCTTTTCATTTAAAATTTAAAATGTTGTTTTTATTTTTATTAGAACCTTGATAGAGCGACCCCTTCTGTTACCAATGATGTTTGTTTTTTATAAAAATACATTTTATAATAAATACATCTATCATCCGAGGCTTAAGTCGGACTCCTGCCAATTCATGGGCCTCACTTTCTTAGGAGCCGCACCCCCTTTGCCTTAAATCCTATCCGCTTTGCGGATGGAGCTTGGATATTCCAAGTGGAGTGGCATAAGACAACAATAAATAAAATTACCACTATAATTAAACTATGAGTAACTTTTATTACCAGTCATTGTAACATAGGGGTTGCTTTATCAGGGGGTCGTTGCATTGAGGTTTTGGCAAGAAATCAAAATTTTATGGATACCTATGGATAATGTGTGATAAAAAAGTACCATAACTGGTCAACTCTCTGCCCCAGGGCCGTAACCAGACTTTAGTTTCGGGAGGGGTTTTGACCAAACTTTTTACGTCAAGTTTTAGATGACTTGCGCATTTTTTACTAATTTTGGTGAGTGAAATTAGAGGGTTAGGGGGTCCTACCCAGGAAAAATTTGGGAAATTTCCCCCCTTAAAATAGCGTTTTAGCTCATTTTGAGGTCTTTTTGGATTACACCCTAAGAGCACGGCTCACTGTAAGCGGCAGAGTTTTCAAAGAAACCCAGTATAGTATAATAAACAGCAAAATTTTAACTGTGGCTAGGGGGCCTACTTCAGAAAATTTTTGGAAATTTGCCCTTAAAGGTTGTGTTAAGTCATTTTGAGACCCTTTGGGTTGCACCGTTCCTTGTGAGTCATATAATTTTTATAGAAGAAAACGGTATAGAATTAATGTCCAAATTTCGGGAGGGGTTTGAACCCCTAAAACCACCCCCTTGGATATGGCCCTGCTCTGCCCACTTCGGCTGTAGTGATAGTTAATAATACTATCAATCCCTCCATCATTTTTATTTCTCATTTACTCAGTTGTAAACTTTAGGTGATATATTTTTCCATGTATTGTAATTTTACAGCCCTCTTCAAGTTCAAGCAGTCCATTTATCCAGTCTAATCATGGACATCCATCATTTAGTCCAGTCAAATTGGGATCTCGAGGTTCCAGTGGTGTAAGTTTGTTGTACTTTTTTTTAATACTTATAATGCTTAGTATGAAAGCAATAATTAAAACTCAAGCATTTTGTAAAATTTATAACTTTTTATTGCATTGTTATTAATGCAATAAAAATAATTATTGATTTGTTACTTAATTCAGTGTAAGGTGTTAGGATTGTAGAGTATGTTAACATGTGTGATACAGGATCTAGTTAAGTTTGTTTGAAATTTGACAAAAGTTCTACCTTAATAAACTTTCCTTGAGTTTGACTCGAAAATCTATGCATTTATGGGTTTTTTTTAGGTATTAATTTTTTTTTGGGGGGGGGGGGAATTCTACAGTTTTATTTTAAACAATCTGGCCAGATTAATTCATACATTGGTGTGAAGTAGACTGACCTTTATTATATATTTCAGGCTGATAGTAGAGTTCCAAAACCTCCCAAACCCCCAGATAAGCCTCTGATGCCATATATGAGATATAGCAGAAAGGTAATCATTTATATTAACTCTTTGTTTACCACCTTTTAAAATCATGAACACATTATTCACTTTTTTGCACTTAATTTTGCCATCTTTTCTTTTAAGGTGTGGGATCAAGTTAAAGCACAAAACCCTGATTTGAAGTTATGGGAAATCGGAAAAATTATTGGTCAGATGTGGAGGGAATTACCTGATGAGTCTAAACAAGAATATGTAGATGACTATGAAGCAGAAAAGGTAAGTAATATTTTGTATAAACTTAACTTTAGGTGCAACTTTTCCTGGTTTATCTTTTTTTTTGCATTCTTTTTTTAATTTTAAAGTACTTAAATAGAAACTTGTCCATTACCATCAGAGATAACCCTATCTTAGAAAGTGGACAAGGCTTTACCTATAATAATTATTTTGCATTTGTTTTTGCAAAGGATAAAAGTTTTCTTTTTAGAAAGTGGTACTCAACCTATTTTGCTCAATGGGTTGCAATCACAAGTCAGGTACTTAAACTGGGCCACAACCACTTTGACACAAACAGACAGACAGAACTTTGACAGTCATCTATGTTTTGGTACTTACGTAATATCCCGTCGACCGTGAAGCTTAATCCGAAACGTTATCAAATCCCATTGAGTTTACTATTACTGTGCCGCCGAATTAGACGGTCGCTGAACGGTCGACGGGATAATACGTAAGTACCGTTTTAAGAAAAGTTTTTTGTTTACTGTATGAGTATTATTATTGCAAAGTGATAACTGGGCCATTCATAAAGGGTTGCTGGGCTGCAGGTTGAGTCACTGTTCTAAAAACACAGGAATTCATCTTGGCCATTTTCTTCAAGATAAAAAAAATATTGATATACCGGTGATTTTTATAAAGAAAGGGTTTAATTCAGTTCCATAGTGAAACATTTTCTAACTTTCACCCATGTCTTCAACTAAAGTTTAATGTGTTTTCAGGACTTCTAATTTTCCAGAATTAAAATTTTGGTCTAAATTCAATTGCAATCAATCAATAAGAGGTTTAACCATCATTGTGTAGCTCCTCTTTTTTTAAAAATTGATGTTAGTTGCATGACTTGACTTTTCAAGAAAAGTCGTTGCAATAAAACTTATTTATTCGGCCTATAGTAATAGGGTTTTAGTCCATACATATTTTTTGTTGTAGATACTGACAAGATTTTTAACTTATGATGATTATTGCTGTGAGTATTATTCCTATTTAAGCTGAATCACTTTTAAAACTCCCAGTAGTTCTTTCTTTAAATATAAACTGCTCCTCAACCTTTTGGCTGAGATCAAACTCTCTTTAAATATATCAGCTCTTTGAAATATTTAATAAGAGTACCTTAAAATTATGGATTCTTTGACTATGCATTTTATTCGGTTGAAATTCCTAATAGGTAAGTTAAGTATTAATTTTACCTAGAATGGTAGTAAAAAACATTCAACTACATGATCTGTCAGTTCTAAAGTTTTATCCATTATAATTTAAGTAGTTCAAATTATTTTTCATTATCTATGCATGAGAGCTTTCAAATTTTAGGTGTCAGAGTTTCTTATAAATGTTTTTTAAAAAGCCAGGGAAAGTTATGCAGTTTTAATAATATATTATTCTGATGTAATTGGCTAAAATATTTTGCTAGATTGAATACAATGAAGCATTGAAATCATACCACAACTCACCAGCTTATCAAGCTTGGGTTGCTGCTAAAGTAAGAGGTAAATAAATCCATATTGGTGTTTGATTTTGTAAAAACCATTAAGAACTTAAAATTGCCTCAAAGTAACTTACTTGCCTTCATGTAATGATCGTGAAAGGCAATGTAGTTTTCTTTTTGATTAATGAGATAAACTTTAATTTTTCAGCGCAACAAGCAGCAGAAGAGAGAGAGGCTTTAGAGAGGAGTCCAGCTGCTGTAAGTTATTTTTCTGGCTTACAATAAAATTCCCTTTCTTCCTTTCAATTGACGATCATTGTTTATGATGTCTGATGGCAGTATGATCATATCCTGGTTTGATTTGAAATGGGGGGGGGGGATTTATTTTCTTTATTATTCATTTATGATTTTGTTGATGGAATGGTATGAATGTAACTGTGGAGATGTTATTAATCATTATTTTCTTATCTAGAGTGAAATACAATAACTAGAGTAATTATAATATTATAGAATTATAGACAGCACTAAAAATACTACTTTGCTTTTCCCTACTCAACTTCTAGTACAATATTCAAAGCATCATTTGTATGCTGGTATCAAAATACTGAAAATATTTTTTTCTAGAAATAATATATTACATAATAGGTCATTTAATTTTTTATGTAATGGAATTTGTAATATACAACTTCTAAAAAAATTGATAAAAAAGATGAAATAAACAATTTGGTTTAATATTCAATGCTTCTTTTAGGGCTGTATTCTACTTTTTTGCAAAGTCGAAATCACCTCACCGTATTCACTCGCGTGTATTCTATCTAATGTTGCAGGTGCATACTATCGCGCATATATCGCGCAGGTGCATACTATCGCGTGTATTCTATAATGATGCAGGTGGAGACTTAAGTCTCCACCTATTGGCTGATCTCGCTGCATTGGCTGATTCACTAAAATCCAATGGCTGATCTCACTGACGTCACTACCCTGCGAAACAAAACTAATTGTTTGAAAAGGGATGTAAAGTAAAATTAACAAAAATCAACAAATTTTAATTGAAAGCAAAAAGTTTGAAGGAAAAAATCAAACGATTACCTCAAGCGGCGAAATTGAAAACGAAACAAACCCTCTCAGCCAATCAGAGATTATTTCGATCGAAATTCGGCATACTCCCCGAGCCAAGTGGTGGCGAATTCGCTTGAAAGTGGAACAAAGAAGAAAAAATTACAGCATTTTCTCTCGGGGAGTAGACGAGTAGAATACAGCCCTTAATGTTAATTGCTTAAATAGGAATGTCAAACAAGTTTGGAAACTATTATACTGTATTACTGACTGCAAATACAATTTTTTAACTTTCCCATTTTATTTTTGTTTAGCAAAGTTAAGTATATAATATTCTCTTTATTACCTTCCAGTCTCTAATCCAACCCCAAAAAATGGATGGTAAAATGTGTATTCAACCAACTGACGATGATGATGGTTAGTATGTAACTCTCTAATTTATTTTTAGCTAATTCCTCTCATGTAGAGATTTCTCTGTTTCAAAGGGGTATGATCCTATAGGGTTGCAACTTGCCACTAAAAGCGACTATTATAAAGGGCCTATGCCTACTATTTTCATGAAAAAGTGACCAAAAGCAACTAATTTAGGCATATCGATATCTGCAGCTTAGATAACTCTTTTTTATACTATTTTGTTGATTTAAGGCAATTATTTTTGCTACTATTTTGTTAATTTTAGGCAACTATTATGGTCTTTAAAATCAGTAGCACCCTGAACCTATGATATCAATTGAGTGCCTGCTGTCCCCCCCTTAAGTTTTATAAATTTAATCAAGTGTCCTCTATTCCCACTAAGGGAGGACCTTTTGGAACAATTTTCTTCAATTAGGATCACTTTTATCAAATGCTGTATCAAAATAAAAAAAAAGTGTTCCTTAGCAATTGTCAAGCGGTGTATATTTGCCATGGTTAATTAGGTATGATAAGTGAATACAGGGTTGGCATGGTTTAAACCAAATTTTTTTTTTTTACCAAAAATAATTTTTTTTTTAGAAATTATAAAATATTTTCGGGATTTTTTTAAAGAAAGTGTTATTAAATATAATCTTTTGCACAAAATAAATAGGTCAGATTTATCAAAATGTTGACATTTTAAGGTGATTAAAAATCAGAAATCTTTTAATTTAATGGTTTTAATTATTGAGTTCTCTCTAAACTTAACCTTAAATGCCTAAGTTAAACTTATTATTTGTTGCAAGCAGTGGCGGATCCAGAGGGGGGGCCCTGGGGGCCATGGCCCCCCCCCCCCCCGAGAAACCCTAACAAATAGCTTAAAAACACTTTCTTAATGCTAAAATTCAAAAATTTTCTGGGGGAGAACCCCCAATCCCCCCTTTAATATTTTGGCATGTGACATCTGTTTTAGAGTGTTTTTTCCTTGAAAATTCTTCCGCTTAAAAGAAGCTGTTCTCTTTTGGGAAGTTTTAAAATAGATGAATACTATAGTTTAAAAGGGCGCATTTGCAAAAATTTTCTGGGAGAGGACCCCCAGCCCCTTTTCAAAATTTGGCATCTATTTATAATTTCATCCTTGAAAATTCTGTGGTTTACATGCTTTCAAAATGAGCTGAAACTTTATTTTTGGAGGCAAAGTTTCAAAATTTTTCTCGGGGGTTACCCCCAGACCCCCTATCAATTTCTCATGGTTACTTATTTACTGTTTTCTCCTTGAACTTATTTCTCTCCTCTCCTTTTAGGAGTACAAGAAAGTTGCCCTCTTTAGGTGTTATCCAATGGGTACCAAATGTACAAAAATTGAGTAAAAAAACTTACTATTTGTAGACAAATTTCAAAAATTTTCTGGGGGAGGACCCCCAGACCCCCCTTTTGCTTTCGAGCTAGTATTACCTGATGAAATCTTTTTAATTTTAACAAAGTTTTGCATTTTATTTATGTTATACTCGGAAAATTGGGAGCCAAACACCTCGCGAAACTTAAGTATTGTTATGCCCCTACAAAAAGGTTTCATCCCTCCCCCACTTTCTAAAACAATGGCACGGGCCTGGATATCCTCTAAGTTACTATGAACCCCTAACAAGCTGCTTAAAAGCAAGCACTCTTCAAAAAAAATTCTGAGGCTCTGAAAATTTCGAATGTAATAATACCCTCCGACTCTGACATGGCCCCCCCCCCGAAAATCTGGTCTGGATCCGCCCTTGGTTGCAAGAGATAGTTTATTTATTTATTTCCTTTAAAATGAAACATTATTTCAAAGACTAAAGATGCACAAAAGTTATCTGTTTTTTACTGATAAAAGATGGCTTGGATTTTAATTAATTGATAAAACCAATTTGTCTTATTGGTCAGTCATAAAAACAAGTTGTTTTTTTTTACTAAATTAATAAAAAAAACGTTGTTTTTTTATAAACAGATAAAAACCAGTTGGGTTTTTACTAAATTAATAAAAAACCGTTGATTTCTTTAATGATAAAAACTATTTGTTTTTTTATAAACTGATAAAGAGTCTTTTATTAACTGATATATTTTTATGAATAAAATAAAGTAATAAAAATGATTAGTTTTGATAAGTTATTAAAAAACCAGACTGGTTTTTATTAGTTTATTATAAAAAGATTCCTTATTAAAGAACAGAACAGTTTTACCTCTTCCTCTTAACTTAACCACTCTACTAATTGGTTATCCAATTTCAGTTAACATTAGTTGTTTACATTTCACTTTTACTTCTTATTTAAAAAATAAAATTTTCTCTTTCTAAAGAAATTTCTTAAGTTCATAAATTAATACATATATAATTAAGAAAAATAATTTGATTATTTCAACCATTTATCCAAGATAAATTAACACTCATTTTTATTCACTACAATACAATTAGATATTCAAATTGGAATATTTTAAAAGCAAAAATTATTTTTTAAAACAAATTAATTTATTTTTAATTAACTAATTAAATTAATTAATTGAATACACAAATCATTTATCAATTATACACAATCCATGAAATAAATGTCTCATTTACAACTCAATTTCAAACATCACTGCTAAAATGACTTATTCTGAAAAAAAATTCTAAAAAAAACTTGGTTTAAACCAAAAGAAAACTTTTTTTTTTTTTTATAATATTGATAATATTTTATTTTGTTTAACCAATGTATATTATCTGCAATATTTTAATTGCTTGACTAATCTGATATGGATTTTATATGCCGATGCCAACTACACCTTTTAATCACTGATATCATTCTGTGAATTTAACAAACTATAGAATAAAAAAATTGAAATAAAAACAAAAACTTGTTTAATCTGGACTTGATACTAAAGTTGTTAAAGGTAATTAAGTTTTATTATTGTAATATCTAAAAGGCTATTGCTTTAATTTGTAGAACTGGATGAATTCTCCGTTAAACATGTGGCCTCTGCTAGATATTTGAGAAACCATCGTCTTATCAATGAAATTTTTAGTGACAGTGTTGTTCCTGATGTGAGGTCAGTGGTAACGACTGCTAGAATGAGTGTTTTGAAACGACAGGTGCAATCATTGACAATGCATCAGGTAAGTTTTTTAATTGTTAATTCATGTCAAATTTTAGTGAAGAGAGAAAATCTGTACCCCTTTTATAAGAATATACTTTTACTATTAGAGAAAGGCAAAACTAAGGCATATAGAGAATTTAATGTATTCAATGTGTAGTCATTTAAAAATAAACTGAGGAAACAACTTTAGCTTGGTACTTAAGCCTTTCATACACAGCAAACTTTTTTTTTAATTTTAATTGAAGTATTTCAGTACATAGTTAACTAAAGTTTAAATCAATGTAGATAGGTCCAAGGCACTGGTAGTGTACCTTGAACCTATGTCAAAAAATATTTTATTTTTATTTAATGGATATAAGCCTTCTATTAAGAAACTTAGAATTCCCCGAGTAAATTTAATTGTATAAAGACTACTTGGAATACTCTCTGTACTAATTCAGCCTCATCATATTTGGTTGCGTGCTTTCAAACATTTTTGAATGTACAATACTTATTAATTGATTCATAGAACTATTGTAGTAGCCAGTTTTGAATGATTTGAAAACCTCTTTGCCGAATGGTTGCTTTTTTTTTAGTTTTAGTGTGAGTATGAAATATTACCAGTGTCATTATTTTCTTTAGTTAAATGTTTTAACAGAGTAAAACTTTATGAGTATTATTGCTGAAGCATCTTTAGTTTCACCTATAAACTTAATAAAATGTTTATGAAAAACTCATGGAACAATTGTTCATTGAACCACTCAGATGTATAGAATTAGTTGGATCACATAAACATTCAGCATAAATGTTTTAAGGCACTGTTTTTATCACAAAATTACAAATTTCACTTAAAATTAGTTTGTCGTGAAAGTAAATCCTACCCTTCTTTTTAAATCAAAATACTAATGTAATAAAAATCATCATAGTGATTTTTTTAGTAAAGTAAGGTACTTGCACCTTAATGTCTCATCACCATGTTCAGTAGGGTGTATCGAAAAAAACTTTTTTCTTATTTTGATAATACATTAGTGTGGAAAAGTTGTCTAAGGTGGCAGAGAGTCCCTGTGAATTTTTTCAGAATTTTCAGATAATATCTTGAGGTTCTAATATTAGATAATATCTAATATGTTCATTTTAGTCATCTTCAAATATATTACTTGTTTCATCAATTTATTGGGCTTTAGGTTTCTACTTCCTCCTCTGTAGAAATTTAAAGCCCAATAAATAAATGCATAGATAGTCGCACTTCATAAGTTTTACCACTGATTTAGCTTATTCATACTTGTAGTTTTAAATTATTGTTGATCTTTGATTAAAATTTTTGAACTTATTATATTCTGATGACAAATTTTAGAAAAAGCTGGAAGCAGAATTGCAACAAATTGAAGAAAAGTTTGAAGCAAAAAAGCGAAAATTTTTAGAAGCGAGCGATACATTCCAAGAAATACTGAAAAAGGTAATTGTATATTGATCAAACAATTTCCTTCAAAAACTGCTAAAATGCAATTTTTTTCTACAGGGTAATCTGTTAAATCTGCTTTCACCTCATTACAAATTGTCCTTGACTAGAATCACCTAACTCTACTGAAAAATTTATTTGCCTTAGAACTTCTGTTTCATCTTTCAGAAATGCGCCAAAGTAGTAGATGAGGAATCTTACCAGAAAATGGTAGACAAAGCTATAGAGCAAATGAAGTTGGAGCTCTCTGGAGGGCCCAAAAGTGATGCTTCCAATTCTCAGCAAGAATCTGGCGATGGGTCGAATGAGCAAGGCGAAAAAATGGATACTCAGTATAACTTTGACCCTGCTAAGCCTGAAGCTGAATCTGCACCAAAAGATGTGGAAAGACCCAGTGACCAAGTTTCTCCTAAAGATCAGGTTAGGCAATATTCCTTAATTTGAAATCATGTATTTTGAGGCCATTCACATATTAAGGACCCAAAGGTGTTTTAAAAAAAGGAAAAGGGGATAGGAGGGTTGCTTTGTAAGATATTAAAAACCTAGTATTTTTTGGAAATTTAGTTGAAATCTTTTAACTGCAAATGCTTATCCAAAAATAATATGCATTCTTTTATGAGGTTTTGTAATTCAAATGTCTTTTTTCAGAATGGAACCTTTGGTCCATCTAACCCGAATGCCAATCCTGAAGCAACCAATGTGACTTCTACACCCACTAGTTATGCTCCGACAGCTACCACTCCACAACCTCAGGTTAAATTGGAAGCACCCAATTCATACAACAATGAAAGTATGTATTTGTGTTAATGTTCTCTATAAACAAATATTCTAAATGCTATGAGTTCCAGGTAATGCACAACATTTTTTCTAATTATTAATAATAAAAATGAATTTTTCCCAAAGAATTGATTTTAAGTATCAGGGTTGCCACAGGCGACAAAAAGGAGACTATTTGCGAGTATTTTTTGTTAAAAAAAGACCCCAAAACCAACTGATTTCAACACACAGGCGACTTTTTTTCAAGTCTGCAAAGTTCTCTTTTCAAAAGTGTGAGAAAAATCCATTGCTGGCTGCACATTTTGTTTCATCGTGTTTGCACGAACGTTCGTAGATTTCAAGAACAAAGAAAAATCATGATTTTTCTTGTAAGTTGCGTTTTACCTATAAAGTAATATCCTGCGATCAATGCAATCGAGAGCCTGAGGCACATGTGACTCCCTCTACTGTTGCGAACTTTGGTGCCACGGAAATCCATAGTGAGAGATAGACCTCGGCACTTCTCTATCTTCCTACTTCCATGGTCCTTACCTTTCCAAAATACAATTAGCTGACATATTGATAAGAGAAAAAACTACGAGGGTTGTTTTTTTTTCAACTTCCGTTTTGCTCCTGAAAAAAAGTAGTTGGAATTTCGAAATAATTTTGGTACTGGTAGTTAGGTACATCCTTCAGGATCAATTTACATCTTTACTGCATAAAAATCGGACATTTTTTCTATTAGTTATCGAATTTAAAAGCGCGCTCCTCGAACTTTTTTTCACGCCAACCCATAGAGAATTTCGCTTTCTTCTTCGCGCGACCGCTCCTTTCGCCCAGCATTTAACATTAAACAATGGGTGAGCAGGTGAAAATTGCAGGAGGGGAAAGCGAAATTCTCTATGGACTGGCGGGAAATAAGTTCGAGGAGCGCGCTTGTAAATTCGATAATTAACATAAAAAATGTCCGATTTTTATGCAGTAAAGATGCAAATACCAGTACCAAAATTATTTTGAAATTCCTACTACTTTTTTTTCAGGATCAAAACGGAAGTTGAAAAAAAAACAACCCTCATACTTTTATAATGTTTTCAATAATGTTTTTACTTTTAGGTATGCAGTAAAATGAACAAGATGCATGGATTGGAGTACACTTTCACTTGGATGCTTTTAATTATTAATTAATATTGGTATGTCTTTTTAATGCTAAATGTTTAACTGTTTTAGAATTATCAATATCCTGTGTATTCTTGGGATTCAGACTTTTACTTTTCATTATCATTTGTATTCTTATTCTGTCTTTACTATCATGCTTTTTAAATCATTGGATTGGTTAATAAAAAAAATTTCATTTGTCATTGTTTTTCAATATTGGCATTTCAGAAAAAGTAAAATGTTTTCTACTTTTAAATGTTGCTTGGAATTTAAATAATAGTCCTGATCAAATTTAACTGAATTGTCACTTAATCATGAACTGTCCTTTAGTTACCTAATAGATTATGGATCTTTTGGTTTACCTGCTCAACCAATTCATAAAGGATCTTCATATCTTATACTATTTTATTGATGACTAGCTGACTTACCCGGCCTTGCACGGGTTGAGTTAATTCATAAATATTTTTAAAAGTTTTTCAAGTTATGTCTTTTCTTTTTCTAGAACTTATCATCCCGTCGTCTTTTTCATCCCAGTTCTTAACTGTAAAAATATACCCTAACTCATCCCGTCCCGCATTTAAATTTGGCTGTTACCTTCGCTGTAAAGAACAATTAAATTGAAATAAATCATCAGGTTTATCAAGTTATATGTCTTTTCTTTTTCTGGATTAGCAGTGACTTATCATCCCGTCACCCCCGTCGTGTTTTTCTTCCCGGTTCCTTACTTTGAAAATATACCCTAACTCATCCCGTCCCGCTTTTAACTTTGGCTGTTAAAGAACAATCCAATTTAAAGCATCAGGTTTATTGAGTTATATGGTTTTTCTTTTCCTGGTTAGCAATCACTTATCACCCCGTCGTCTTTTTCATCCCGGTTTCTTACTGTGAAAATATACTCTAACGTATCCCGTCCCGCATTTTACTGTGGCTGTAAAAGAACAATCCAATTGAAATCTTCAGTCTTTTGAAATTTATAGTTTAAAATCTTAAACAAAATTTCTATGAAGTATTTCCAATGTCCTTTTCAAAAATTACGCTTCGGTTTTTATAAATCCCTTGATAAAAACTTAGGAAGTAAAAATCACAACCCTCTTTGAGCCCCTTGGGAATAATTTCTTACAGGATGTTACAAACCGTATATGAAGTTTCTATCGTTTTCCAAAAATGATATTAATTTAATCAAAAAATAATCCCTATGTGTAATTCAGTCAACAACTCCCGCCGCCAAAGCAAAATATATTTAACTATACCTAATTTATTTTATATTCAAAAATGATAAAGAATCCATTTTTATTTGCATGATCCTACATCTCCAAAAATAAAAACATTTTTATCAAAATAATAAAATACTTGATAAATCTCATTTTCCTTTTATCATGATAGCCAACTTCTTAGTAAAAACGGTTATCTAGTACTTAACAATAAAAATTTAGTGAATGTATAAGTCTAGTAAACCATGCCCCATGAAACAATGAAATAATTTCAGCTGTTTCCATGGAAACCATTTATTTTATCCTTTCCATAAATATATTTATTTTAGAAAAAAATTAAAATTACAAATAAAGGAAAATTTTGTTTCAAAATTAATTATTTGAATTTATATGTTTCCTGAAAATTGTTATAATTTTGAAATAGAAATTTACACTGTATTTTTCGTCTTAATTTGTTATAAATTATGAAATTTTTGAAATTATATTTTATCACATGAGGCCAGACGAAACCTCAAGAGAGAAATAAACCTACTGCAATTTACGCATTTCAACAATGCATAATGCTATTTCAATGGAAAAAACGGAGTAGAAAAAGCGCCGAAAAACAGGGAAGGAGTCGTTGGATTTTAAAATCGTTTCTTAGTGCGCGTCGCATAGCTGAGAGGAACGTCTCTGTCAAATTTCAAGCCTCTGGGTCTAGTAGTTTCGGAGATTCCGTGTTGAGTGTTTGTCACTTACCAGTGAGTCAGTCAGTCAGTCAGTGGTATTTGGCTTTTATAGATATAGATATATGGCAGTGGTTCCCAATCAGTGGTATGAAGGCAATTCCTTCTATATATATGGCCTCACAATTGAAGGGGCTATGTTACATTTGGGACAGATTCCATAAGGTTTTTGCTAAATTTGGCGAGATCGGATCTCGGCAAGCTACTACTAATACTACCGACATTTAAATCCCTGCTGTGCTGGTAGAAGCCATTTTCACATTGAAATGGTTATCACCCAAATTTGGCGAAAATCTCGATTACAGAATTTACCAGTTTTGTTACATAGAACGCCAAAATGCCCCAAACCCTTCAATTAGAACATGTGACGTTAAACAAATGGAATGTTAAGTCTATGGAGCATAAAAACTTACTTTAGAAGGTTAAACTTCGATAGGAATTGAAAGATTTTTGGTATCTGGAATGTTTATATAAGACTTGAGGAGATATTTAATGCTAGGAGTTAAGAATGTAAGTTTTTATGCTCCATTGACTTTAAAAATTCCCAGATTTCGCCCTACGTTTGACGTCACACGTCCAAGTTAAGACCATCTGTGTAGAGGGTCCTCTGGGCAAATTAAGGGGATTTGTGGAATTTTTTTACAATTAACTTTGATTCAAATGCATCCTATATAGTGTCTTGGTTTGAGAATGAAAATTGCAAACCGTAAAATGGGCAATACTCAATTGCATTCCCCAAAGTATCAAAAGCTGTACCAGATGGTATCATTTACTTATTGAATGGGAAAAAGCCAACCCTGCGGTTAACTGACAAAAGTAATTAATAGAAAATTAAGTATGAAAAAAATTTCATTTGAAAAATGATCTGGTATAAGTATTTCTTAATTTTTGACCATGAAACATGTCAACCATAACCTTGTATATTAAAGATGGTAGGTAAGAAACATATGATTGCAAGAAACATAAAATGGAATTAAATAAACTGATATAAATAAAAATTAATATAATCAGTAAAAACTTAGTTTGAAACAAAAACTAGGAAAATAAAGCTAAATGTGTGGTGTGGTCTTCCAATATTTTTTAGGAGCTGTTATTTTTACCATAAGAAAAATGGCCTTTCCATTGTTTTTAACAATATTTCATACAATATTTTGCAAAAAATGATAAAGAAATTAAATCTAGGTTGTTTTTATACATATTTTATAGCATTGGATATGCAACTACAACTGAAGACAAGTTTATTGAACACATATTACATGAACAGAAATGTACAAAGTAATTTAAACAGTTCAAAACATATATCCTAATGAACCATCTGTTCCTCCATGGCTTGGGCCATCCATTCAGGTGCATGCTGAGCAACCTTTTCTATGATATTGTTTACTTGGAAGCACAAGCTTTCTATCTGCTTATCCCAAGAAGGAAGAATATCCTTGTCTGAAATGATAACAAAGAAATTTGATTCAATTTAAAGTGTTGCCAAATTTCTGCTAGCATCATCGGCAAGTAGATTTAGTCTTATAAAACCTGTATTTTTTCAGATTAGAGCCCCAATCCAGTAATAAGTAAAACTTAAAGTCAAGCCTTTAAAAATGAAATTTCATGCCATGACTAACTAATCCATAAGAAAAATAAGGGTTCATTGGATCAAGCAATTCTTAATACAGATACATTTCTCTATTAGATGATGGTTGTCTTAATAAAGGTTTTGAGAAGGGCTTGGGAAGTATCAGGAGATAATTTGTTGATTGATTAATAATGGCATCAATCTTAGAAATTAGGGGGGGGGGAATTAATCTTAAAAATTAACATTGAATTGAGAGGAAACAAATGGTATTTTTATTAAACTGGTTTTAAGTTGTAAATATTAGAACATATATTATTGATTTTATGAAAATGGTTTACAGAAGAGTTCCCCACACATATACAGGGTGATTGGTAAGTATGTGGACAAACTACTCTCCTCTCTGCCCTACGTGTGGAAAGGCCTCTTTACTTTGTGGGACAATGTCCCAATAAACAAATTCTTTGGGCTGCCCTACATCAGTTTTGACCAGGCCCTTCTCTGCAAAGGGATGTCTGGCTTAATAGGGTTCCTAATGTATACAAAACACCTCCATGTAAGGTAAAATATGCCCACCAGTGCCTACCAACGTTAAATAACTAACGGTACTAGGGGATCCTACCCACTTAAAGTAACTAAGTTAAGGATCTCACCATTTGAAACAATGCTTTTTGAATGAAATAACTGGCGATAGAGCAATGGGCAATACTGCCTAAGCTCTCTTTTCCTTGGAACGGGTAACACCTTTTTGTGTTATGTTGTGGACAAACTTTGCAGGGTGGTAGAGGGGACCTAGACAAGCATATTTCGAATAAGCATGGGCGGCGCAGATGCACCGTTAAAGAGCTAGGACCTAATGTGGTGCGAAAGCGTTACAAAAGGTGGTTTTCCCAAAGCCCGTTTAATGAAACAAAACATAATGGAATGAAAAAAAAATATTGCATGATGTACAGCAGTATCCGTACTCTTTACATCATAAATTTGATAAAAACTGGACCACTTCCTAAACCGTGGGGTGAGTTTCAAAATGTGCAGTTTAATCTTTTAGCCAAATAATGGAATGGAATGGCATTTAGAAGATCATAAAAGTTTTTTGAACATAGAAGGGTCTCTAGGAGTAAAATTGGGACCAAAGGGTGGATGATCAAACCTCCTATTCATCATCATTTTTTCTAAATACCTTTACACTAAGGAAACTCCATTCTTTGGCTAAAAGATTAATATTGTATGTTTTATAACTCACCCCACGGTTTAACAAGTGGTCCAATTTTTGTCAAATTTATGGTGGAAGTAGTACAGACACTACTGTACCTCATGCAATAAATTTTTTCATTCTATTATGTTGTTTCGTGAAATGGGCTCTGGGAAATCCGCCTTTTGTAACGCCCTCGCACTACATTAGGCCCTAGCTCTTTAACGGTGCATGTGCGCCCCCCCCCCATTCCTATTACAGATATGCTTGTCTAGGTTCCCTCTACCCCCCTCCAAAGTTTGTCCACGTACTTACCAATCACCCTGTATAGCTATAAAGGGTTACCGTTTGTTTTAAATGAGAAATATTTGTTCTCTTTGGCTATTTTTTTTTAAATCAAAGGCAAACAGAAAGCTCAACTAAGACAAAACAATGAAGACATAGATATTTTTACAATAAACACTGGGCAACAATTTTTGACGAAGTTCGAGTAAAAATAATAAAAGAAGCTATTTCCTGTTGATTTTGATGTGCTCAACATGAATATCCCCTTAAAAATTCTGGATTGTTTCTTGTTGTTTCAAAAATACAGAGGGGACATGATAAACTGTATCTAACGGTGAAATATCACAAGTTCTGAAACATTTTCAGAATAAATGTATAATTTAGGCATGAAAGGAAGTACTAATATTTATTTAGGATCCGTTTAAGCATAGAACACATAGATAAAACATCTTATAATACAAATATATTGTCGCTGCCATACAAAGTTCTATAATTATTTTGATGGGAATTATAGCATTGTGTTTCGCTTAGATACAGAAGGTTTGGTAGTGTAAAAATGGACTCTGACAAAGTAAACAAATACAATCTTTGTAGTAGCAATATTCAAAAGCTCCTAAACCGTATTTCTATCTTGGTGCAATATGATCCTATTTTATATATATTCTTGCTCCATAAAACAATAACCACATTAAACCTAAGCCATATTTAGTTTATGAAATATGATGAGTGTTTGTAATCACTTGAAAGGGGTACTTAAACTGGTACTTTCAACAGGAATTTACAAAATTAGGTTCTTTTGAGAATGGAACAGTCGGTTTACTCTGTATCCAATAAAACCAACATACATTCAACTTTTGAAAATATAAATAACATAACATTGTAAAGACTGAATATTGAAAGACTCGATACACTTAAGAAATGGCAACATAAAATAATGGCAATGGGAGGTCATAGGTCATGTTCATGACACAAATGGCTTTTTATCAAAGATTGAGATGGTGAATATCTTTTAAGCTGCATGTTCTTTAACTAAATGATTTAGGGACAAGCCAAGGGAGATTTCCAAGAGTATATAAATAAGATTTAGCAAAGTAATCAGAACGAAGTCTGATAGTCAATGCTTGTAAGATAAATGCTTCTTAGATAAATTTTAGAGGTTGAACATAACCAAAAGAGCATACAAACCTTTCAATTATACTTTGGCAAGACTATTTCATATTTTCATGGTCATTTCTTATTAATATCATTAACATAACAAGGGTAAACATCACTTTAAAGCCAATTTAAATGAGTTCTTATGCTTCTGTCATACATAGTATGACTCAACTTAACGGAACCAAGGACAAATTTGTATTGCCATATTTGTGTTTAGCAGGCTGAAATTACATATATTTTCATCATTTTCACTGTTGCCTAGTGTTATTGAAAGAAACTAATATTCATAAAAAGAAATATATGAGAGAAGTGTTGTCTTACTTTCAAAATTAACAATAGAATCAATCTGATCAATATGACCATTCATTCGACCCTCTGTAATCATTTGAGAAGCTATTTTTTCAGCCTAAAACAAACAAAAAAACTTTATCATAATAATGTTTAAACAATAAATATTCGTTCTGTTTTACATTTTTGTGGAATTAAAAATTTAGAAACATGTAATCAATGTAGTTGCTCCTCGATTAAACCAAAACCTTTTCAATTCGTAACATTCTAAGGGAAAATCACTAAAATACTGATTGCTAATACTGCTATTTTTCTTGAATATATGCTCTTCAATAAAGCAGACACCAGAAATTCAGATTTGTATGCATTATAAAATTGAAAATGGAATTAAAATCAGCTTAACATTTGAAATTTCTGTTCTCACAACTTGAAAAATTACATTCATTTGTAGCAGTTCTGTGATAAAAATAATTAGAATATAGGGGGTCAGTCCAAATATTTTAAAGGTTTACATCCCAGGGGTGCATCCAGGTTTTTTTCCCAGGGGCCTGTTTTGGGAATTTTGTGAAAAACGGAATTGAATTTTGTGAAAATAATGTCCTATTTCTAAAATAAGGTCCTATTTCTGTAAATATATAATTTTTTCCTTTATAAAATTACACTATAGCGAATGCATATAGCTTGATATGCAAGTCGGCGTGGTATACGTGGCCTGTCTACACCCCGCGTTCTACCGCGGCTCCGGTTCTACGCGCTACGAAGTGTTCCGATCTTTATAAAATTTAGAAAAGTCCAGAAAACGCAAAAATTTGAATAAAAATTTCTTCAATTATATAATTATTTGTTCAGCCGGACGGGAATGTCCGGCAGTCCTTCCACCAACGTTCACCATAAAGTCGCTTGTGCACAAAGAATCCGTGCACGATCCGTGACCTTTCGCTATAATTCAGATCTGTTAACAATCGGATTTTCTTTTTCTTAGATTTCGGTTCCGCAAACAAAAATTTTACGCGAAAAAGCAAAGGAAAAAGATCGGAATAGTTCAGAAGGGTGAAAATAAAAATACAAAAAGAATAATGAAAAAGCGATTCCGATAAGTTACGAAACGAAACTTAACGTAAACAAAATCTTAGCGAAGAAAAGAAAAACCTTTGCATTGCCTTTTCGCTGATGAATCATCCCCGCGAATTTGAGTATTCCGATTCCCCCAAAAATATACTTATTGAAAGGATTGAAGCAAAAACAGAGGATTGAGAGGAAATTTTTAAATACATTTTCTTTAAAATACAATAGCGTAGTTTCCGTAGTTTTTCTAGCTCTATTCGCAATTCCGGAATTTAGGGCCGAACTGCGGAATGATTCCGCAAAATGCGTATAATGGTTATAGGTATGCGCGAAACGAAAAGACAAAAGGTACGTGAGAATTTCTGTCTTAGGAATTTTGTGAAAAGTCCGTTTTTGGGAACCGGAATTTTGTGAAGGGGCCGTTTTTGAGGGTCGGAATTTTGTGAAGGGGCCGTTTTTGCAGATCCGAATTTTGTGAAGGGACCGTTTTCGGCCCCAATTTCTTTCTAGATGCACCCCTGCATCCTCTCCAATCTCAGCAGTGTTCTTTGGTAAATAAATTCTGACATAACATGAGAGGAAGATGTTAAATAAATGTTTCAGAAAGAGCAAGGGTAAGAGATATTTTAAATCCACAAAACAAGCTAAGTCATTAAAACACGTAGTTTGTTTTTCACTATACTTTAAGAGATCAGATGAAAAAAATATGAAGCAAAAGATGAAAAATCAAACTTTGAAAATGAAGTTAAGTAGTCTGTTTGGACTTAACTGGAATGCTTTCTAGCTTAGTAAAGGTTATAAAAATTTGTAACAGTTTTCAAACCCATTCAAAAGACCTTTTGCCATGCAAAGGTTCTGCTAAGCTTTTATTGGTGAACGGTTCTAACTAGTTGCTTGGTTACAAAAACTAAGACAACTAAAGCTTTTCAAAGGATAATAAAACATGTTCTTAATTTTAAAATTACAAACTATAAAGACTTGAATGTAGCAAAACCCATTTTAAGACAATATTTACCTTGGATGGTGGTATTTCAAGAAGTGCACCAAGTTCTGTAAATGTTATGTTGTTGTAAAGCTTGCTAGCTGATAAAAGGTTATGTTCAATTACAGCTCTATCCAAGATTGTAGAACCTAAACATTTATTGGATAAACTAAAATGCTACAGAACATGAAAAAGAAATAATTTCTAATATTAAAAACAATGATTGTAAAATTGTAGGAAGTTAAAATACACCACAACCTTAGGGACTACACTCTATTCTGAGGAAAATTAGTCATGGTAGTGGTCATTCTGAGAGGTATTGGCATTTGATTGGTTTATAACTTTATTATTTATTAATATTTATTCTGAAAACTATTAATAATGAAAAATTCCAAAAGATTATATGATTTATTCCATAAATTTATACAAGAATTAGGACTAAAATTTGTAAAACTCCAGCACTCTCTTTTTGATGACCCTTACATTATAATGACCAGAAATAAATGGTTATGGATTGACTGTTTTACCATAAGAATAACTTTATTTGTTACAACATCCTTCTGTTATAATAAGGGGCCATTCATTAATTACGTAAGGATGATTTTGTCAATTTTTGACCCCCCCTACCCCCATGTAAGGGTACGTAGGATTTTTCAAACCCCTCCCCCTATTCTTACGTAAGATTCCATTTCGTTTTTCAAAATAATAAAATGTTAGAAAAGGATCAGTTACACTAAAACTCTCAGTTTTCTCTCTCTTTTTGCTTTTGTTTTGTTTCGACTCTTGACAACTGGAAGATGGATTCAACAGTTTTATTTTTTATCTTAACTTAATGCTACTCCGATAAAAAAGATACATCTGATATACCTTCCTTTTTTTTAAAAAAATTAAAGCTTCGATAATATATCGAGATCTTTTTAAGTTTTTTTGGGGTTATTCAATAGTTATTTGATTAGAATAATTGGAATTTGTTTACAATAACTTGGAAAATCTTACATAAGAATGGGTTTGACCCCCCCCACCCCCAAGTAAGGGTATGTAGAGATACGTAATTAATGAGTGGCCCCTAACTATTATAGATACTAGAAGCTGCTCTATGAAGGTTCTGCCGTATTAAAATAAAATTCTGTCATTTTCATTAATGTAACTGTATTTCTCTAAATTAGGTTTTAGTTCAAAAAATTAAATAAATGTCAGTTTTCTCTCTGAACTTGATGCATGGAAATCTGTTTTGTTTATTGGGCTGGTATCATGGGTTTGCTTTCTTTTAACACTCTGGAGTTTGAAGATTTCTCATTCCATTTGTTACAAATAGAAACTTAGTCCTTTAGAACCTTCTTTATTTGTTTTCTGCTATATCTAAAAATATTCACTATCATCTCATATAAATCTTCCATTTCTTATGAATGAATAAAAGATGTATACTGCTCTAGAGTTAACATTTACTTCTAAACATTTAAAAACTCTATGCAAATTATCATTTACTGAACTTGTATAGGAACTTGCAGTGGCATAGCCAGAAAAAAATTTTGGTGGGGATATTGGAATTTTGGGAGGGGATATAGGGTACTGGCATAGGTGATTGCTATATAGGGGGAGGTGGCTCAGCAAGATTTTACTGTACTTAAAGAAATCAGGTAACCATAAAGAAAAATAATAAATTTTTACCATCCAACGTTGAAGCTTTTTGATGAGACAGCAACATGGCAGAAAATTCATTAAGCTCACTCCGACGAATGATTCTATCCAAATACCTTTCGAATAGAAAATACACTTTTAAAATGTCTTAGTACAAAATTATTATACCAAAATTACATACTAATGGAAATACAATGTAATTAATATGAATTTTGAGAACACTAAAATTATTCAGCTACTCATAAACAAAAAATTTAAAAATATAAAAAATGCCTACATTTTTTCCAAGATACCATAAGCTGGTAATTGTTGGCACCTTTCATCTTTAAACAAAGTAGCCAACATTCTGGACCGTTGTTGACCTGTTGTTGAAAAGTAAATATAAGATTTTAATCGTTTTTATCTGAATATTTAAAGCACGAGGCACAAACAACCATGTAGAAACAGGTTCTCAAAATAAACAGTCGTTTAAATAGTTGTAAAATAAACAGTTGATTTTATTAAAGGCAAGTCACAGAAGCATCTTACGAAATCTAAAAACAGCAAAGCTCCTCTCAAATAAACATTATCCTATCCTATCCTATCTGCCCAAACAATAACATCAATTTTTTTTATAGTTAACTTAAATTACAGGTACAGTTAAATTACGGGTTATACAGTTAGTTATACAGTTATTACAGTTTATACACACATAATATCTCACATATCCTAACCTTTAAACTTATAACCTAATCATAACATCACAGTCACAGTCGGGAGTCGAACCCGTATTGTAAGAATAGACGGAGTTGCAACAAACCATTTTAAACTTGCAATAGGGTGCAAGTTTTAGGTCTGTATATAGTATTTTATTAAATTTTAGAGCTTTAAGTTGAAAAGAGTGAAATGCATGAAAAATTGGATTATTACCAGCAGAGGCAAGTATGGTACAAATCAAGGCACTTCTTAAGGATTTTAGCCGTTCGTCTTCAGCAATAATAGTGCGATAAGATAGTTCATTATATCTTTGAGCTGCTTCAATAAATTTCCTTCTATAATCTAGGACTCTTGCATAGCAAACCTACAAAGGAACATTGGATTTTTAAAAAAA
Source organism: Tetragnatha montana (assembly GCA_963680715.1). Taxonomy (NCBI): domain Eukaryota; kingdom Metazoa; phylum Arthropoda; class Arachnida; order Araneae; family Tetragnathidae; genus Tetragnatha; species Tetragnatha montana. The sequence goes on along the minus strand of OY796674.1, from coordinate 37,717,849 downwards.
AAAAAATACAAGAACCTAACAAAATATTTAAATTGGTTACCCTGTCTCTTGTGAATTAAAACTAAATGAAAATGTGCAATTGCAATTAAAGCATAGATTCCCGAACCCTCAATGGACTTTGTTCTTCTTCACAAGAAAAAACTACCCCTATAAAGATTAAACACTTATTTGGGGCACTAATGATTAACAAAACATTAATTAGCAATTCAAAAAGGATCTCTGCATACTAAGATTAGCTATGGAGGTTAATAGAAACTGCTACTTATTTGATGCAGTTCCAAAGTCCTTTTGTATGTTAGTGGATTATACAAGCTTCTATTTTTTAGCTATCCATTTAAGGTTTGACAAAAAAATTCAGTAACTAAAATACCTTGTAATAAATTTGTAGATGTTCATCTTTTGATTCAGCTTGCAATAAGGAAGCTCTGTTAATGAAAGCTTCAGCTTGAACTGGATCATCATCTTCTAGGTACAAACGTGCAATCTTGAGGTAAGTTTCCAATTTGTAATCAACTGAATATTGCCTAGAAAAACAAATAAGAATGAAATTGGGAATTCATACAAAAAATTCATAAAAAAAGAAATTTAGTTGACTTACTTTTGTCCTGTTTCCAAAGGAATGCCCACCAAGACACTAGCAGCATCTCTCCAGTTTTGCTCTTTCTCATAAATTTCAGCCAGGTGCTGACGAATGCTAGCAACCTGTAAATAATAATAAGCTCTGTTTTAAAACATACTATTATGCTTATTCATTGTTATGTTCTGAGGAAGACTTTTTCAATTTTCAAGTCTAATGGAAAATAACAAAAAAAATAAAGTATATTTCCATGTATAGGCAGGCAATTCTTGGAAAATTTCCAATGGTTAAGTGGAGGATCAGTTTAAAAATGAATCTCAAGAGTTCAAAAATATTACTAATGAAATAGAAGTTTCACGGAAGCCATTTTATGCCACCAAGTCACTCGCGTTCATGTTAAAATATAAATCGGCTGTGGCCCAAGAGCTGATAATAAAAGCGTTTTTTTTTACTAATTATATTTTCTACTTTTTAGTCCTAGAATTTTACCACATTTTTAATTTTTATTCCAATTGTTGGTATATGATCATTAGAACACCTTAGGTCAAAAATTTCCTAATTTTCATGAGGTCAAAAAGGGGTTAAAATATCATGTCAACTTTTAGTTTGGAGATTATACAGTTTTTTTTATCTTTTTTAGCACAGGTTTAGGAAAAATGTGCACATTAGTAAAAAACCAGCAAATCATTACCCAGTCAGTAATGTATGTCAGTAGTTTTGTAATTGTGTATGTTGCTCGTTATGCCGACAAGACGAAAAAAAACTTGCTAGAACATATCATATAAATTTATTTATTTAAAATTTATAGAGAAAATCTCACATGAGAATTTGAGTGGGGGATCCAGCAAAATCTCACCATGGGGGAGGCAGGGGTACAAAATTTGAGAAAAACACCTCCCGTAATTTATGGATGTCCCCTTAGACATTAATGCTAAAAAATTTAAAACATTACCCCTCTATTTTCTTATAAAATTTTTTATAACAAGTAATTTGAAAATAATAAACATTTCCAAAAACCAGAGATGAATATTACTGGGGAAATATTCCAAAATGAAAAGATTTTATCCCAAGAAACTCATTCATAACATAAAGTTAGGAAAGAATAATAGAGTGTGTATCGGTTTCGAATTCAATGGAAGCAGCTGTTGTCAAGATAATCTAGCAGTGGAGCTCTGGATATCATCATCTATCATCATGGAGGTGCTTCCTTCTTCTTCCGGGTAGAAGGGAAAGAGCTTAGGCAATGATGCCCATTGCTCCGGATAACTAAAGTTAGACAGATTAAGCAATGATCGCGCACCCTCTTCAGGGAGCCCTCTCTCATACCCCCAAATTCCAATATCCCCCCTCCAAATTTTTTTTCTGGTTACGCCATTGGTCACCACTTGCAAATTGATTATAGGCGGATGGAATTAGTTTTTCTTTTGTCTGAAAGTCAAGACATGTGTTTGTTGTAGCACTTCAATACAACGACTAAATTTCACAGGTGGTCCATCCATTAAGAAGCTCTCCGGTGGTTGGAAGGTACTTCAGCCGGTTGCTTCAGGGACTAATACAGGCCAATTTTGGTACCGTTTATTGGTACCTTCACAAAAAATGTACTAGCAAAAACGGCACCTTCACAAAAATTCTTCTAAAAAATCAACATCTTCACAATACTTTCTACTAGTATAAAAAACTATGTTTACTAAAATTTATTCGCTTAAAAATATATTGTAAAGCTGCATAAAGTTTTTAAATTGCTATAAAATGGAAGAAAAAGTAATTTAATGCTGCTCTCATTAAATTTATAGTTTCCATTAAAAGTAGTTATAAAAATTTCACATAAATTAAAAAGCTGTTAAAATTTTTCACAAAAATGAGGGTTAAGTTTAAAATCCTGGATTGGTCCCTGGGCTTGCAATGTTGGTGGCAGAATTGGCTTTTGAAAGCCTGATGTTGGAGATTAATGTGGATGATGGTGGAAAATTTTAACTCAACTTTTATATTTTGGTCAATTTTTGAAAGAAAAACTGCACCCTTCGGTTTTCACATGAAAATATACAGTAGCTTTTGAGATTTGTGCGGACGAAAATCTTATTTAATAAATCAGACCATTTTCATCCGATCATTAATGTAAAAACTAATCAAATAATTTCTTTATTAAGAAATCACGTTTATATAATGTTTAGGAGCTAAGACACATAACCTGTTCTTCAAATGAAACTACACGTGGTTGAACTTTATCCAGGGTGTAATGGGATACTTTCTTGGACACTTCATCAGGTAGCTTTGTAAGATGGTTTCCAACATCAGTCAATAGTTGACGAGATATGACTAGACTCACATTTTCATTTACAACTAAAGCAGAAACAATGTTTAGAATAGGTCCTTAATTACAAACTTTAAATACTGACTATAAATAAGAAAAACTATTTAAAACATTAACTTAAATTTGAGTTGATAGGTTCCAAAATATACAATCAATCAGTTATTTGTAGTTCTAATAAATTAAAATATTAAAACAAACATAAAACAAATGAAAATTAGCAAACATAAATTAGACATACTTGATTCAACAAATCCTTGGAGACCTTCAATAAGATCATCACCACTTGTTTTTAAAATTTCTTCCAACACACTTCGATATCTAAATATAAGCAAATTACGTGCATTAGTTAAATTACTCAAATCTAAGGAAAAGGATTATATATCACTTACCATAAGATTGATGACATACTATTTTTGGTACTTCCGTATTATCTCATCGAATATGCCACTGTAAACAAAAATCTATAGGCCAAAGCCTATAGTGCTGCTGAAACTGACAATTGATAGGATGATACGCAAGAACCTTTTTTTCCCAACATTTCTTACTACTTCCCTCCTTTTTGTCACATTTCACTTACCTTCTCTTCCTTTGTCTCATGTAATGTTGCTTACCAACAATATGTTCAGAATAGGGATTTCCTTCAGGCAGCCCTCAGAGCCTTTTTGTGTGGCCCATAAGCCCCCTAAGAATCAGAACTCCCCAAAAGTATCTTCAAAACACTTTTTAGCATCCAAAAAATCGAGAAAAAAGGATCGCCAAATGAAGGACTCTTATTCCAGCTGATCCATAATTTCTTTTAAGCATTTTTCTCGTTTTTTTATGCTAACCCAGTAATGAGAATAAAATTTCTGTGCATTCTAAAAATTTTAGAACCATTACTGGAGTCTTTCAGGGGTTAAAAAACAGTGAGATATGAAGAAAATCCATTGTTTCTTTTTCTATATAGCAACATGAACAAAGATTATGAAAAATATTCCATGTTACCCATAATGTACAACTAAATATGCAAATTAGGTAAATGCTTTTTTTAGTAATTCTGAGAACTTTTTTTCACTTCCAAAAAACACTCCTTTTTAAGCAAAGAAAGCATTGTGGTACATAGTTTCACTTGAAAATCAATTATTGAACATCAAAAAGTCAAAGGTTGAGGTTTATAATAAAATATCAGTGCCAATTCTCATGTTTTAGCTATATCTATGGTTTTAGTTTCATCATAAAAGCCATGTCAAGTTTACCATGGAATGGATAGTCATGGGATATTAGAAGTAGAAGTAGTAGGTATGATTAGAAATCTCTGGCATGGTAGAAATTTGGGTTTCATACTACAACCAGGTGCCACTTGTTTTTTTAGGCATTGCCAACAAGGCGATAATTCATTTTCTAACAACCCGGCACATATACTGTGTAGTATAGTTTGGATTATAATAGCAAGAGTAGTACCAATAAATTCACCAAGAAGAGTGGCACCCGGTTGTAATATAGCACTGAAATTTGGATCATGTGTTTGTTTAGCGCTTCCCTATATTTGCAACACTACTTCACCACTGCCCCGCCCTCTTGTGAATATTTTGCTGAACACCCTGTCATCTTTCTTCTCGATCTTATGTAATAAATGAACATCCCTTCTTAACCATAACTATTCCTCCAGGTCTAGATGCTCCTTAAGACTAATTATAAATTAGCATAAGAATAACCGGTTTCTGTCAAATGTTTTTAATGCACTTTTTAATACAATAAGCGAAGGTAAGTTTTGCGGCCACAATTTTTTAGATTAATACTCACCTATCAGCCTGGTCTTTAGGAGTACCTCCTAAGCTGGAAAGGCTAGATAAATGTTGTTTAATGTTTGACGCCATGTTCGATTTTTACGCTAAATTTAAATTGTAAAAATCAAAATGTGGAATTTGATTCAGTACCGAGAAATTGCACTATTCCTAGATTCTGCTACAAAGCAATTTTCTTGTTCCTTTCACAACTCGAACTCTTTCACACAGACATCAACATCAACACACTGAGCATCAACACGAGGAGGAGGGGAAGCAGGTAGATTTTACAAAAATGTAAACAAGATAAATAACTAATTTTCTTTAAAAAAGAATAATGAGAACCATTTATATTTCTAAATTATTGTAAAATTTAAAGTTTTTAGGGGGTTGTACGTTATTTTCAACAATAAATTGGTTTTTAGAAATGATCGGTTTCTTTTTCTAAATTCTTTAATTTGTGTGAATTGAATCATCAATAAAATGAAATTTAGATGGATCTCTCTAAAACTTAAAGCTTTTAAAGCTGAAAAAGTCCTATTTTGTTTCTTAAGAGAGATGAAACCCAATGAAACCAGTCATCGTAATTTCTATGAAGTTGGTAAAAAATAATATATTTTTTGTTTGGGAGGGGGCTTTTATTCAGAATGGCAATGGTCGGCGCGTGATTTTGAAGTTAAACTGGATGCCTCAGAGAAAATGGGTAATGAAATTGAATATTTTGTATTTAACTTGATTCAATTTTTGGTACCCCTATGTTTACATTTGCAGAGTACTTTATGAGTTTCTTAAATAAGGATTCTTCAGTTCTCAGGATTTTCAACTTTTACGGAAATGATTTGTTTACTAATACAGTACAGGCACAGTCTGCTAATTCATGCAATCGTTGCCGTGGGGGTGAAAAATCAGACTCCACATAAACAAATAAACAGACTTGGTTCATATTCTACCCCAAGTTTCAAAATAACTATCATTGATCCAGTGCTCTTTTAATATCAAATTTTTTTCAAATTCCTCATTCAAATTTCCCAGTCTTCGAGTCTGCAAATGGCGCGTCATTTGAGAATTAATGTTAAATTGAGCGTTCGTGGCAAAGTATCGTTGTTTTAATATAGGCATTACATTTTTATGTACATTTTATCACAAATTCTAAAAGTTTTAAAATATTTCTGCCCGTTTTCTATGCTTAAAAGACAAAGAAGGTTAATATTTCACATTTGTTTACATATATTGCGAAATATGTTTACATCAATGCACCTATTGGATTTAGTAGTACTATTTACAAGACCTTATCAAGTTAAATTTTTGATATTATAGGGCATTCTTTAAAGTTACCTTTTTTATCCTGCAATTATTCTTTAATTGTTGTCTTGATGTCCATTTGTAAATGATGTATGTATAAATATTGATAATTTTGATTTTTTGTTTACTTATTAATTCTTTCAACTATAGAATGTTTTATTTTGTAATAAACTGAAGGTTTGTTAACCTTTTACCAGCCGATGTTCCCAAATGGGAACATCATTTTAGGGAATTTTTTCACCACTTAATTTTTCATGCAGGAATTTGATATTTGGTAGTAAGCAACTGAAAGATATGAAGTTATTTTACATCATGCAAAAGTTTTTCACGTGCAGTTTAATCCTTTCTGTGGAATTTATATCAAAATTACAGATTTTTGGCCCTTCCAAAAGTTGCACAAGTTTCAATTTATGATAAATTTAAATAATAAACTTAGTTTTAAATAATTATGAGTTCAATTCCGTTAGAGTCCCTGCTAAATATCGCCAATATCCAAATTGCTAAATATATCCAAATATCAACAAATTTTTCTGACTTTTATTAATAAACTGATTAGTTATTGATCTAATATCTAATTAAACATTTTAATTCAGGAGTTTGAAATTATTTATGAATATTTCTATTTTTTGTTTAAAAGAACCAGGCAATAATATTTAGCGGGGACTCTAATGGAATTGAACCTAATTATGTTGCGTTTAGGTAGCTTAAGTATACATCTTTTCAATTGGCTTGGCAGAATAGCTTTAGCTTCATATTCCAATTTTGGAGAGTAATTACCAATTCAATGTGTATGTACCCAAATGGGAACATCGGCATTTGGCAGGGCTGGCAAATATGATATTTATATATAAATATCAAAATATTGGATATTTTTGATACATATCGGATATATATATATATATATCAATTTTTTGATATATGCCGACATTTTCAGATTTAAACTATAAAATACTGTTTTTTCAAGTGAATACTAGTATAAACAAAGTATTTTAATAAATACTAATTCTCCAGAGCATATTTACTAGTAATTATGAGAAATATCAATGTTTCAAGATATCAGTATATCTTGTATCAGTAAATATAAATTTTTTATGATTGTTACACTCCTTACAAAATAGATAAAAATATTTGTGATACTTTTTAATTAATCAGACAGAAGAACAATGAGATATGAAAATAAAAACCTGTTCGCATTGTTGAAGCAATATGGCAAAGAAAAAAATCAAAAATACTACTTTTAATTTATATTATGCATATGCAACTTCCTATGCTAACTTGTTAAATTGCTAAGATCTAATCAGATTTTATAAAATATAATATTTTAACTTCATGATTTAACAATTTTATGGTTATTAAATGGTACTATATTGATTTTTACATAACTTAACTAATCAACAAAGTATTAAAAAATGAATTTGGGGAGGTTTTAGTTTATTTTGAGTTTGGGGGACATAATATCAGCCTATAAATATCATGATGTGTATGTATCAAGTGATATATATCGGCCAACCCTGGCGTTTAGGGTATAGTTTTTGAGGGGATTTTTATAATATGTAAAAATTCAAGTTATTTCTTATATTCTTTAATTTTTTTTAAACTTTTTCTGTCTCAAAGGGTCTAAACAGGTTAATCCTTAGTCGTCCTGGGCAAATAAACAATCTACAAGATATCTTGTACTCTATTTTGCAACTTGTATGCTGTGTAAGCTAAAATTTGCAATTAGTTAAAGGGCATTATTATTGAAGGGTAATGTTAAGGTAAGTTATTTACAAAGTTATCTGACAGTAGGAGCAATTTCTACTCCAAATGATTAATATGCAATTTAAAATTTACATTCCTTTGCTCAAATCTTCTGCAACTAATTCCAATGATGGAAGTGCACCCTAAAATTTGCAGTTTTTCATGTTTTAATGGCTCTTATTGCATTTATAAAAAAATAGGAAATAAACATGAAACACTAAATTTCTGCAGTTACTTTAAAATTCTGTTAACGGAATTCGGTTATGGTTTTAAAATGAAACTTAAAATTGGCTCACTTATACTAAATTATACTACCGATTTGTACTGAATTTCAGTTGTAACCTTGCACATTTTGCCAAAAAATAAGCCTGTTTGACACAGTTACAGCTATAAACTAAAATGTTAGTTACTTGTATAATTGTTCATACATTACAGGTTTTTCTGCAATTTAAAATAATATTTGCTAGACTGAGGGAAAATGATTAGTTCAATTCCGTTAGAGTCCCTGCTAAATATCGCCCGGTTCTTTTAGACAACAAAAAGTAGAAATATTCATAAATAATTTCAAACTCCTGAATTAAAATGTTTAATTAGATCAATAACTATTCAGTTTATTAATAAAAGTCAGAAAAATTTGTTGATATTTGGATATTGGCAATATTTAGCGGGGACTCTAACGGAATTGTACCAAATGATTAAAAAATAGTTGAAAGTTCAGTCTTGCAGTTTTTGAAGAGTGGCACCCATGGCTTAATGATTTGGAAACATACTAGTTTAGTACTTTCTCAGGATATTTGAAGTCCACTTATTGATAGAATAACCTGAATTTTGCCCAAAATTAAAGATGACTTATATATACAAACCTAGAGCTTAGGTATTCAATTTTTTAAGGATTTCCAAGTCCATTTTTATTAGTTTGTAAGTCATGGCCTCAGTTTTAATTTATAAATACCGTAAAATTAACTACATTTGAAACTTTGCAAATTTTTCCTGATAATTAACAAGTTTTCTATAACTCCTGGTTTTCCTTGTCTTTGGCAATGTGTGTAGGATATTTCTCCAGATGACTGAAGTTTCTCAATCTTAGATAGCTGGATTGGACGTCTGCATCTTTGAAATTCTTATTCAATTTTTTTTTTTCAGTTCCTAACTTCCTATTTTATTTTCACCTCTTTTGAAATGAAATTTTTGCAGTCTTTTTGAAGTCTGTGCTATGCTTTAAATAACGTCCTAAAAATATAAATATGCACACACTTAAAGCTTATTTCTGTATATCTGTGCTAATATTTTAAATTTTGTGTTAGTTTTTACTATTTTATAAAATATTTTCTTACAGAGCTCTCGCCTGATCTTAACGAATCCAGCCTCTCCTTCATCTCAAGTTTGTCCTGCAAAGATGAAGACTCTGATATTTTACCTGACTCTATGAATGCAGAAGGAGTTGGGCAGATCGATGCTGGAGACCTCTTGAAAAGTGCGATTGTGAACACTAGTCAAGATTTGTTCAACATTGATTTTGATAAAACCAGCCTCAACTCTGACCAGTCTGATGGCCTCATGAATGCCTTGGCCTCTGTAGAGGGAGGAGGCTCCAACCTATCCGACTTCTCTCTCAGCGACTCTAATTTGAGTACTAACATTGCACAAACTAGTGCATGCAACTTTCTTACAACTATGCCGGCCACCAAGACAGTGGAAATCAATACCCTTAAAGGAAATGTGGTCAATGCTAACAAACCGGCTGGGCCTACGCAACTGCTCATCTTTCAGAAACCTACAAACGTGTCTACTGCCATGATGGGGTCGAAAACAGCCCAAGCTGCCTCTCCTTCAAACATTGCAATTGTCCAGGCCTCTTCTGCCCCTAAATACGTCACCCTACCAACCCTGAACTCTAGTGGGAACATCATTAACCCTGTCACCCCTGGCAAGTCCAATGATGTCAAGATCCTCTTAAGTCAAGTCCCAACTACACCAACGTTTGTGACGGCAAAACCTGTGGTCTCAACCTTTGGAGGCAATGTCACTATGGTAACACAGGCACCCCTTAAAAGAGCTGTGGCACCGACATCAAGTGGACAGATGGTGACCAAGGTAATCATAACTAACAACACAGCCTCCAACCAGTCCCTGGTTACTCCTGTGTCTGTGTCAGCTTCTGCAACTGCTTCAATTGCCCCTGGTCAGCCTCAGTCCATCTTGTTGGCAAGCCCTAGCAAAACCTTCACTCTATCGAGGAATAACATTTTTAATCTGAATGAAACTCGGCAAGTTCTGAAGGCCATACCTGGCACTCCTGCTAAACAGGTAGGTAGCTTTTATTTTTTTAATTAATAGATTGTTCCTATAATTTGGTTAAAACCTTTTTTTATCAGTAAAAAAATAGTTTAAATGTTGTGTTGAGTACAGAAGGTTTGTGAATTAAGGGAAGAGGATTTCAAACTTAAGTAAATTGTGGCACCATATTACAAGAAAAAAGGTAATTAATGCCAATAGAAACTGCATGCAAAACTTGATGAAATTCTTAAGGATCTTTAAAATTGTATAAATAAATGCAGATCATAATAATAACATCTGGAATCGCAAATATTCAAATTCATTTATTTTTTAATTTTAGCGGTCGAAACTAAAAATTTTCAACCTTTACTCCACACTCTATAATGTCAAATTATTTCTCATACTAAAGATGCTAATAGTTGTATAATTAATACTATTATGGTAAGTTTTGTGACATGTGCTCTGTTATCAATCAAGGTCTAAGTTCTATTAAAATATATTTAACATTTCTAAAGAAAAATTAAAACTATTTTGCCATGTTTAAAACGGTACAATTCAGTTAGATTTCCCACTAAATATCACCCGGTTCTTTTAGGCTACAAAAAGTAAAAATATTCATAAATAATTTCAAACTCCATGAATTAAAATGTTTAATTAGATCAATAACTATTCAGTTTAATAATAAAAGTAAGAAAAATGTGTTTATATTTGGATATGTGTCCAAAAGAACCGGGTGATATTTAGTGGGAACTCTAACGGAATTGAACCTTTAAACTAGTTTTGCCATAAAACCCCCAAATAACCAAAACTCTACAAAGACAAAATCATTTGAACAAGAACTAAGTGTAAACCTTAAACATCTCGGTTCAGTTCTATTAACTGTCCAGTTAAATATTGCCAAGCTGTTTTGTACGTTAAAAATAAGAAATATTCCCAAAAATTGCAAACTAACCGATAAAAATATAGTTATAACCATAAAAATTTGGCTATATTTGAATATTTTGCATCTAAAGTAATTGGTGATGTTTAACAGGACAGTTAAAAGAATTGAACCAACATTTCTTTACCATACTAATCAATAACTTTCACTTTGGGCTTAAAATCATATTTATAAGATTTGATGTCACATCCATTTTTGCTATGATTTTATTTATTTTTAACAAAATCAGCTACACTTTCTGTTAAGGTCTGTCCACAAATTATGCCATCACTCATCAGAGACTCAAACCTTCATGAATATTTTCCATAATACATAATGAACACCTATATCCAGAAATCTGGAATCCTTCCTCCAAACCAGCAAGTTTTCTGAATCTTAAGTAACTTAATTTTTATTGTCTTGAAGGTATTTTTCCTGTAGACTTGCCATGTTCAGTGCAGTTTCATGTTCTGCCGACAATACTTCCCCATGCATAAGATCTGAATAAAGATTGTTTACACAATATTCAAGATTGGGATTCTTGACTAATCGACATAATTTCCCAAATAAATTTTTTTTTATTTATTTTGTAATAATTGTTACAATCATCATTTAAGAAATGAAAAATAATTTAAATAAACTATTTATATCTTTCAAATCATAAATAAATAAATTGGTCTTCAATTTATTAATCACAGTGAAGCTAAACATAAGTAAAAAATACTTTCTTTGAAGCAGAAATGAAATTATTAACATACATGCACAAAATTCTTGGTACCATGATATTTTCATGTAATATGCTGTGGGTAATTAAGATTTAATTAAAAGTACTTTTAAGTAATAAGGATTAATACTAGTAGTCACTTCTAATGAACAGTATTTTTCTAGTTTAAATCTGAAAATATTGGATAAAAATAAAAAAACTTGATATGTACTTATCCAATATTTTGATATTTATATAAATATCATGATATTTACCAACCTTGATAGAAATATCATAAAGGAATGTTAGAAATAACAATAACCTGAAATAAAAAGGGAATTAAGTAACTAAATTAGGATTTACTGACTTAAATGCCTAGCTTGGAACGGTCTTCCTTGATCCTTGTGCCATTTTAAACAACAATAACCAATCCAAATAATACTTTTTACGCAAAAATTTTTATTACACCGTTTGTCACTTGTGACCTAATCAATCAGATATTATCAGGCTAATTTCTGGCAAAGTGATCACTTTAAGCAGAGTCACCTGGTGTTTTTTTTTTTTACTTAACAAAAAGAGTGAAATCTGGGGTTCTTGCCAACCCTGTGCTATAGACACATTGTTGGTATGAGAGCATATGTGACAGAATAAGGAATAAGGGGTGTTATTTTGTTTTGTAACCAGCATCAAAATTGTACAAAAATGACATCATTTATGGACAGCCCCTAAAATAATGCTCATGTTAAAAAGAATATTTAAAAAAAAGTCATTAACAGTGCATTTTTGGGACATTCAGGGAAAAGTTGTTTAAAGCCTTTTATGTAAGTTGGCCTTACCATCTCTCATATCAGCCATACATATGTTGTTCACAGCAATCAACCTTGGTGCCCGGCAGAGCAACCCAAATGCTGGTCTCAGCCAATACTGGAACTAACCACACTGTAAATAATCCTACCAAAGTGAGTTGAAACTTTCTTGCTTTTTGTTAAAAGGGTAGTGAGTTGAATTCTGATATTGGTTTTTAAAATTATATTATCCATTGAGGTGGCTCTTTTGTATGGTTGGAAGTGATATATAATGCCTTAGAAAATAACAACTTACCGCCTAACTATTGTCAGTTAGACTGAAGTAAGTCAAATTTTGAGTAGTGTACGTGCTTTGCTATAAACTAACAAAGCTGTAAAAATTATGTAATTAACCTCTCAGATGTGTGTGCTAATTCTATTGTGATTGGCTTTAAATAAACTTTTGAAGCTTGTAATTGCTTTCACAACTGGGGTTAAAGTATTTTTTTTACTGTTTTCTGAAAGCGTGAGCTGAGTGTAATTTAATATTATAGACTAGCTGTAAAAAAAAATTAGATACAATTCCATTAGAGTCCCCGCTAAATATTGCCAATATCCAAATCGCTAAATATATCCAAATATCAACAAATTTTTCTGACTTTTATTAATAAACTGAATAGTTATTGATCTAATTAAACATTTTAATTCAGGAGTTTGAAATTATTTATGAATATTTCTACTTTTTGTTGTCTAAAAGAACTGGGGGATATTTAGCGGGGACTCTAACAGAATTGAACCAAAAATTATGTTTCAAATTTATGCATGGTCATACACAGTAGATGTCACAGGTCAACTCAGCCTTTCAATACTCTTTGGGTGGGTCAATAAATAAGCACCAACTTCATTAGGGAAATCAAATAGGGGCTTTCCAGTGGCTTGGACACAAGTTCATTAATAAGCACCCCCAGTTCTTTAAATAAAAAGTGTATGGTACTTATTTCGTTCATTTAGAAGAGGTTGGTTCATTATAACTGGGGAATCCTTAAACATATTCTGGGTTGTGTGATTTGGAAAATAATTTGTCTACTAAGAAGAATACATTTACATTGTGATATTTTATATAAATCAGTATTCACATTTCCCTCAAATTTGATATCCAATGAAATTCATGGTCAGAAAACTGTACTAAAAATGGTGGTTGGTGTTCTATAATTCAGCTCTATAATCTTTGAGTAAAACTCTACTTGAAAAGGGAATTCCCCTATTTTACTATACACTCAAATTAAATAAGAAATATTTTTCTCTTACCTTTTTTATGAATAGGTAATCTTCTGTTATATAATCTGTAGATATTTTTTTTTTTTGTTTCTCTTCTCAAAAGAACCTCTTTAGAATTTCTACTGCTTCCGAGATCATATGTTTGAGAAGTTATGGTTCTTGAATAATTGCATTCATGCCTCTTTGTTTTTTCTTCAAGTTATGTTCTCTTAAGAATAATCCTACGTCTCTCTTAAGATAAGTGGTGCTGCTTGAAATTGGAAAATTCCTTTTAAGAGGAAACAAGCTTGATTAAAAGCTTTATTTCATTAGAAATTTAATAAGTATATAAATTTGCATAGCAGTTTTGTATAAATTAATTGCACATGAATTTAATTTTTCCAAATACCTCAATATATTATATTCTCTTGGTTTGCCAATCGGCCTCTCTGGGAGAACCAGTTCTGTTGGTTCACCACCGGATGAGGAAAAAGTTGTAACCGTCCCCCGAACCTAATTAAATTTACCCGAACCTTATGCATTGCTCCTATGGAGCTGGCAAGGGCTTCCCCCGAACCAGGTTCGTAGGTTCGGGCACTTTTTCCAGGTCTGTTCACCACTGGTTAGGATACACAGGGTTCCCACTGGTTAGGGAATTTAAAGTTGACCAAAAAATTCAGGGAATAGTTAGAGAAAATAGCTTATTTTTGCCTAAAACTTGAAAAATTATAATGCCTTGGATTGCTGGGTTTTTTTATCTGAAAAATCCCCAAAATTAACTTAGAAAAGTCAGGAAATTTTATTTCTAAAATTGAGTGAGAACCCTGGATATACAAGGGTTAGGCAACAATATTTTTTAAATTAGATCTTATAAAACTTTTCTCCTCTTTCAGTATGTTTTATCGCCAGTGAGGGCTGTTCCTAAACAAATAACATGTGCACCTACAGCATATGCCCGATCCCCAAGGCGAATTGCTCCAGCTACCCACACCAGTGTTGTATCCAACTTTGTCACTGGTCCAAAACTTGCTACCCTTGTGTCTCCTTCTGCTGTTACTGGTGCATCTGCTGCAAAAATATCGGTTCCTGCTTCACCTACAAAAGTTATCTTAAAGCCTGTTTCACAAGTGGGTTCTTGTTAGTTTTTATAAATGTATTGAATGTTTTGTTAGTTTTTAGGAAAGTTTGTCAGTAAGCCTTGGTTGAATATTTTTTGTTTTTAAAAATATTTTAATTAGCAGACCTATCAATCTAGTTAATTAAAATTAAACTAACTGACATCTTGAGCAATGCATGTATTAAAAATTTCTCTCAGATCTACCTTGAACTTGAATCACACCAAACGCTATTCAGCAAGATTTTTATTTCATTTGGTAACTTAACTGTAAACCAGTTGTAGTAGAGCCTCCCATAATATAGCATGAGAAAGAAAGATGTTGTAAGCAGTAGAAATGCATCTCTTCAATTTACTACCAAAATTCTAGCAAGTAGCTTATTCTTTATTTCATTCGTATAACATTTTAAAACTACTAAGTTCAGCTTAATTATTATTTTCTCCTTAAAATAATGTGAATTTCAGTTAAACTACTAATTTTACTAGCAAAATATAGTTTGCTTTGTATTGGGGGCTTTATTACCTTTTAATTTACCTTTTCTAGAGATTTATAATGAAGCGTATTTAAGTATTCAATTATTAAACTAAATAATTCCCAGAAAAACTACTGGTGTTATAGAAAATATGTATTTATGCCAAATAATGCACCTATCTGTTAAAAGTTGAACTATTTCTGGATCTAGTAGTTAAGGTAGTGATGAGAAAGCTCGCCACGGTTTCACATTAATTCATCTAATCTCTACTTTTAAATTTAATTTTTTTTTTCAAAATCATGTGAAAACCCTTACTGAAAAAAAAACTTATTTTTAACAGACACTTCTGAAACCAGTTGTAAGTATAAGCAGTTCAAACTCGGTCACTACTGTGCCTTGCTCTTCTACGATTACATCTATGCAACCAGCTACTCTACCTGTATCAAGTAGCTCTGCCATCCAAGTCCCTGGAAGCAAGTTTCATTATGTACGACTCGTAAGTGCTCCAACCACTTCAACGGTTTCTACTCCAGGTAAGTTGTTAGCAGTGGAACATAATAATAAAAACGCTTTTGATAGCTCTAGTTCTCTAATTTTCTGAGCTATTTGAACTTTTTTTTTTTTCATTTATTTAAATTGCTTAATATTAATTACTCTTGAAGATAAATTGATTGATTTGTATTATATTATCTAAATTATATACTCAGGGAGAAAGGAAACTACTGTTATTCCTGTGAGCAGTACATCACCTCTTGTCACTAGTATTGCTACTAATAGCTCATTACCATCATCAACAATAGTTTCTCAAGTTCGTCCAACTGTTCCAATAGCACCTGCAAAGTTGGTTAGTATGGTGTTTCTGAAACTTCTATCGCCATCAAGTTTCTTAGCTCATTCATTCAGACAGAACCTTTTGCTTAATATGTTATTACAGTGTAGAATCCTTCTTAATTGGCCCCCATTTCATTAATCCTCTGTTTTCACAGAATCTCCACTTTTGCTTGCTGTAATTAATTTAAATATAGGCTTTCCTTACGTCTGCTCTGGGGTTTTTAGTGTTGTCCGGGGGGGGGGGGGAATGTTCAGGGTTTCATAAATTTTAAATTTTCAAGACATTTTTATTAAAAAAATTCTTACCAAGATGTTTGAAATTGTACTTTTTCTTATGTTTTTTTAAATGAATGAAATGCTTTATATTTAGCTTTTAATCTTTGATGAATTGATATGGTACCTATTAATTAAGTACAAAAATATGTCCTGGGTTGAACCACTGCTTACTAGATACTTATACAGGCTTGCCGAGTTTTAAACAATGAAAACCATTTGACGACTTTTCCCGCTTGGAGCGCTACAAGACCTTACTATATCACCCACCGCCTTCAACACTGTGGATATGCTTTGCCAGTTGGTCCAGTATTGCCATCTGGATTTGCAATGATTTCCGTACTCGGCTAGCCTGTATAAGTATCTAGTAAGCCGTGGTTGAACTCAAGACAATATGATGATTAGCCTATTTTTTATTTTCATCGCTTTCTGTTTTAAGGTTGCTCCAAAACAAATTGGCCCAAGATTTTTGTTTCCTGCTACAACCAACTCACAGGTCCGTGCCCAAGCTAGCACCTCAGTTTCAAATGCTCAACTGGGACAATTGCCCACTGGAACTTTTATACCTGTTGGGGGAAACTCTTCAAATTATGTCATGGTCCCTGCTCACTATGTCACACAGGTAAAAATATTCTATGTATGCTTTTTTTTACACTCACTGTATAACGTAAGTACTTGTTTTCTTTAAAAGAAATGAAATACATACATACAGGGTGGTTTAAAACTCATGGGAGAAACTGAAAGGGGTGTAGACTCCCAAAGAACCATTCAGAATCACCCTTAGCCTTAAAAAAGTTTTCTCGAAGCAATCTTGAGACACTAAAATGTGTACAAATGTTGCCAGGATCCATGAAATACATTATTGTTGGAGAACAATAGGGGTACAAATAAAATTTTAGTGCTAATTATCCTGCCTTAACTTATTTATAAAACTAAGTTAAGCGGACCTGGAAAAAGTGCCCGAACCTGCAAACCTGGTTCGGGGGAAGCCACCATCAGCTCCATAGGTGCAATACATAAGGTTCGGGCAAATTTCACATATTTTGGGGGAAAGTCTGGGAAAAGGGGAAGCCGTAAGTAGATAAAATAAAGTTTTGTTAAAATCAGAATGAAAGATTGGGATTGAAAAGCCATTTGTAGGTGTACCAAAACCAAGTTTAAACCCTGTGTTTTAGAGTCAAATTACCAAAAATTGTCTGGGCAATGACCCCTCAGATCTCCTTATGATACTTGGAACTATATTATTTACAACTTATTTTATATTAAGTTCATCAAAATGCAAATCCTACCTAAAAATAAATTTCCGAAATTTGGCCTCGGTGCAACAAAACTAGGTAAAAACCTGGGTTTTTTAGAGTCAAATGTCCAAAAATTTTCTGGAGGAAGACCCCCCCCTTTGGTACTTGGAACTTTGTTGCTCACAACTTTTATTGCATTAAGTTCTTTAGACGGAAATTATACCTATAAATGTATTAAAAAGTTACATTTGATTTAAAAAATATGCATGGGGGGCAGAGAAATAATTTTGGGCCCCTCCCTAAACAAATTTCTATATATGCCACTGACAGGGAATGGTACAAGAAATAAAATTTGCTCTAAATGTAATAGTTTATGCTAATTTTTATTTATGGATAATTTTGCTGTTTTGAATTTCTGAGGGAAATTGCGGGGTTTGGTTGGGGGAAAATATTTTTGAGAATTAGGACCCTTTTCATTTATGGCTCATGAATTAAATTTTTGGACTGTTTCAATTTTTGCTGTTAAAAATGGGTCAACCTGCAGGAAAGTTACAATTTTTTTTCCCCTTCAGCTTCAGCAAGCTTCCTCTGCTGCAACAGCGGCTTCCACCAATTCAGGAACCCAAGTCCTGAACATCTTGCCAGCACCCACAGCTCCGAGTCCCGCTCCTGCTGCGGCTCAGTCAACTCTCATCTCCCTTACCTCCAATTCGCCCAACAACTTCAGAGCCTCAAGTGTGACTCCTGTTGCCCATATAGCTCCCCTTCCCCATGGAAACCGGTTAGTACTTCAAATCTTATTTCTGTTAAACCAGGGTATCAGGCCTCATGGTCATCTGTCATAGTAGTGTTCGTATGTAATGTCACCTTGTAGTTAGTTCCAATCGAAATTTCAAAACTAAAGGAAAAATGCTAATTTTATCACTTTCCCCTTCAATTTTTTCTACAAAACTGGCCTGATATTCAACATCAGACTTAATTTTAGCCTATAAACATGTATCACAAACTTATAGCACAAAATTTCACATTTAATTTTTTATTTTTAAAAAAAATTCAATTGGTTTGAAGAATTGCTGGCTTTTTAATGATTTAATACTACATGTTTCCAAACTATTATCTGTTTCAACTTTCCTGTATTTCCCAATTTTAGTTCATTAAATTAATTAGCAATTTAGCAATCAATAATTAGTTTTTCCTGTTATATAAACCATATAACTGCAATGCAATATCCATGGAAAAATGGCCACCGAAACCACTTATTTGGTTGAAGTTAAAAAGGTTGAATTTTTGTCTATTTTTAGTATTATTTAATTACTCGGCAACAGCAAAAATGTAAAATTGATGAAAAGGTCAAAATATAATGTAATTTCAGCCTGCTAAATACGAATATGGCTATAAAATTTCGATCTTGGTTGTTTTTTCATTAAGTTGAGATTTTACTTTGTATGATAGAAGCACAAGAACTTGTATAAATTGCCTTTTAAACGATATTTAAATTCATCATCAAGAAGTAACCATGAAAACATGGAATAGTCTTGCTAAAATATAATTGAAAGGTTTGGTTATGTTCAAAATCTAAAATTTATCTAAAATTGTTTAGCAGTTGTCCTCAACTTCATAGCATAGTTTATCAGACTTTGTTCTGATTACTTTGCTAAATCTCATTTTTATACTCTTGAAAATAATCCCTGGGCTTGTCCCTAAATTATCTAGTTATAGGATATGTGGATTTAAATATATTAACTCAATCTCAATCTCTGATAAAAAGCCAATTTGTGTCGTGAACATGACCTTTGATTTACTCTGATCAAATGAAATGCTCTCTAAATAGTTTTTAAAACCTTATAGATTACATTTTTTGTGTTGAGATGGTAAGATTAGATTTCTTAAATGTATTGAGGATATTCAGTCTTTACAGTGTTCATGTCATTTATGTGTTCAAAAGTTGAACATATGTTGGTTTTATTTGATGCAGAGTAGAGTAAACAAATTCCAATACTCTAAGAAACAGCCAAATTTTGTAAATTCCTGTTCAAAATACCAGTTTAAGTACTCCTTTCAAGGAAGAACACTCACAAATCATATTTTGTAAACTAAATACCGTTTAGAAGCTTCTGAATGGGTTATAAGTATCCTTCATGTGCACAGCCTGTTCAATGTAAATGGATGGCAGCTTACGACTATTGGAAGGCAAAATCATTAGATTGAATTTTGACAGTTGCTGTGTATTAGCAAAGATTCTACTTGCCTACATCGTCTAACATTTTTATACTGTCAAACCTTCTGTATCTAATCGAACATAACATAACAGAGTGGGCGTTCCCTTGGCCCGAATGGGTCCATTGAAGGAAAGCTTTGCAGTGTTGCCCTATTGCCAGTTAATTCATTTAAAATGTATTGTTTTAAATGGTGAGTCACATAACTTGGTGATTTTAAGTGGAGGAGATTTATCTGAGCAAAACACAATGCTATAATTTCCAACAAAATAATGATAAAAATTTTTATTACAGGGACAATGTATTATAAATGTGTTTTATACATATGTTGTATGCTTGAAGGCATTCTAAATAAATATTACATGACTTCATCTCTAAATTCTAAATTTATTCTGAACAATATTTTAAATATTGCAATATTTCAGCACTAAGCGCTGCATATCATGACCCCTCTGTAATTCTCAAACAAGAACCAACCCAGAATTGTTTTTTGTGATATTCGTGTTTAGCACGTCGAAATCAATAGAAAATGGCTATTTTTATTATTTTTTCACAAACTTTGTCAAATTTGTTGTCCAGTGTTATTATCGTTTAGGTCATTTCCAAGATAAAACCATTGGAATTGCTTCTTTTGCTCATCTTGTTTGAAGTGTAATTTCGAATTAAGTGTAATTTTGTCATTGACCTAATTATTGAAATTTATATTTTAATGAATATTTTGATTTTTCTGTAAGTAATTTTAGTTGAAAATTCTGATGTGCCAAAAGAGACCCTTCACAAAATTCCTATTCTTAAAAAATGTACTCTTCTCAAAAGTGCAAAGATAAATTTTGTTTTTTGAGGTAATAAGGTTACCCCAAAAAAAACAGAATTAATCACTAAAAACAAGAAACCGATCATATAATGTATGGGTCATTATAATGTTTGATTATGCCAATGATATACACAATTTAGTTTACAGTATATGGCAATGGTAATTGCTTAACATTTTGGAAACATGCTAGTACTTACTCAGTATTCCTTAACAAAAAATCAGTTTTGTGGACAAAAATGTTTTCAAAGTTCATTTCATTCCAAAATCAGGGGGAAAAGGTCACAAAAAAAACTGAATTGATTAAGCTAGGCAAGTAAGAAAAGGAGTTATCACCATATGTTGCAAATTAGCAAAAGGTGTTTGAAATTAGAATTAGCATTCAAATTCAGTTCTACTACTAGAAAAAACTTGATTGAACTGGAAATTGTTCACCAACATAAAAACAAAAAGGTGGGATCTTTGCCATTTTTGTATATGGAATCTTGAAAGATCTTGTTAGTTGAAAGCAAAAAAAGGTTCTAAGAATAACCAGAAAGAAAGGCTAATATGTAAGGAGTGGCTTTTACAAAATGTGCTCGTGTGAGTAGAAATAGGAATTAAAATTAACATTAGAGAAATAATTAACTTCAAGGGAGAATATATTTTCTTCGAGGTATAAGTTTTCAGGTATCAAAGTTTGATATAACGAGAGTATACTGTAAAATTGAAGTGGCCAGAAACTGGTACATATTGTCAAATATTGAAGCACTTTATTGTCAACATTTACTTACTTACATTTACATACTTACATTTTTAAAGTTTGATTTCTAGATTATTTTTCTCAGATGCTTCTATAGTTTACTTAAGATTGTACTTAACTCTAAGTTCTGTTTATAATTTTGTACATGCTAGTCTTAATATTATTTTAAAACCGACTTTTAGTAAACCACCTGTTGAAACTGATAACAGACAAAGAAAACCCTGCAATTGCACTAAGTCCCAGTGTCTGAAATTGTAAGTAAATTCTTATTACAAACTTATTCTTATATTTATAAGCAAGCATACATTCTTTTCAAATTAAACACATTTATTTTACTATAGATACTGTGACTGTTTTGCAAATGGTGAGTTTTGCCATAACTGTAACTGCAATAACTGCTTTAACAACCTCACACATGAAGAAAATAGACAGAAAGCTATAAAAGCTTGTCTTGATAGAAATCCTACTGCTTTCCATCCCAAAATTGGTATGTTTAGTTTCCTTCTTGCATCAATTTTTTTATTGCTGTATTAAGTAAAACCATTAGAATTATTAAGGTTTAGGGGAGAGCAGGGCACATTCACACATGGGACACATTAGAACAAACCACTTATTTCTATGTTAAGTTCAATTTAAAAGTCTGAAAAAAATACCAATAGGTAGTTGTATTAGTACCATCCTTTGCCTGAAATTACAGAGCAGTGGTCCCATTGAAACCCCGAATATTTGAAAATTCTCTGCTTTTGAAGGTGCAAAGTAATTTTCTTCTCCTTTTATTCGTATGAAAATTCAATCCAGAAATATCTTAAGGTAGAAATTTTGCCTTGAATTTTATTGTGGCATCAATAAAGTCCAAAAAATTTTGTTTCCCAATTTCAATTACAAATAATTTATAATATAGAAGTTGGATTTAATATTCTTCAATATTACTCAGGTTTTTTATGCATTTAATTTGTAAGCCCTTTTAAAACCAGTTTAATAATATTTTGTTTAATATTATTAGAAAAAAAATTTACACTAAGTTTTTATCTGATTTAGGGAATATATTAGTTATTCTTACCTATAAATTTTCACATACCCACTAAGAAACATAAATTGATACATTCTCTAATTAGGTATTTTAAAGCTTTGCAGTAAAGCTATGAATGATTAGCTAATAAACGGAATAACTTTATAGATTATGATTTGAAAAGTATGGTAAGAACAAAACAAGAGACTGAAAGGAAAATCCTTACAAAACATCATTTGTCTATTTACCATGATAGTCTACTAAAAATAAAATATCTAAACCAGCAATTTCTTGAGATGGGTATTGTTGCTAGCTAGCTCACTTTCCTTAAAAAACTAAATTTTTTTTTCAATTTATTCTCATTGATTTATTAATGAAAAATATATTTGTTATGAGTTTTCTCTTGAAGTACTCTTTTCCTTATCAAAAACGTAATCTACACTGAAATTTTTATAAATGTAAAAAAAATTCAGAACTTTTAGAAAAAAAAAAATATAAGGCCAAATATTCAGCTTAATATTTGCTATGTAAGCTTTAATGTACAATGAGTTTCTAAAAATTAGCTTCATAAAACATAGCTTCTAAAAATTTATTCTGTATTATTTATACAGGTGTCCATTTGTACCCCAAAATTTTTAGAACGGTGATTCAAGGGAGAAGTTTTTGATAAAAATGCATATAAAAAGGGTAACAAAATTACAGGAATGCTGTAAACTTTTGAATACATCAGTTTTGGTTTCAATATCTTATAAATATATGGAGAAATGGTCAAAAATGTACTTTTTGTTTAAGTGTGCCCACTCTCCCCTACTTGATTTTTTTATAAGTTAAGTTCTATAAAAATGGTCAAACTATTAGAAGATACGTTCAATATTTTTTTATTTATTAAACTACCTATTATGAATTTAAAGAAAATCAGTATAGCATATCTTGTAGTGTAATTCTTAATTTGAATTACATTTCAAAATATTGTTTAGTGTATAAATTTCTAAATTTTGGTAAAAAGGAGATTTTTTAGCTTTAATTTTTTTTATTATTATTATTTAATGTGAGCCTAATTTTTTCAAAGAACCATCAATTTGTAAATGGGAATTAAAAAATATCGGTATGAACTATCATAAGATCTTACCTGATTTTTAGGAAAGAGTAGAGAAGGGGATCAAGAGAGGCGCCATACTAAAGGCTGTAACTGTAAGAGGTCTTATTGTCTGAAAAACTACTGTGAATGCTATGAGGTAAGCTAAACTGTGGTTTGAGAATTGTTGCAACTTGCATGCTATAAAGTTTAACTGTGGGTGGTATATGATTGTGTTTCCTTGGATAGGCTAAAATCTTGTGCACCAGCATTTGCAAGTGCATTGGCTGCAAAAACTTCGAGGACAGCTCGGAACGCAAGACTTTGATGCACCTGGCTGATGCTGCAGAAGTGCGTGTGCAACAGCAGGCAGCTGCGAAAACCAACTTCTCCTCTGACATCTTTGACTTCCCCTCCAAGCCTCCTGTCATGTCGAGAAGTGGAGAAAGGTATGTCTAGTTGAGAATTTTTATAACAGTCTTAGTTTTTGTTAAAGTGCTGTTTTTTGTATCTGATAGTACGTGTAAGTTATTAAGTCCACAATTAGGGAAAAAAAACCTTTTAATTTCAACAAGTGTTATAGAGCACTGGAAGCATTGTTGGCATCATAAATTCAAATAAAATGTTTTGAAGGGGAATTTTTAGTAATTAAACTGAATTTAGTAAATAAAGAATGTGAGTATTATTTCAATTAAATTATTTTTTTAAATATTATTTACTGCAGTGGTTCCCAAATTTTTTCCATGTAACAACTCCCTTTGGAGAACTTGAGCATTCTCATGGCACTACAGTCATATAAAATCTAGAATCTATCTGACGAAGAATTAGGCACTTAGCACGTCTACATCAGAAGAAAAAATTTGCAGAAATTAAAATTGTGGTCCAAAATATCTTATTTTTGCTATACCATATGATCAGTGGAACCTCTTTTTAGTAAATGCTAAAAATTTGATAGTGTTATTAAGATGAATAAAACTGGGGAAAATATCATAAAATAAAGAGATTTTATCTCAAGAAACTTATTCCACTTTAAAAATCCACTTTATTTCTTTTTTACTTAAAACGTGCACAGCTTGGAAATCGTTTAAGCATTGTTAATTCTGAGAAAAATATCATGATTCATCTACTTCAATCTCCATTTCAACTAGACACTCAAACATATTGATTTTTTCTGTTTAAGTAATAAATAATTTCATCTGAATGCAAGCGAAATCTAAAAGAAAGAAATAGCCACAGCTGTCATAATAAACACTCCCTGATATCCAATAAAAGAAGAAAAAAAAGGTTCTGAAACTCAGAAAACGTGTGCTAAAGTTTATATCAGCTAAAAAATAGAAAAAGATCACTTCTCATTCACATTACTTATGCTGTTGATGCATTATGCATAAATCTTGCTATATTTCAGAAACAAAACCTCAGGAATTAAAATATTTTATAGGTATGAAAATCAGGATTTGTACTTTCTAATTATTTCACTGCAACAAACATAGGGCAACATCTAATGAGAATAAAAAATACTAAAATTAAGTTTTAAGCGAATATCACATGCCTGTCCTCTGATCCTTTCAAAGCAGGCGTCTTGCCGGTGGAAGCACTTCACTCCCGTCTCACCCATGAGACAGTATATGAAGGTTTAATAAAATGAATGAAACGATGAAAGGGTTAATAAAATATTGTTATTTTATAGCAAGACTTAAAAGTTGGGACAAATACGGAAATATCGGAATAGTTGGCAGCTATGAGATTGATTAAATTTTTCACACTTGATTAAATATATAAAAATATTTTTACTATTATAAATTATGTAAATTTAAGTACTTAATTTTCAGTTTCATTGTACTATGTGGATAAAGTGTTAGTTTTTAGGTCCATATTTTATTGAAACATCTTTTAATGTGCTGATTGAAGTCTTATTTGAGTGCTCCTGACAGAGTGTTTGAAAAATTGGTATGTCAGGATACAGTTTTGTAGCAAAACTACTGCACCACAAAGGGTTAAAGCTCTCAAGTCCCTTTACATAAAATACCCTTTAGTGTTGCTTTTTAGAATGTTTTAATTTTGAATAGAAATTAAGTTTACTCGTATTTAATTTTTATTAGGTTACCTTTTGCCTTTGTTACTGATGGTGTTCTGGAAGCTACCTGTCTCTGTCTTTTGGCCCATGCAAGTGATGCTGAGAAGTCTCATTCATCCGAAGAAGAAATGGAAAGACTAGTTTTAGAAGAGTTTGGGCGTTGTCTTGTACGCATCATTGACTGTGCTAATAAAACTAAAGGTATGTCTTATTTTTGCATTTGAAATCTATCAAAGTACTTATCAGCTTATTAAAGGCTTAAGTTTAAGCTGAAAGTTTTATTATAATATGTCAATGTAGTTACCATATATCCCAATTTTTGTTGAAATAGTTCATATTTTTCCTTTCTTTCACAATTTTTCCTATTCTTTCTGATATCTTAATATTTCAAAGCTGTTGTAGCTTAGGTTTTCTACTTTACTGTGGCAAACCTTTTCCAAAGTTAATTAATTGAAATATAGGGTATGATAAGCTCTGTTAATTATTTAATTTGTAACATAAGGGTTAATAAAACAGTTAAAAGAATTCTGTACCTATAAGAAATTCTACCATTGAATAAAATGTGTCAATTAAGAACTTCTGACAAACTCAGGGTGTTGGTATAGATTTACGACAGGTTTAGTGCAATGTCACAGAAGCATTTTAAATAGCATTCAGTTTCCATTAGCAATAAATCAAGTTTGAAGGGACATCCACTGTGTACCAGGTGATTCCTCTCCAATTCTTGATGACGTCCCCGTGCAAGTGATTGTCACACAACTGTTCTGCACCTAAACTGGTTTTGTGCATTTGATTTCTCTTTACTAATGAAACAATGAGGTATTTGCATAAGTGAGGAATTTGCTTAATTTTACACTTTTTTGATACATTACAGTTTAAAACTCTCAAATATCAGATTTTTAAGTTCAAAAATATGTTTTAAATAATTTAAAATTCAATTTTATTTTTGCCAAAACACTAGTATAGTCATGTGATCAAAAAAAGGATTTGATGTCTCTGCGCACTCAAAACTAGTGTTTTTACTGTTTTTCAATGATTGGAAAACTGGATTCTATTGGATGGATGTGACGTCACAGCGCATGGAAACAACAGTGTTTTTGTTTTCGCACCAAAACGAAATTTCAGAAATTTATATCTCAGAAACTAGGCTATGAAAATACTCCATTTAAACATCATTCTTCATGGTTTTCTATCTACTATTTTAATAAAATTTAATCTCAAAGCGTAAAAATACCTCATTCTTGTGTTCGAAACCTATTTCTTTAATAAAATTAAAAGGACATCATTATTTTACACTGAGCAAGTTTTTGTCCTACTATACAGCAGATTTTCATTGATGTGACGAGTTTTAATGACAGATTTAAAACAGTAGTTTCCTGTGTGCTGCAGGGCATGGGTGTAAAAGTTTTCTTTCTGAAAGACACAGATATCTTTCCTTGTGATTTTCTTCAGGACAGAACTGGACAGAAAAAATTAACACAAGTGATTAAAAGATAATAAAACACTATTTTTAGTGAAGTTGTATGTAATGTATAATTCCGTACTGGAAATTTTTTTAACTTTTACCATAGTTCAGGCTAAAAAGGGAAAAACTGGTCCAGCAGACACACACATACTCCTATTAAGATATTTGTTCTTGTAAAAACTTTCTGCTAGTGTGCCCAGCCCCTTAACATCTACATTATTACACTACATATATGATATGTAGTTAACCTTCCAGCGGGCGCGCGTATCTGAGAAATACACGCAAGATGGATTTGGTTGTATAAATTTCATTTAGAAGGAGCTACGAACTTCTGTCGTTAGCTATTCTATGCCCTTCATTTCAGCTACTTCCAGTCTTCGTTTGAAGTTCTAATAGTTAATAGGTCTCTGAAAATATGCTGTTTGTATTTTAGAGATACACGCGTTCAAGGAAGATTTTAGTATTTTTGATTTTTTTAGTAATTAGAAATTATTATTTTTTTTTGTGATTTGGTCCTAAACATTGTAACTTAATATATTTTCGGTTGTTTTCATATGTAGCTTCAGTAATAGTTTAGTCAAAATACCAGTAATTGATTTCACATCTTTCAGGTCACTTCATATTTGTATTAGTACTGTTATGTTGTTTTTGTGTTTTATAACTACTCTTGATCTACTCTTTTTGAAATAATATTGATTTAAATAAAACATACTCAGTAACGATTTACTGATTAGACCTTTGTTTTAAAATTACATGCTTGAAAATTAACATTTTACAATCGTATATCTAAGAGATATGCGCGCCCTTTCGTGTTGCTATAGAAGGCGCGCCCGCTGGAAGGTTAAATGGACAAAATTTCCGACTATATCTTGAAAACTTTTTTTATTATAATTAGATTTTGTTCTTTATCTTGCATTTAATAGTTATCTAGTTTATTTATTTGGCTTTATTTTTAGTTTCCAAAATGGATGTTCAGTGAGTTGGATTGAAATCCTCATTTCAAGTTTGGTTTTAGATCTGTAGCAAGGTCTTACACAAGATTGAAACTAGTCATTAAACTATAAGTTTCTACTTATTGGTGAATGTTTTGTAAATAGCAAGCATCAAAAATATATTGAATTCATTTGTAAATAAAGAAATGCATCTTTGCATTATGTTTGTTAAAACAGTGCTATGACAATTTCACCACCTAAGCTTATTTGTATTGAGCTGGTGTATGATCTAAATGGCCTGAACTTGTCTGTCATGGGGGAAATATAACATGCTATGAAATATCTAGTTGTATGTTTTAAAAAAATGTATTTATGGTTAACAACTCTTAAAAACTTTGCTTCCAAGTGATATTTTTGCTGCAGCAAGTATAATCTGATTTGTATAATTCTAAAGTAAATATGACTTCTGCAAATTAAGTCACTAAACGAGTAATAAATACCCAATGGGAATGGTTTTATTTTTGAATGCATCAGATATGGGTAAATATGTGACTAATTTGAAAAATCCAAATTGTTATGCTCCTTTGATATTATTTCAAAAGTAATATTTTCTAAGTCTAGCATTTAAGAGGTTTATCTCGTGGCAATAAAATTAAAAGATTATAGTAATAGTTTATGTAACTGAGTTTTAAAATTGCATGAAACTAACACAACTTAATTTTGCATTACTTGTTAATCTGTTACTATAGTAGAACCTTGATAAAGTGACCCCTTTTGGGACCAACAGCATGGTCTTTTTAAAGAAAGGAAGTAATAACGAATAAAACTATCATATCTGGTAGTTGTAATGAGGGATGTTACGTTTAAAACAAAGAAAAAAAAAACATTGTTTAAAACACATGTACTTTTTTTTAGCAATTATTTTTTCTATGAACAGATGGCATTAGTATCAAGCTTAGTATTTACTTCCAACTGTTTTATTTGATTTTTTTTTCTAGAAAGTAATTAAATAAAAATACAATTAAACTTGTTTTAAAATCATATTTTAATTGACCTGTTCTTTATATTTGATTTTAATATTTTAAACGAGCAATACTGTTATGCTGTCAAAACATGCAATGAACTGAAAGGAATATGAATATAATAACTTATGGATGTTCAGTTCGTATCTTAAACCTTTTAGCAAAATATATCAAAATTTCTAATGTTAAAGCTGAAGTTGTTGACATAGTAACATATTTCCAAAACAATCATTTTGCTTCAGCCAAGCTTCAAGAAACAGGTGCTAAAAAGCTCGAGATGCCATCTGATATCAGAGGGAGCTTTGTTAAATCAATTTCAATTTTTAAAACTGATAATTTTTTAAGAATCATGGGTTTTTTTTAGCATTTCTGTGTTGAGGGTAAAAAAACAACAAATAAAACATGTTTTAAACACAAAAAAAAAAATTCTCAACCCTGGTAGTAATGTGGGGGTCGGGGGCCATTGTAAAGAGGTTCTACTATGTATTCCTTTTTCTTACAAGAAAATAGTATTATTTTTGGAATTAGTGCATTGAGCAACTGATTACAAGTACTGCTGAACATTTTTAAAACAATTTAATTCATATTATAATTTTTAAATATATAAGTGAAATTGGTTTAACTGTAAAATATTTCTAGTTCCTTTTAAATTTTTAAATTTAATTATTAGTAAATATTAACAAAATGTTAGTAGGTGACAAAAGAAATTTTTTAAATTTTTGTTTGTAGATTTTTGGAGATTTGCATGATAAACTTATTTGAACTCAGTTATTTTACAACTGATTTAAAATTGAATCAAATTCTTATTTTTGACATCTTCTTAAACCCTACACTTTTACCTTATTTTAATCATTGTAAAGGTAATTAGATAATTAGTTTAGAATTATGTTTATTATTTTGCTTTGACTTTAATACTGTTAGAGTTTTTAATAGTCTCACAATGTTAAGAGGGTTCATCCCCTCCCCCATGTCACAAGTTGGATTTTATTGATCCCCATTGCAATGTCAACTTTTTTTAACATAATTTTAAATGCACCTTTTCAAATTTTGTTCTATTTTCATAAAAGGGAGATTTAAAATTACGCCTTGAAATTTCAGGGGTTTAATACCCCCTTCCCTTGTGTCCCAATTCTCTCCACTTATATGGTGTCACGTTTAAACTTTAGACTGAACTCAAATTTTATTTTACTCTTTTTATTACTTAAAATAAACATCTTTTATTTATTATTTAATCAAAACTGTTTATAAAAGAAAATATTTTAACTCATTTTACTAAAGAAAACTAAGAGTTGTAAAACCATAATGTTGGGTAATTTCCCTTTGTCTCACTGTGTCACACATACAGGAAAATTTTGTGAATGACATCTTACTGATTGCTTTGAACTCAAAAACTATTATGACACCCATTTCCTTATTAAAGGTTTGTTTTCTTGTTAAAATCTGTCGGAATTTCTTTTTAAAATGTATAGAATTATAATTAGATAAAGACTTTACATTTATACTTTAAAAATGCTTTAAAATCTTGATATGGTGATGGATTCATTGCTAAATGAGTAAAGAATGAGATTTAGTATTGTGCTTGAGGACACCTTACAATTTTAGTGATATGTCACATTAAGTACCAGATCCATCTTTATGACTGTTATTATTTGTACAGCTTACTAATTTATCATGTATTTATTGTATATTATTCAACTCTTTTCAGAAGGTTGTTGAAATTTTGTTTATGAATGTTAGATTTTATCAAATTGAGTATTTATGAATTTAGTTACTTTTGTAATGCATTATTTGGCTTTTAAATTACTGATTGTGTATTTACATAGTGCAATTTTAAATATTATTTCAGTGCTCATTTCTTCTTGAGAATTTACTCTTTGTGTGGTTAAATAGCTTTGCAGAATTAAATAAATTCTTCTATACTATCAGAGATTTTTCAAAATTATATTTTGTGATTAATTTATAATAAATGCATTTTGCTGCATACAAGCTTATGTGTACCTGGAATGATAACTGAAAATAAATCTGTTTTTAAATAACTTAAAAGTACAAGTGGCTCATCTTTTTACCACACAAGAATTCAAATTTTTTTTATAGTTAAACTTTTTGCAAATGTCTCAATTGTCAAAACAGCATTGCTTGGAAAATTAGTTTTTAGTAGGAATATTCTCAAATTCTTCTAAATATGAAGAAATGAGGATGTCTACATACAAAGCTCAAACTGAATCAAAAGTACTTTAGTAAGAAAATAAATTTTGGAAATTTTCCCACGAGGCAATCTCTAAGTTCTATTTATTTTGTTAGAGAAGATTAATTTCCAGATAATAAATATGCCTGTAGGTTCTCTGCAGTCTAATTGTGAGGGATTTCCAAAATTAATTTTCAACCTGAAAAATATTCATTTATCAAATTTCTTCAACAAAATAAAAATAATTAATGTACTATGTATTAACATAAAAGGTAAATTGGGTATAGTTGCTACCAAGCTGATTAATTTCAAATAATACAAGTTAGAGGGATCAAATGTAAAAAATATGAGACAAGTGTTTTCTACAAGAGTTTCTACCAGGGCGCACACACCTGCTACAATTGCTCCTTAACAAAAGTTCTGCTACAAATTGTTTATTTTAGCAGTTTCTGTGCCAAAACTGTGCCATTTAAAAAAAAGTCTTAGATTTTTTTCCCTGAATTTTAATTTCTTAAAGGCTTAAAAAGGCTTCTTAAAGTCCTGAAAAAAAAAATGTATAACAGGCCGGAATTTCAATGAAATATCCCAAATTTTCATTCATGCTTCCCCTTTTCCTGTAAAGTTGGTATTTTGACGGCGTGGTTGCGGGCAGAGAAAACAACTTGAGGAGTGATTCGCAATCGTGGTTTTCTGACTTCATCGATAACCTTGGCTCTAAACCAGTGGTTCCCAACTCAATTATGTCTGCGGACCACTTTACTTAAATGTGCGGACCATCCCTATCCACAACTTTATCTTTAAAAATTTAATCTTTTTTCAATGCATTCATTTCTCACAGATGGTCTGAAGTTTTACTTTTTTTCTGAAGTAAGACACCAACTCTCTTAAATATATGTTTCTTAATGGAACTGGAAATCAAGTAATATATATTAAACTTAAAAGATAAATTAACATTACTTTAATCATAACATTAGTATTCCAAAGGAGCGATTAAAGAAGAAAATAATAATTTATCTGTTTAAAACTTTTGCCTTTCCGGCAATAAATTTTTCTTATATAGATGGGGTTTTTTACATCTATTAGTTTTTTATCTTGGATTGTGTGATAGGAAAATGTATTTTTTTAATATTTCAACACAATTTTTGGATAATTTTATGAACCTTCTCACGGACCACCAATGGTCCGTGGACCACCTGTTGGGAAACACTGCTCTAAACGCTTGTTTTTGGAGAAAGTTGTCACTTACTGTAGTTCAAATGTGACCATTAACTGGCAAATTAAAAGGTTTATTAGAGGAATTTCTTTTTATTCGTCAGAGTTTTTAGGAAGTTTTCATTTTCTGCAATTTATACATTTTGAGTCAATGACTCATAACTATTGATCATTTACAGTTTTTTTGACAGTATAAGGTATTGAAAATATATTGGTTACATAATTTTTCTTTGGCTATAGCTTAATTTAACTTTTATTCAAACCCTTTTTAGTAATAATTAAAACTTTTTAGTGATAGTAAAACTTGTTTATAACTAAACTTAGTAGCTTGTTTGGAAATTTTCTTTTATTAAACATAAACTGAATATATAAAATTGTGTGAAAGGATATACCAGACAAAAAAATGGTTGATACCTTGTCAGCCTTAAATTTTTTATCTGATAGCCTGGAAAAGTCTAAAAATCTATGAATTTATTTTCATCAAAAAAGTACAAACCCTGTTAAAGAGGCGCCGAATTTTCTTGAAGCATTTTTAATGAAGAAAATAATTTTAGAGTATCTTGTTATGAATTTGCTACAATAATGATTCTAGCTACAATTAATTTTATGAATTTGCTACAATAATAATTGAAGACTGGACTTCAAAAACGAGCTATAAGTGCCATAAAGCATACCTGCCAACTTTTACGGATTGTCCGTAAAATTTACGGATTTCTGTCTAGTTTTACGGTTGTACGGATGGATCAGAAAATTTTCCGGATTTTGCATTTCTTTCCACTTAACTATCCATGAAAATGCAAAACAGTCGCAACCTAAACGATTTTCTCCAATTAATATCTTTTTACTTCAAAACTATCTCCTAATCCCTGCTCTTACGATTTTATCAATTTTGATTCTTTTATTGAGTGAAATTTAAATTTTTTTGCAAATCTTTTTCGAATTCATCCGCTCACCCGGTAAGTTTGCTTCCCCCGTGTTCCGATCGCAATGCGGAAAAAACAACTTTACCGAGATCGGACCTGTGGTTCATCATTGCGTCTCCGTCAGTTACAATTGAGGCTTGTTAACGCGGAAAAGTTTCTCCTCGCTTTCTAATCGTAGCAACTCAAGCTTATTTAAATTCATCTTTATCACATGCTGCTGAAAATGTTGATGGAAATTTAGAAAAAATTTTATAAAAGCTAATATAACATTAGATCTGAAATTGATTCCAAACAGAAATTTAAATCAAAGGGTTTGGGAAAAAGGGTACAAGATATTCATGTAACCAAATTGGTTTGTAGTATGAATTTTGTGAAGGGGGATAAGTCAGTTTGTTATCAGATAAGTACTATGCAATTGAAGTAAGCTGATTAGCTTGTAAAAATTTAACTTATCATACTTATAAATTTAAGCAAATAAATTTCACAGTTTTCTTCAATTATGTGAAAATTTTAAATAGTACTTAACAAAAATAATTTAGGTAATAATGCATCAATCTGTAATCTGTACTTTTTTTGTTTGAAGCAATTCAAATTGTAGTTTTGTAACGTTAAGCAAAAGGTTTTACTGATGCAAGTTTTCAAAAGTTGGCAGGTATGCATAAAGTAAATTCCCCGTATTTCATCATTTTAAATTTTATTCTCCATCCATAGAAATACACATAATAAATAATCTTTCAGGCTTTTTTTGAAGTTGAACTACTAATCATGGTCTAGGCACTTAGCTGGTTTTATAGGGTGTTGGTGATGGCACTTAGATTGGGTTTTCGGGTCTAACTCACTTTTTTTTTTAAGTTTTGGCACTTAGCTCGTTTTTGAAGTCCAGTCTTCAATTCTTGTTTTGTAGAACTTGCTTTTTAACTCCTACAAAATAATTTTTTGTGCTACAAAGCTTGTTTTTACCTGCTGCGAAAGACATTTTTTTTGAACTACAAAATTTATTTGATCTACTACAAATATTTCTAAGTGAGTGAGAGCCCTAGTTTCTACATATTTTTAATTATACAGCCACAAGCAAACTAAATAATTATATCAGTGTATTATTTTAGAATACTGACATAATTTTCATTTTTGTTGGATTAAATTTGTAATAAATTATTGTATTTTCTAAACCAGGGGTCTCCAAACTACGGCCCGCGAGCCAGATGCGGCCCGCGAGGCCCTCTCATCCGGCCTGCGGATACCTTTCTATCTACGAAAAAAAATTACGGATATGTGGTGTACTAAATTAAATAAAAGATCCAAGATCCCCCCCTTGGAAGGAAGAGAAATTCGGTTACCAAATTGAGTTAAGACCCAGGGTTTTTTTTTTTTTTTTGTCTTGTCAAATTTCTAAAAGTTTTCTGGGGGAGAACGAACTCAATTAATCACATTAATTTTATTATTCATTTCAGCAAAATGAGAATCATACCTAAAAATGCTTTAAAAAGGTACAATAAACCTGTTACATATGCATAAGAGGGGCTTAGGAATAACTTTATAGGTATCCTCCCCGGTGCAAAAATCTAGCTTTGGGTCTGATAATTACTTAATTTTCTTAGAAGGATATATGGGGCCCTCCGGAAATAAATTTCTATTCACGCCACTGAGATCCAAGTTGTTAAAAAACTAGATACACGTGTGCATTAGGGTGGCCCTTATTTTTCAAAGTCGGAATTTTTTTGGGCACCCCCCCCCCCTAATTTTTTTCCTTTTGCCATGAAATGAAAGTGTGCAAAAGGATTTTCCGATATTTTAATATTAACCCGTGCCGCACGGCGGTTGAAGTTTGAATCCCATAGCGCGCCATAGTAACTTATGGCTTATAGTAGGGGAATAGCTTGTCCGCTCGCTTCCTCTAGATCAGAATGAAGAAAAGATGAAATTCGAGTCACAAAGTGAGCATATGTGATGAAGATGTTTGTTAAAATCCATGAAAACTTGGTAAAATTTGATAATTTTAGCATAATTTATAGTTAGGAAAATTCGCTCTTCACATCAGACACCACCAGTTCCCGCACTGGATGGGTTAATGGTACTGTCAATATTTTGGAACTCTATGCGGACCGAGAGATTACGCATTTCACATATCGCTATCACATATACTAATTTATATTAAGAAGTGTGTTAGAGCAAGAACTGCCCAAATTAAAATAAGTCCAGATGTGATCTTTGTTAAAAAAAAAATAAGGGAAAGATAGAATAGTATCAATAAGGAAGACGGTGAAAAATATTTGATGGAAATATCAATCAAATATAAATTTTGAGCACTACTTATTACATTGTTTAATGCCCTTAAAGAACGGAAACACGATTATAAAGAGGTAATTGAATTGTGTGTAACTTTTATGGGGAACTTCAGAAACATTATTCAAAATTAGACCATCACTAAGCTCTATATCATGCCAGATGGATGGCTAAAGCCACTTATTCCATGAAAATGTTCAAGTTTAGATTGGTTGGTTCACTTTTTTATGGTGAAAGGTCCATAGCAGGACATATTGCGCCAGACACAAGACTAAAAAAATCATTTTAAGTGGGAAAAATCCTTTGTCATTCATGTTTAAAAACTGTTTGGCTTTAAAAGAACAGAAATTGAAAGGTTTAAAAAAAAACAATTGTTTATTTCTTGTGAAGATCTATGTGATAGCATGGATAGAAAGTAACCATCGGCCATCAGTGTTAAATGATTTAAAATTATTACAGGCTTTAAAGAAATACAAGACCATTAACAAAAATATTTCTTTGGTTGATGTGACGAAATTTGTCAATCATTTGTTGTACCTTAATGAAGAATATGCATTCCATCCATTTTTTTAATGAAAATGTGGAATCAAAAAAGCGCATTATCAAGAATTTCAAACGTGATACTCTTAATACTGCAAGAAAATGCATCTTTTATTTTATCCTAATGAAGTTGCCCGCTTCAGTTTACTTAAAATATCTTATTGGGATTTTTTTAACTTAGCCATAAATATTATTTTTGATTATCTTAGGAATATTCACGTATAAAAATTTTACTGTACCTAATTACGGATTGATTCCTTATTTTTCAGGGAAATATTGAGGACTTTATTTCCCAAAAAAACTGAACGTTGATATTAGATTCTTTAACATCAATCCAGAACTTTGGAATGATGACTTTTCATACCTAAATACCAGAGACATTTCAGAATTTGACTGCTGTCAATGACACAGTTGAAAGGGGTGTAAAACTAATTCGAAATTTAAATGGACTTCTCACAATAGATGAGGAGCAGAAACAGTACCTTTTGCAATGTGTTGAAGGGAAAACAATACCCCGATTGCAAAAATTCTACTTTTAAGCGTAAATTTGAATAATTGGTCCTAAAAGTGAATAAACCCTTTATTTCTTTTTTAAGATATTACATAGAATTTAAGAAATGTTATAGATATATATAATATGTTACATTGAAAATGTGTATAAAATATTAAACGGATTTTTTAAAATTATTGTATCTAAAAGTGTAGTTATTGTTTTGTGTTATGCTATGTGAAATAATTTTATTGGATGTTTCTACAATTTATTTTCACGAATTACCTTTTTATTAAAAATATTGCTTTTATCTACTAATAAGTTCAGGAAACGAGCGGAGAAGCTAAGCGGAAAGCTATTGAAATTTTTTTTTCTCCATTATAATAAGGGCCACCCTAGTGTGCATATTTTAATTAAAAAGTTTATTTTTTCTCTTTTGTAATTAATAATAACCGTGATTTAATTGTAAGGTTGTTCTTACTTAATTGTTCTCCCAAAACATAATTAAGAACCCCCATTTGAACTACCTACGAGCCGCTACTGATTTTGATTCTTTTTTATTTGGACCTCAAGTATGTAGTTGGCCCCCAAATTGCTGTTTATAAGTTAATGCGGCCCTCGGACTGAAAAGTTTAGAGACCCCTGTTCTAAACTAATTGGAAAAAATTTATACACTGCTGGCCAATCAAAATGGTACACCAAGAAGGAAAAAAGGTAAAGCCAAATTTATTTCTGTGATTACACATAATATCAATGTTATTTGATTAAAAATATGACCTTCCTTGAAGTGAGGGGGCCGAGAAAATCAGAAATGAGTGCTTTCACCATAGTTGTTCATAACGGCTTCTATACCCGCCATGGTATTGAGTGACAGAGGTTTTAAATGGGCTTTGGGGATTGTCAGGCCATAGTGCCTCCCCACGTATGCAAAGTTCATCTGATGTACCCTCGGACGTCGTATTCCAGGCTATTTGCTTTCTCCTCATTTAGCAGACATGTTTTATGGACGTTGGCTCTGGAGAACAGGCTAGCCAGGGTAAACAAGCAACTTGGTGGGATAAGGAGAAGGCTTGTACAGCTGAGGAAAAAAAAAAAAACGTTACAGTTATTTTTTAGGCTTGGCGATTTATCGATGATTTGGCGCTTCTTGCGTTTTTGTTTTTATTTACGCGTTTTCAAACAACACGAAAATTAGCTCAGTGCGATTTTTGACTTTGAAATTACTAATAAACTAATATAAATAAACAGAATTAAAATAATTTAATCATAATATTTATATGCTTATCAAAGCTTAAAAATTTTTAAAATAACCTTATCTTATGTTTCGACAATTTAAAACTGAAATATTGACGGTCTGCCATGGGTTTGTTTAACGTCCAAATTAAATGAAACTCGGTGATGAGGGTTAAATTACTATGATCTTTCATAAAATCGAATAAAAATTGAGGGTTGCCATGAAAAAAGTTGCAGTTTCTATTGCGCTGCGCCAGAAGATGACCTCTGAGAGAAAAATAGTCAATTAGTTTTTTCAAGCATACACTAAATCCTGAAAAATGACACCAAAAGCATCTTTCTAACCCCACCCGTTCTCCCGCAAAGTCTACTGTAACGTTTTTTTTTTTCCTCAGCTGTACATTGCGTGTAGCGAGGGGGGGGCGGTCCGCCCCGGGTGTCACCCGTTTAGCTATTTGGGAGGGGGGACACCGGAGCTCCACACATTCGAAAAAATAAACATAGACCGTATTTCGAAAGGTTTCCTTTATCGGGACGAGTGTCAACATGTCAATCTACCAGGCCCGTGCTGGCCAGGGGGGACAGGGGGACGTGTCCCCCTGCGCCCTTTGCTCAGGCGCCCTTTTGAAGAGACAATTTTTTACATATTTTGTTAATAATCGTGCTTCTCAATGTTTTCTCTGGGCTCCTTACTTTTATGAAACTATAACTTAGTAATTTTACAATTCAGTTTTACTTCATGAGGTCTGAAGCATGGGGGCGTCAAGAAGTTTTTTTAACGCCCTCCCTCCCCCATTTTACCTTAACATCATTTTTAAGGCGTCTTTACTTAAAGATTAATCATATATTAACAAGGGAAGGTGGTTAATTTTCAAGGCACCGAAGCCCTTAGTTAAACACGTTGAAATTGTCAGGGCATGGCATTTTTATTACTGCACTCTTATTCAAACTGTCTAACGGGCGCCCTTAATCAAAACAGCAATACCCTTGAAAGTGTTAAGTCAAGGTAGTATTTTTTTCACTAGGGGATCCCTAAGCGAAAAAGTAATACTACATTACCTTGATAGTGGAAAACTAGGCGGTGTTTTCAGGCCGCCATTTTTTATGCAAGTTAGCGCGAAATTTTATTTTAGCGGAGGAGCGGTTATTTTTTTGGGGGGGAGCGGGTAACCCAAAGGGTCTCAGAATGAGTTAAAAATTTCTTGTAAGAGTCAAATTTTAAAAATTTTCTTGGGGAGGACCCCCAAACCCCCTCCCAAAATTTTGATGTATATTTATTAACTATAGGGTTTTTTTTTTTCATAGAAATTTGGTGGCTTATCAGGAGGCCCTCTTCATTTGTAACCCAAAATATCTCAAAATGACTATTTTTAACATTAAAATTTCTAAAATTTTTCTGGGGGAGAGCCCCCAGACCCCCCTTTTTAATTTCCCTCATATTGCTGCACAAAATTTGTATATTACGTGCACCTCAGAATATTACATTTGCCAGGAATCTAGGGGGGGATTTTTTGCAGTACTTGTTAATAGACTTGGGCCCCCCTAGAAGAAATTTCTGGCTGCGCCATGCCACTGGTTATTTAAACAAGTAGTTGCTTGACTAAGGGCCATCCTTAGTCAATAGAAAGAAGTATCGAATGCAGGGCCATATCCAAAGGGGGTTTAGGGGTTCAACCCCCCTGAAATTTACACAAATTTTTATGTTGTTTTTTCCTTGAAAGTTTTTTTCCTCCGGGAGAAACCCAAAGGGTCTCAAAATGAGTCAAAACAGTACTTTTAGGAGTAAAAATTCCAAAATTTTCTGAAGGAGGACCCCCGAACCCCCCTTGAATTTTCGAAATCCATTATAAACTTTTTTCCTTGAATATTCTCTGACTTACAAGGAGTTGTCCTCTTTTGTTGTAATCATCCGAAGGGGCTCAAAATGAGCCAACAAAATTCAAATTTCACAAAAATAAAATATTAAAAATAAAAAACAATCAAACTATCTCAAATAGCAGTATTGCTTTATTTTTTTTTTTTTTGCATTGAGAAAAGGAATTTGTGAAACGTTGCCAATCTTAACAGAAAAGTAAGATTTTAGGTTTACTAATTATTATTTTGGCGGCGCCCTTTCACCCTTTGTCCACCGCCCTCTGAACGTACCCAGCACGGGCCTGCAATCTACTGCGGTTATCCGGGGGGATCTAAAGTCTACAGGAGAAACCATTGATACATAGCAGAGGGAGTCTCGGTGACTCCCTCAGTCACCTGCACAAAAAAAAGTACTAAATGAAAGAGAAAGGAAATATTAAACAGAATGTCATCAGTCATCCTACTAGAGGACAATGGGGGTGACACCGGAATTTAAAATCTCCGTTCATCTTCATGCTAAAAGTGTATTTTTTAAAAATAATATTAAGAAAACATTAAAAAGGGTGTCACCCTGTTAAAATTTGGGGTGACAAGTAG
The DNA here is from genome assembly GCA_963680715.1 of Tetragnatha montana. Lineage (NCBI taxonomy): Eukaryota > Metazoa > Arthropoda > Arachnida > Araneae > Tetragnathidae > Tetragnatha > Tetragnatha montana. The sequence continues at coordinate 37,677,623 of OY796674.1, read as the reverse complement.
GGATTGTCGTTTTATGGCATTTTGGTCATCCCGGGATTTCGGGATAAAATTCGACATCATCCCGGGATCCCGGGAAATCCCGAAAATTTAATTAATGCCAGAATTTCAAGGAAAAAAATTTTTTTTGGCAGTAAAATCAAAACTTGATTAAAGACTAAATTAGAAAAAAATTATGGGGAGAAATTATTAATTTTTAATGCTACAATTTTTCAGTTCTAGGCTTTAAAATTTCTTAATGATATTAAAATATTTTTTTGCAATTTTATATTCACTCATTATAATAGTACACACATATATCCCATAAAACCTTATGAAATGACACCGAACTTAATATTTTAAATTTGTTTTTAAAATACTCTAGTTAAAAGAGTACTTACCCTAAAAATGCTTTTAAATTCCCTTATAGATATGTAGATAGAAGAGGAAACTCTATGATTGTTTGTTTTTTAAATGTCGGAGCAAACCACTCGTAGAACCTCCTTTACACTTAATTATCAAAGAACACTTTTGCATTTTGCTTCAGAGTTCGGTCGTTTTATGAAGTGCTCCATGCAAATGTACTAGCCTTTTCTGTCGTAATAGAAAATCATAATATTCTCAGCCCGATCTCCAAAACGTGTAATCTCTTTAAAAGCTGACGACTTATTGAGATCATGAGTACTGTATTCATTCGGAAATAAGGTTCAAACTATCCTCATAAATAATTATTCATCACATAAATAAAGATTATGAGTTTCTAACATATATGCTAGAATTACGATCAATGCTTTGTGGTTGAAAATGGCCTCGTGCTGGGAGTTATTACGATTTGTATCTCTTATCACTAACATACTAAAGAATGAAAAAAGTTGATGAGTAACCAAGTTTCACCATTTATATGTCAACATGCGAGCATTGTATGTATTATACAAATCGGCGAGTTCCTTGTTTATTGCTTTTTAGCTGCAAAGTTCTAAGGAGTGGGAGATAATTTAATTCAGCAGTGATTGACTTAAACTTAAACCATCTCATTTCCACTAATTTATAAGTATTTTCCAAGGAAAGGAAATATTTGTTCATGCAATCAGGAACGATTTCCAAGTGTTTGTAGCAGCGTTAAAGAAATTTAAAATTTTGAGGGAATCCCGGGACGGACTGAGAAATCCCGGGACGTGTCCCGGCCTTAAAATTCTACGGGATCCCGGGATCCCGCTTTCCCGGGATCCCGGGAAACAATCCCTAGTGACAAGGGGTTCAGCGACCCAAAATCTATAAAAAATGACTATTTTCATCAAAGAATTTTTTTCATTGTTTAACAATGTCTTATGAAATTAGTGTAAAATGCATGGATAGTATTGTGTAGTGCGTCACATTACATAAATATAGAAGGAGACGACACACACAAGCCACTTATATTGTATTTAGAAACTAAAGTACCCTCTCATTTTTATTAAAAAAGGACAAAAATAAGATGAGGGCATGGGCGTCCTTTAGGGGGGGGGGAGCAATTGACCCCCCCCCAAGGTTTTTAGTGTTATATGAAAAATAGCTAAAAGTCCCTTGAAAATTCTGTAACTCGCAAGGAAGCATCGTGTGTAACCCAAAAAGTCTCAAAATGAGTTAAAACACTACTCTTGAAGGTCAAATTTAAAAAAAAATTCTGGGGGGAGCCCCCAAACCCCCTTCAAAATTATAAAGTCTGTAGTGTTTTTCCCATGAAATTTCTGCCGCTTCCAAGAAGAAGTTACCTTTTGCGTGTTCCCCAAAGTAGTTTCAAATGAGACAAAACACAAATTTAAAGGGACAAATTTCAAAAATTTTTCAGTGGAAGAATCCGCAGCCTCTCTTGAAATTTTTATACCTATTTAATTTTTTTCCCTTGAAAATTGTGGGATTTACAAGGAACCATTCTCTTCGGATGTTACCAAAAGGATTTCAAAACGAACTAAAACACTACTTTTAAAGGCAAATTTTCAAAATTTTTCTGGGGGAGGACCCTCAGCACCCCCTCAAAATATCTTAATATTTATTTCTATTTTTTTTCCTTGAAAATTGCGGGATTTACAAGGAACCGTTCTCTTTGGATGTTCCAAAGGGTCTCAAAAAGGAGCTAAAACACTACTTTTAAAGGCAAATTTTCAACATTTTTCTTGGGGAGGACCCGCTTTGGGGAGGACCCCCAGTCCCCTTGAAATATGTTGATATCTACTCATATCCACGGACGTAGCTATAGCTTTTACAAGGGGGGTGTTCAAGAAACTTCGTTAAGGGGTCGCAGTGGACACTGAAAGTTTAGCTAAAACAGGGTTTTTCAACTGGCGGGCCGCATGCGGCCTGCGAAGCTCCCTGAAAACCCCCTAAGAAGTAGCTTTAGCATACTAAAATTTAATTAAACATTTTAGCATACTAAAATTTAAACATTTTTGGGGGAGGACCCCCGAACCCCCCTATTTACCCCTATTACATTATGGAGTAGCTTTGCTTTGGTCGGTCGTTTTCTATGGAGAAAAACTAAAAGTTTGAGATTTCGAAAGAGAGGCCGTATATCTTGAAATTCCCCCTTAGTGTAGCAAAGGGTTATAAAGGCTTAGGTTAACCTTTATCACGAGGAGGGACAAAATGGAGTATCATAGGCGTATAAGTTCAACTTTTTGACTGGGGGGGGACCAAGGGAGCCGTCACTAGACTGTTTCGAAGGGGGTCTGCCCCCCCAAATGTTTCTAATATAGTTTTCCCTTTCCAAGTAAAATGTAGGGCAAATGTGAATTTTTGTGAACTTAATCACAAAGTTTTGTGGCTAATACATGCCCTCAAGCAAAAAAAGGGGGGGGGTCTGGGGGTCCATCCCCAGAAAGTTTTGTGAAATTTGACCCGAAAAAGTTATATTTTCTTTCATTTTTTGGATATTTGGGATAGGAACCTTCCTGTTTGGCTGGCATAAGGTTTAGGCTAAGGGGGGTGTCTGGACCCCCTAACCCCCCTTATATACGTCCATGCTCATATCTCTCTTTAAAACATTGAAGTTTCGAAATGAAAATGAGTACGAAACCATACGAAACTTCATGTTTACTCTACGCTTTGGTTTTGTGTATAGAGCATTCGCACATGACGTCACTTGGAGGACAAAAACAACGTTGCTAAGGCCGTTGTTAGGCCGAGTCATGTGATTGAAAATGCTCTATCGCTTGCAAGCGCTGATAAAGCGCCATCTGTCGTTACTTGGAGTCGCGGATCAATGACTGAAATGTTTTGCCAATTTTTGAGACAAGAATGCCTTTTCCTCCTCGTCAAGCCAATGCTAATGCTCCAATGAAATGAGTGTCTTTTCATTACTCATTAGTCGAACGAAAATTTTTTTTGAGAATCTTAACCAATCACGGTACAGAAGCAGAACGGCTCTACAAAGACTACAGAAACTTTGAGTGGCTGATAATATAGATTAGCAACTGCTTCGTAAACTTTTATTTCAAATGGCAACACTTTGATCAACTCTACTCTTGATCTTTTTTGTATGAGGCCGAAGTAACACTGTCACACATTAATAAGTCCTAAAATTTGTTTCAATCATGGAAGAACAACAGCAGTACGAAGACAATTTCACGTCGGAAGATCAAAATTATGGTGACTATGGGACTGATTTTAATGAGGGACAGCAACAAGGACAGGCTAATGGCGACGTGGATGACCAAGGCGGTGCGGGCGGCGACACCTCTTCATCTAGTAAATCTTCCGAAGAAGACAAGTAAGTTTTTTAAACACTGAAGATTGTAAAATTTAGACCTTAAATTCGAAAAGTACACGTATTTTGAAGTGATCGTTAAGTGTCTTGAATGTTTATATTTGAAATTCGCTATATACTGGCACTGGCGTCTGCCGGTCCACACAACGCAAATGGCGGCGTGTAGAGGAATGCAGAAACCTTCATTTGATATCTAAAATAATCCATGTCTCTGTGTGCTTTATCTTGTGTATTATTTTGAACTCTTGGACATCAATGTTTAGTAATTAAAGGTGCATCCTTATTTGTTGCTATGGGGATCTATGTAATTTGATCATTTAAGTGCATTCCCGCCAATTGGACTTGTCACGTCCGAGTCAAGAAATTGATAAGCTTTGTTAAGATTGTCAAAAATCGCTTATTATCCTTCAGGCATCTTCATTGCGCGTTGGTTGCCTATTCTATGTTTTTATATTTCGTCTAAAATGTACCGAGCATGGAAGTTAAGGGCCTATGATTTATTGTCTTGCGTTTTGCTCCCCTTATAGAGGAACAGTGTCTATTTGTTGACTTAATAAAATCTACACATTTGTTGTGCTCAGGTTGTTTGTATTTACCTTATAAAAGTAAATGGAGGTGAATTAATCAGTTGTATTGTTTATCAACACTGGAAGAATTTGGAGATTTCAAGACGATGAAAATCCTGCAGTTATTTTTCTCTAAAATTACCTTGGAAGTTTTCAAAATCTGATAAGTGCCAACAGTGGCTGTGTTTTATAAGTATATGGCTTAGCTCGGTGATACTCGATTTTTTATCTATATGTGTTGGTCTGTAACCAAAAGGTAAATTTTGTGGAGAACTTTGTTAAATGATCAGTTAACTTATTTGCTATTTTTAAGAGACTATAACTAGCCCTTTCTAGAGGTTGTGGTCTGCATGTTGAGTATCACAAGCTTAGATAGTGTAATAAACCATTGGTTGCAGTGCTAATAATTCTGGTACTTGCATGTTATCTTGTCAATCATTTTGCAGCCTTCAAATTCAGCAGCACAGCTATAGAACAGTCAATTGACTTTGATATTTTCTAATTCAGTGGCATAGTCGACGGGAAAATATGCAACAACCTTTAGTTTTATAATTATATTTAAATTATTTTTATTCACTGGCTATGCACATACCAGTTTAGGAATCAGTGGCATGCTATAGCATTTCCACCCTAAGTTGGCAGTCGAGAAAAGGCTGCGAGGATCAGTTTACAGCTGTCGAGGTTACATTAAAAAAAGTAGGTAGCCATAAGTAACGAAATTCGCTGAATTTAGCAGGAAAAAGATAGGAGAGACGCAAAGCGAATGTGTAGAATTGGCGGGAGAAAAGGATGCTATGAATATTCCTTGGAAAACCGGTTCCGAGCGAAATTAGGAGTTGCATCATGTTGCTCTTCTTAACGCATGGATTGTAGTATTCATTCACTTAGTTCAAAGACATTTTTTACTATGATTAACTAGATGTTTATACTAAAACCACAATTTCATTCCTATAACATACATTTTTGCAAATTCAACTACATATTCTTTATTTTAAAATTCCAAAACAAGAAAAGAACTGTTTGTGTGGATTGGTACATTTTCTGCCTTTCCCCATACTGCCAACTTAAGGTAGAACAGACTAAAGTCTGTCTGCCCTAGCAAGGCACGAGTGGCAAACCTAAAATCAGTACCCACAGCATAAAAAGCAGTGGCGAGTGCAGGGTATCTGGTATCCAAATAGAAGTGAGATAACCATCTTTATGGCTTTTTTTAGTGCACTCGCCACTGTTTTTCCCTGCTGTGGGTACAGATTTTAGGTTTGCCACTCCTGCCTAGCTAGGATAGACAAACTTTATAGCTACTGCTATTGTATTCATCAGCTCTCAGAAAAATGTTTACTTGCCACTGTATTAAGAAGGCATTTGTCTGATCATACTAGTTATATTCAAACCATGACATCTTAAAAAGCAAAAATAATTGCTGAGCTTTAAATATTAACTTGTCAATGGCAAATTATAGAATGGCAGTAATTTCTAGAAAGGAGATCTGAAATAAACAATAGCAAAACACTTTCATATGTACTTTCTCCCCCAACTTATTTCCATGCATATAAACCAAACTTTTTGTCTTCAATATTCCAAGACACCCATTTTATTTTAAAGCTTTAAATTGAATTCATTGTATCAGTTTTATGTTAAAAGTATAATACTTCATTTTTAATTGAAACTAAATACTGGACAGCCTGATAAAGTTATATTTGATCTTTCAGGAAACTTTTCATTGGCGGCATTAGTAGAGATACCAACCAAAGTAAGTTTTGAACTAGAAATTGTTTAAGTGATTTTTTGAATTATTTCTAATTGTAAGGTCCTATGATTCATAAAAAATACTTACAAATCCTGGTACTTATTTTAAACTGTTGACTATTTCACCAACATAAACTGTTTACTATAAAGTAACTTAATGCTATAATGAACTTTCATACCTATTTAATTTCGGCGAAAGTTTTAACTTGTAACATTGACAATATGGTGAAAATCATAATATCTCAATAAACAATTTTGAGATACCTATTAAACATATCAGACTATCAATCATATGTCTAAATTGTATTTAGGTCAATCATTTGTTATCTCATTCATTATTAAATTATTCATTATTATTCAATCATTAAGTTATCTATTAAACATATCAGATTTTTCTAAAATGTAATGTTTGCATAGTCTTGCAATAAACTAACAATCCATATGTTAACTTAAAATATTTATTTTTCAGAGGATCTTAAGGACTACTTTACCAAATTTGGTGAGGTGACAGAAGTAAATATTAAAACAGATCCTACCAGTGGACGGTCTCGGGGTTTTGCATTTGTCGCCTTTGCGAGCAGAGACTCTGTTGACTCTGTAAGTATTATTCTAAGTTACATTTAAAACAAAGCGAAAAAAAAAACCCATTGTTTAACACACATGTATTTCTTTGGCAATGAACTAGTTCCTTTTTTCTTTTATTTTTTTATTCTATTCAGCTTTTCAAGAAACCCTTAACACCAAGATTTTTTTATTCTGATATTTATTTTTTTATTGCAACTCAAAGTTTGTTCTGAAAAGCGCTTGAAAAACGGCACTTCAGGTTTGTAACGTCACTTACCCCTGACTCGCTCTGCTATGGCTTGCAGACGTCCCATGCTAAGCGACACCATGATTAAGATTTTTTGACTAGTTAACACTGAATAAGGAACATCGTGTTTTTGTTAACATTGATGTTACGATGTGAAAGCAAATACTGTAATATTAATTTTTAATGTCTCTATTCAAATCACAGTTTAATGAGTAGAAATCTGAAATAAGCGAAAGTGAAGCTTTTATGCTGTCACTAACAAAAGCATTTCTGTGTTGGGTAACAGAACCCCAAATAAAACATGTTTGTAGTTTTTTTATGACCCTGTAAAACTTGTTCCTATTAATCTGTGGATAGAAATGTTATTAAACTTCATTTTTTTTTCAGGTATTGCATAATGTACCTCATAATATTAAAGGTAAACAAATTGAAGCCAAAAGAGCCAAAGTTAGACCAGGTATCAAAAAGATTTTTGTCGGAGGAATTGAATCTGACATGACTGAAGCAGATATTCGTAACTACTTTGAAAACTTTGGAAAGGTAAACTTAAATAGCATACCTCCATAAATTCACCTGGGGGCTTAAGTTATCTGTTATTTTTAATCTTAACGTAGAGTTATGTCTTAACCATTTAAATACGAGGGTAGTTTGAAAAGTTCTCGGCCTGACCATGAAAATGACAACTTATGGTTTCAAAAATGCTTTATTTTTCAACATTGCCTCCTTTTAAGCTGCCTCACTTCTTAGAACGACAGTCCTGTCTTATTTTACGTTCTTTTGGGGGTTGTTCTAGATTTTCGTGAAAAAACCTATTCATCTCACAGTTACTTCTTAATTCGAAGAAAACCGGTGACCAGAGAGAAAAGTTTTCACTTTGGAGGAGAGATGGAAGTTTGAAGATACCAAATCTGGGTAATAGGATAGGTGCTTGTAAAATTTTTAACCCAAATCCCTTAGTTTTCCCACTGCAAAAACACATTTGCTAACAGAAGCACTGTTCTAATGAAAAATGACATTTTAATCTGCTAAATGGGTCTTTTTTCTCGGGTATTCTTATCAACAGTTTAGATAAGTATTCTGCTATTATATTCATACCATTTTCCTACAAAATTTCCCTGAAATCCCAGAATTCTTACGCCATAAATTTTCCAGCCGATAGCACGTTTTGGTGCTGAAAAACTGACTTTTATCCATTGCATTGATTATTATTTTACTTAAAAGTTCTAAGTCATGTCTATTTCTTCATATCGACGTAAAAAAAAAAACGCTTTTATTTTGTGTAAATCGTGTCAAAATTCTCAATGAAGTCGTCATTTCAATGCATTTTTGAGCCACAATTTGGATTCGCGGCACCCATCTTGTCCAAATTGGTTTCACGCGCAATTCCTCGTGCAAAAAATAACTTACGCGCTCCTTTGATATCCCTAGACTATTAGAAATGTCCCCACCTTCTTTCATCATTATTCTAAAATCATAGAGGGCACTTTTCGACGATTTTTGGTATGGCCGCTCTTTTTGAACGTTTTTCACATGGTTCTGTAAGAACATCTCTCACACCCATGTTAAAGCTTCAACTCTAATTTTTTCACGGGGAAAACAAAGGTAAAGAGTCTCCTTACACATTTACGATCATAGAATTAATTTCATTTGGTGATATCCCTTCTTTTAAAAAGAATTTTATAACAGCTCCATACTTGCTTTTCTCCATTATTGAAAATAAGCTCACCTTAACTCATTCAAAAAATTCCCGACAGCAGAATTCTGATCAGAACAACCCAAAATTTTAATTAGGCTCATTTGAAGAGTAGTTCTAACAGGAGAAAAAAAATCGGGCGAATTAGAGCGCGTGTTCTGGGTGAGGCCGAGAACTTTTCAAACTACCCTCGTAAATAGTAGAGTAAGTAAAAGTGCTAAAAGCTTTAAATGGAAAATAAGGGTTTGCCTTGGTTGCTAACTACACCAGAACTTAACTACATTGGGTTGGAATCTCAAGCTTGTGCTAAATTTAGTCTTGCTTATTTTCTAGCAATGTAAAGTTTGCAAATATATGCATTCTTAATACATATCCTTCATTTTCCTATTTTCTGGTTGATCCTTAGGGGAACAGGGTTGCTACAGGTCAGGAAATACCTGAAAATCCTGGAAAAGTCAGGGAATTTTAATTTCATCTAAAAACTCGGGGAAAATGCTAATTCTGGGCGCAAGACCCTGGAAAATCATACTGAATACCAGGAAAATAAACAATTTTTAATATTTGCATGTCAGTTTTGGCTTTAGAAAGTGAAAAAAAATACATTGATTGAAAATATATGTTCATTAAAGCAAGAAATATCCAAAAAATACTGTAAATTGCTAGATTTTTAACCAACAAATCTTCAAAATTGAACTGGAAAAGTCGGGGAATTTTATTTCTGAAATTGAGTGGGAACCCTGTAAAACCCTATGGGGGATATTTTTGTTTTGTTTCAAACTTGCATGCCCTCTCATTTTGTTTCCAATGGCAATTAAATATTGTATAATATATAATTAGTGAAGTAAAAATAAATTAATATTAAACAACTACTCAAGAGTTTTTAATACCAAATAGCATTTTTAAAAAAGGTGTAAAATATTTTATACATAAATAGTAACAGATTGCTCAAGAGCATCAAATATTATCTAAACCTGATATTTGATGACTGGTGATGTAACTAAAACTGCTGAATAATTCTGTCTAATCAATTTTAATTTCAATTTGCATCTAACTAATACAAAGTTTTTATTTATTTGAAACTTTTTTTTGTAAGTAATGCAAAATGTAAAACTATTTTTTTATGCCCTTGAGCAGTCTGTTAGTGTAATATTATATGCAGTCTGAGCACATTAATGTTTTCGGTTAAAATTTTTACCACCTTTATTAAATGCCATTGGGTACAAAATACCAGGGTATGTGTATAGAATTTCAAAATAATTATTTTTTTATAATCATGCAATTGAAATTTTTTCAATGCTTTTGAGCAGTCTTAATATTTTAATTGCCATTTGGCAAAAAATAAGGGGGGTAGGCATATTAAATTTCTAAAAAACATTTTTGAACAGTATTGATCCTTATGATTTATTCAAAAAGAGAAATCTGACTGCTATTTGAATAAACTTAACCAAGAAATCTAACTTGGAATTGTTTCATGAGGCTTTCTTTTATTTTAATTCTAGACTTCTGTCTATTGAATCTGATGGAAAAGTTGGGGTGGTTAGGACTAAAACAGTTAAATATAAAGTCAACTTCCCTGGAAGCTTGAAGAGCTATGCTATGTTAAAATAAATTTCTTGGTTTTTATTTCATAAATTTGCATGGGTGCAAGTGCTGCTCCAATTTGTGATAATTTATGGATTGCAGAAGTCCTAGTTCATATAAATTAATTTCTCTTTAAATTAAACATTTAGATTGATTTATCTTTGCTAAACTTATTTTTTTGTTCCTTTCCCTTATTAGCTGGTTTGTTATCAAGGTTATTAGTTTTATCTACAACATTTTTTTCTGAAAAATGTATTGCAGCAAGATAAACAAAAAAAAATCAAAAGTAATATTTAGATCTAAAGATTTAATTAGTAAAATAGCTATGAGTTGGAATAAGACTGATGGTTTAATTTTTAATTTTGTTACATATCCTAGTTAGCATGCTGGTTATTAGATGAGGGAAATGATACATTCCCATGTACGTTTTAATGTCCTAGCTCTATTAAGTGTCATAAATTAACAGTTGAATTGGTTTAGATCAGTCATGGGCAAGGTACAGCCCGCAGGCCAAGTGCGGCCCTTCGAATGAGTCAATCCAGCCCGCGGAATGGTTTTGAATAACCCTCAATTACACATAGGGCTTTTAATTTTTTATATGACCACCGTTTAGCTACACTACTGTGAATCAGCTCATCCCAGTTTCTACCAGATACAGATTATGAAAAACTTTTAAAATCTCCGTATCACAGTTTCATCTGTCACATGCGCCTTCCTACTCTTCTCAAGAACAATAATATTTGTAACTTTTGTTTTCCAATTTTTTTTTAAATTTTAGCATATAATAGTATAAGTTGTTTGTGATGTAAAAATCAACTCTAAAAATTATCCCTCATAGAAATTTGTTTGGTTAATTTTTTTTGCTTCCGGCCCGCCTGGATAATTTTTTTATTTTATCTGGCCCTCCCCTCAAAAAGTTTGCCCATGTCTGGTTTAGATGATTGAATGTTTGCCTTGCGTTAATATCATGTTCTGTTGGTAGGTGGAAACAGTAGAGCTTCCATTTGACAAGGTGAAGAACCAAAGGAGGCAGTTTTGTTTTGTCACTTTTGAAGATGAAGCAACTGTTGACCAGGTCTGCAAGCAACCGAAGCAGAAAATCGGCAACAAAGAGTGTGATGTCAAAAAGGCCACGACTAAGCCTGATCCCAGGCTAGCCCGCGGTGGCATGGCTGGTGGACGAGGCAGAGGACGAGGTAGCCTTTATGACTCTCTATTTTTCAGTGGCTATTATGGGTTTCAATATCCTCCTATGGGATATTATTAAGAACTCTTATTTTGTGTACTCCTGGAAATGTCTAAAATCTCAGGCTTCATTATTATCATGAATGTTGTCTTAGCTGAGAAAGTCATTTTTGAAAGAATTTCAATCCTGCAATCCTCCCCAGTTTGAGTACACGAGTTGTTACTATTGTATCATATTTCATAATCAAGTAGTTGTCATTGAATTATATCATGTAAAAATATTTTGACTTATTTTTGAAATAAAATGTTTTATGAAACGACGGTGGAGAGTCAAGTTTGAATGCATTTTCCTTGAATCCTTTTGGTTCCATCATTGGTGAATATTTTACAATTCATTATAAGATAATAAGGAAATAGCTTCAATGTGTAAGGAAAAAATAAGGTCATAGTTGAACAATATGAATTATGGGCTTTATTGAAAATTTTAAGCTCAATGAAAAGCACAAAATCAAGTCCAATTAAAAAATAAGTTATGGGCTACAGCATTAAGAACATGTTTATGAAGAATCTGGTCCCAATATTGGTTCTAAGTGCAATTACATAGTAGCTACATCATTCTAAAAGAATTTTTTAACTGGTGTCTGGCTACTATAGTGTTGCATTTACATACAGCTGTAGTTAAATCAATCACTACTGTTCTGTCTTCGGCAGGTGTGCTGTAAATTATATAGGGGAAATACCTCTTCAGTACTTAAATTTTGTTTAGAAATCTGTTAACATTCGGGATTTTAGAGTATTCCAGTTAAGTTCGTTAGGTTTCCGGGATTTTGAGTTGAAGTCAGTTGCACCCTTGGGAATAGTAGTTCTTTTCATGCTCTCATGTTAAACTGACAATTTGAAGGGTATGAAATTTTCTTGTGTTTATTCCTTAACAATCATACATGTGAGCAATTTAAATTTTTCCACTTGGTTTATTTTATTTGTACACAACAAATTTTATTGTATTAGGCTGCATTATAAACAAATTAGAACTTAAAGCTTAAATAGTCGTACAGAAAATAAATGATTGTGCTTAATAATTTTTTATGATTTAAAATCCTGTTGCAAATTAAAATTGCCTAATATCTCTGTTAAACATTACAGGCAGTATTTGAAAGGATTTTCTGGATTATTGTCTTTAAATTATAATAGTAGGTGGCAATTAAAATGGGTTCGGCATCTGAAGTGGTGGTCCTTTTTTTTGTTGTAATAAGTAGTTGGGCTTTTGAAATAGAAATGTTTGGATTTAGAGTTTGCTAAAAATTATCTTATCAACCCGATTTCATTCTCATTAATTCATTAATTTTAGTCTTGAATTATTAAAATAACACATTTTAATATTTAAACTGTTGTATACTGAAAAACTGCTTTTCTGGGTATTTTCATCACTTAACTGTTTTTTCCCCCTGACCAATACAGATGAGTTATCTTTACTTATAGGTTTTTGTTCATTATTTTATGGTGAGGCTCTTGGTATGCATGATATTTTTAAAAATTGGTTTATAACTTAGATATAAAAATTAAATTAATTGCCATTAAGTTTTATATTCTATTTGCTTTTAAAACTGATGTCACATCAAGTTTTTATTATTTCTTGGCTTAAGTGTCAAATCTGGCTTAGAGGTTTTTTCCATACATTATCAATCACATATTTGTACCACATTAACTGGTCTTTTAGGCCAGGGGTCTTGTTAATACCACTGAGTTATAAGTATTTTTGCACAGGCTTATTAAATTTCGTTTTTCTTTCAGAAGTTTATTTTCAAAATACTTGTATTTGGTTTGCATACTTCTAGATAGCTTGGTTTTCAAGCATTCCCCTTGGAATTTTTTAAATGTAGGTAGGGATATATCCATATTTAACTTCTGGGGATCCAGCATTTTTAAAAACCTCTTAGACTATGTAATCTACAGCTACAAAAATCTGATAAAAATATGAAGTAATTTCTTTTTATCTAGTGCATTTATACTCTTCAGGGGGATGGATCCACCTGAGTGCATGCAACTAAAGTTTCATTGCAAATTTAGATTTACTCTACTTAAATCAAGAACTTTAATTTACAAGTTTACTCAGATTGAATTCTACGAATTTTCTTAGCAACCTACATTCGTGTTTTTATGGCTGGACTAGTTTCTCGATTGAGATTTAGGGGATCAGCTCATAATTTTGTTTCAGAGATATAGGATTGGATGTGTGCGGCATATTTGCTGCAATTTGGGTGTTTTAAGAGGTGTATTTGATTTGTGGGCTCTTCGCATTTGGGTTTTTAACTAACCCATTTCTGAATATTGTTTTTTGTTCTCTGGAATACATGCTGTAATTCAGAATTTTTGAAGGCTTCACCTGCATAACAAGGCTCTGGTCCTAACTTTCTGTACATCTAGTTTCATAGTCTGCTTCTAATGTTTCTAGTTGGCTCTAGTAGGAAACTGTTTAACTTTCTGTTTGTTGGAAACTGCTGTAATTTTCGAGGTTAAGGCGATATTGACGATTAACAGATTCCTTTCTTGTTTACCATCTCCTGATTTTTTGCTATGTGTTTGGCTTCAACAGTGAAGCCAAAGCCCTGAATGTAAAGTAGCTTTCGTCTTTGGCTTCATTTGACATGCTCCATTCTATACCTGTCATGTATTCATTATAGTTTTCAAAGTTTTTCCTACTTGATCACAGTATTAGCTCTGCTACAAGGCAAGTTTTTTTTACAAACAATCTACTCTTTTATAACTTTTCAAGTAGAAATGAGTACGTAAAATTATCCAATTTCAAAGCTGTACTTAATGCAATTACCAATTTTTAACAGTTGCAACTTATTAAATCATTGAAAGGTATTTATTTAGAATACTTGTAATTCTGGATTTATCAAAGAACAATATTTAATTGTAGAATCTAAAAGAATAAGGTGTGGAGAGAGCAAAATAACCCTTTTTCTTTTATGAGAGATTCATAACCATTAGCCCAATGCCTAAGGATAAATTAAAATGATAGCTACTTGATTAAAATTCCTTAGAAATTATCACTTTTTAAATGTAATTGCAACCAGTTAAAATGTCTCAGTGATAAATTACTCTATTGTGCTAATATTAAACTTTTTAGGAGGCCCTGCTGGAGGCTGGGGTCAGGACTATGGCATGCAAGGTGGCTATGGAGGCTACGGCGGTTATGGAGGACAAGGAGGTTATGGTGGCTATGGCGACTACGGTGGTTATGGTGGATACGGATCCAGTTATGGACCAAGTGGATACGGAGGCTACAACTATAATGGCTGGGGTGGCTATGGACAAAATGGCTATTCTGGTGGTTATGGTGAGTAGTGCCAAAGCAGGGTGATTACACTTTGACTGAGCAATTGTATATTTTGTCTGTCCTTGTCATGAAATGTTTACCAATGCTGTCTCAGGTGAAATTTTACGAAATGAACTCTTACGAGGAATTCTTCTGTTGAAGGGCATGGAATATTTTCGCGACATTGTTTTCTGTGTAATTTCAATAAAAATATTTTCCAAAACACTGGTTGTATATTTTTTATGTTTGCTTTATTCCCTGTTGGGTTGAAACCTACCACACATTTTTTTTTTAACTTAGTGCGTTTTCAGCGATTTAGGGACCTTTATCTTGAGGGATGTGTTTCGCTGTCTCTAAGCTCTGTGTACTTCTCTTCTTTCTGTGTCTCCTTTCTGTCTTGTGCCCAAAAGTAATTATTCCTTTTATTTAATTCGTAGGTGCTCAGCAGCCTCCTGCTCCTGGAAAAGCCAGACGTGGCACCACCACTGGACAAGGCTATCAGCCCTACTGATAAAAAAATTTCCGTCTTTGAAGTTTCATGTCCCGAACCTTGGAAGGTGTAAATAGCCTGTGTGTGTTTTATCCACTTTCATCTCTTATCTCTTTATGCTTATAATTCGTGCAGAACTCTGTTTTTTTCTCAAGTAGCATGTCCATGCTTGGTCCAGTGTTGTAAAAATATTCAATTGTCTGTGTCAAGGCACATTCCAAAATAAAAAAAGGAATTATTGTTAGTAGTCGCACACCACACACATGTGATGCATTTTCAGAACAAATATAAATGTTTTTTTTATGGTTTGCCTTTTTTTATAAATTGTTAGTACATATTCATTGAATGATAAGACAAGTAACTGAGGTTGCAGCTAAGTTTACATTCTTTTTCAAACCAAGGGCTTGCGAGATTGATTAGAAGTTTTAAAACTGCTTTACCTTCGGTGAAGTATAAGGTGAATATAAATTTACAAATTCAGTAATACGAAATCAAGTGCCGTCAACACTGCAATTGGGGGGAACAATGCTCTGCATCTTAGCTCTTTTTTAAAATTTGTATGCATATTCAGTTGTGTTATCAACCATCAACATATGGGGTGGGTTTTGCTGTAGTGTATATTCAGCCTTTTTAGTTTTGTCATGAGTACTTTTTTTTTATTCCTGTACCAACTCACTTTGGCTCATTAGAAAAAAGCTCATGGAAATGAGTTGGTTATTTAAGAAAGAAGAACTATTCTAGAATATGGTTTCAGTTAACAATTTTGTCGGTTTACATTTGAATGCCCTAGGTGTTCATTAAAAAAGGTTCCATATTTTTGTACTTGTGAACCAGGAAAATGTAGGTAGACACTAAGCTGAGTATCTTAGTGAACATCAGTCAAAATATTGTCAAGTGATTTAAGTCAGTTCTCTTAATAGAATAAAACCAAGCATTTTCATGTATGGATGCTAAGTTGACCATAAATATTAAGTTCAATATGTCAATAAGTATTCTATTGTATCAAATATCTGTAAAATATGTTGATCTCAATTATTAAAACAATAAATCCAGTCCTAAATTTACTTAAATTATAAGTTGTATAATTATTTTGCTATTATATGTGTTTACTTAATAATAATCAGGTAAGAGACTATTGTTAAATAACTGCAATGAAAATTTGGTCTGCCGATCTTCTGTTTAATAATATTTAATGCTATACTTGTACGATGGTGTTTATTTTAAGAACACAATTGGGGTTTAGTACTGAAGTTGTAGGGAATGAAAAAAATTTGTTGACTAGTAAAAAAATAGTTTATTTTATGACACACAGTTAATAATAAGTACTTTACAAGATGTAATTAGTATGAGGTAGATGAAAAAGTATCACAGATGAACACAGAAAATCAAGTTTGTACTGATGTTTCCTATTTGCACTGTTTAGTAGTTATTGTGAGTTTCCAGGAGAGAAAATATGTTTTGTTCTTCTAGCAGTTTACCAGCTTCCATGAACATTTCGTACACGCAGTCAGGTAAGTGTTCAAAACTAGGCTCTGGGGTAGGACATTTCCTTGAGATTGGATCTTGGATTGTTGAATGGGATGGATACCAAAAATGAGCTGTGGTTTAAAAAGAACTTGTGTATAGAATAATGTGAAAATAGCTAATGCACAAAACTAGAATTCATTTCATGGTATGACAATCCAGGTTACGTAATTCTACTGAAAAGTATGATAGGGAGAGACTGATTACACAATATTTTAATTAGAAATTGAAACCACAATTCTACCATAAAATGAAACTGCATTTCAAGCCTAGAACTGGCATTATTAAAACTTACATGAGGAATTAATGTTCAACTCCTTTGGATTGTTGCAAAATTGGTTGGTCAGACAGGTGTCATATTGACCTGGAAAATAATAAAGTAAAGTTGAAGATTCCAAGTTCTATCAAATACATTCAATCCTTCTATCGACTTTGTAACAGGTTACAAAATTACGAGTTGTAGTTATTGAAGCCTTATTGGGAGATATGGCTATACCTTATGGTAGATTTACACCAAGCGACAGAAACTTACAGACCGTTCGAAACGGTAGACATAAATTAGAGCCGTAAGCGAACAGGGTGCTAGAAGCGGTAGGCGCTGATGACGCGCGGCTTTCTGACAGCGATCTGGTATAAATCCACCAATACTACGTGACCTGTTTAGGGGGCGGCTTAGGGTTTCGTCACGTAGTCAAAGAAAAAAAAAAGACGTAAGCTTTTTCTTGATAATATATATTTTCCACTTGTATGCACGCACTCTAGGCGTCACGAGGCAAGCGTATTAATTAAGCCAAATTAAGTGTTTTTAACTTTGATAAAAATGATTGAAAACCGTAATTATGAACTACAGTAAACTCTCGTTAGTGCGACGTCCCGCTATTACGAGGTTTTTCTCTTGTCCCTGGTACCAATAGGCCTTTTATCATTAAAAACTATCCGCTTATAGCGCCCCCGCTTATAACGACTTCCCGCATATTTCGAAGCTTTTCTCCGGTCCCCCGAAGAAAAATCCCGGTTATTGCGTCGTCGAGTTCCTTTCAAATAATGTATGAGCTACAGTAACCATTGAAAACGCGAGTAGAAAAATGTTTTTCCCACCCGCTCCCCGTGGCGCCCTCAAATACAAGAATGACCAATGTCTTGCAGGGCACGTGGGTTGTCCTGTGACAAATCAGAACCCTCCCTATATTTCTTGTAAATTCTCTCCCCTCTCCTCCAATTTGACTTCCGCATTCCATAGTTCAGTGTTCAGTCCACTGTTGTTTTGTCATGATTTTCGTGTTATATTTAAATAAATAGAATACCATTAAAAGATGTAAAGGTAAGAATGTTTGTTCTGTTTTTAGATATTGTTCTTTCGTTTCTATTTTAGTAATTAAATCCCGCTTAAAAAGGTTTCTAGGTAAGATTAGGTATGGGTATTAGGTATATTACCGAAACGGTGTTTTATGGAATTCCGCATATAGCGTCGTACCGCTTATTACCAGGGCTTAAATTCTAACCAAAGAAGTACCGGAGCGCAACTATTTCAACATTCCGCTTATTCAATTTATTTCCATATTCGCGATTGTCACGTAGGCGTGGCCTAATCTTCTGGAACCAATATGGACGACCGAAGAAGTTCACTCCGTTTTCTTTAGCCAGAAACCGGTGTCAGAAAAGGGTTGTTTCAGGAAAAAAATATGAATAAATATTTTTTCTCAACGGTTTTATATGTTTTCGAGGGTGCTGAATCCGAATCTGAACTTAGCATACAAAATTTCGGATGGCATTTTGGTGAAAATTCGAAAAAAAAAAGCTAAAACTTCACCCCATTTTTTGGTTTTTTGCTTGTAGAAAGGAAAGTATGGGTTTCTCATAGATAAAAAAATAAAGTTCATACAAACAAAAACAGTGTAATAAACTTAAAGACATTCCAGAGTCACATAGGAAATCGGGTCTGCAAGAGCTATCCTGAGACTTGAGAGCGCAGAACAGGGGCGTCGGGGGGGGGCAAGGATGTTTTTAAATGAGGATAGGGCTTGAAATTTAGCCTCTTTTTTACAACATTTAAGATACATCCAAAGAGAAGGAACACTGTATAACATAATATAATATATGTAAAAAGTTTTGAAGGGGGTCTGGGGGTTCTCCCTCAGAATGTTTTTTGAAATTTGCCTCTTAAAGTAGTGTTTTAGCTCATTTTGAGGCCCTTTTGGTTACATCCAAAAAGAAGAGTTCCTCGTAAAGCATAGAATATTCTAGGTAAAAAAAAAAGTTATAAACATCAAATTTTCAAGGGGGGCAAAGATCCTCCCCCAGTAAAATTTTTTGAAAATTCCCTTTTAAACCAGTGTTTTACCTCCTCTTCAAACTCTTTGGGGTTTCATGCTCTTTGGTTCCCGAAAGGAACCGCTTCTTGTAAGCGGCAGAATTTTCAAGGAAGAAACATTGTATCAAAGGTCAGGAGGGAGTTTGGGGGTTCTCCCCCAGAAAATTTTGAAATTTGACCCTCAAAAGTAGTGTTTTAACTCCTTTTGGGACTTTTTGAGTTAAATCCGATGCTCCCTGTGGAAGTTACAGAATTTTCAAGGGACTTGCACACTTGCAGCAATTTTTCACTTAACAGTGGAAACCTTGGGGGGGGCCTCTTGTCTCGGAATTAGTCTCCAAAGTGTATGGGTATCCTTCCCTTTGAGGGTGGGGAAAACAAGTTCGTTTGGTCGTTGTTGACCGGTAGTCGTTGGGGGTAGTGAGATGAAAGGCGCTTGTAATTTTCCTTAATCGGAAAAGAAGTAATTTTAATCTTCGAAGAGTAAATTTTGGTGTTTCCGAAAGGGTTCGGAACGCGATTTTATGCGCTCCGGTGCGTTCAGGTTAAAATGTAAATATTTACAGAAAACCAAGAAGTACCGGAGCTCCGCTCCGGTGCAATTTAAGCCCTGCTTATTACGACGTTTTCACAAATCCCCTTGAACGGCATACTAACGGGAGTTTACTGTACTACATGAAACTAGGGGGGATACAAAATAAAGGCATAAATAAAAAAAAAGGTCTTGTTATGTAAAATAAATAAAAATATTTGTACCTTTATTTGTCTATATAAAAATAAAGGTCTTGGCATAAAAAGAGATGCAAAAATCCTGCAGTTTTTGAAAATGGGAAAAAACTCCGGGAATTTTGAGGAAGGTTTGAATATAAACAAAGACGGCATCTTTAGGCTTAAGGAGGTTAAAATTTCCATTTCAAGAATCCTCGTATCCAAGAGTTATTTCGTTATTTCCAACTATTTTTTCTCAACACTTGTTATTTTTTAACTTATTAATGTCTGTCTTATTATTAATTATATGTTATGGTTGGTTGGGTTGTGGTTACATATATTTTCCGGTGTGTGTGCTTGATCTCAAGGATCCGCTTATAAACCTTCGTCAAGTAGTAAGACAGACACAACAGAATATTTTTACTGACACAAAGAGAGAGAAAATACACCCAGGACAAAGCCGGAATCGAACCGACGGCCGATACAGTGCACACACTGCTAGCGTGGTTGCTGGTTGTCTGCACGTAACACAACCAGGCCACTCGCCCCCCCTTAATTATGTTATTATTACTTATTAATGTCAACATAAACAAAATTTCTTTAGCGAGTAGAGATGCTTTTTTCTCTTCTCCTGTGTCAAAGGTCAAAACTCTTAGCTGTTTGCGGTCAGCTGTTTGCGCACGCATAAAACAGACTTTAACAGGCTTTCGAGCGTTTAATGTTGATTGTATTTTTATGAAACTTTGGACTAAAGGATGTTAATCTATGCTCTTTCATATTATCCAATCAAAAGAAAGGATTTCGAAATACAAAATAAAGTTTTGGCAGTTTTTTTGTGTTTTATTTTTCTTTACTTTTTTCGTAATGATAATTCTAAAGATCATATTAAACCACAAAATTTAATACCATCAATTTTTTCCAATAGTAGTTCTACAAATTGAATTTTTCAATAATTTTTTTGGGGTGTCGCTCCATTTTTAACTCCCTGGGATTTGCTCTGGGACCCCCAAATCCTATGTGATTCTGACTCGTCGAGGTGTCTACTGTCTACTATCCTCCCTAGAAGTGTGACCCAGCATTTATGGGACACCCTGTAGTACCTAGTAAGCCGTGGTACACGTGGTACAACTTTCCGGAAGAGGACCCCCTAAGCCCCCCCTTTGAAATTTTGATGCCTATTTCTATATTTTCCCCCTGAAATTTTCGTGGCTTACAAGGAGCAGTCCATTTTGAATGCAACTTTAAAATGAGCTAAAACACTACTTTTATAGAAAAAAAAATTCCTGAATTTTCTTGGAGAGGACCCCCTCCCATATTTACTTAGGGCTTATATTGTACAGAAATTCTTACATTATATGTGCACCACACAAGCCCAAAATTCATATTCTACCAGTAAGTATTCTAAAATTTAACATGAAAAGTTCTTGTCAAAACCACAGATCCGAAACAAAAGTTTGGTTATGGGCCTGACACCGAAAATGAGTTTGACACTGTTTAAAAGGGATACATTTTTAAAAATTTTCTGGGGGAGAACCCCCTGACCTCCTTTTTTAACATGGAGTCATTGATAATTCATACAATATCTCTTGTTTTTGTATCTCATTTTCGCGTTTTAGGAGGTAAAAACTTGGGAAATTCTACCTAATTGAACGTGCATTTTAGGGGTTCTATTCTATCGGGTCCCCCTGCACAAGGTATCTTTTCGTACTAAATCGATGGTGCTCTTCAACTTTGTAATTGACTAATTCAGCAAAACTCTTGATACTACGACTTAATTAATGTATACTTAGAAAGAAAAATTTTTGTTGATAAGAACTAATCCAAATTATAGATTAAAAAAAGTACCAACTCTTTATTATTTTCCCTAATACTTATTACCAATTAATTAACACAGAGAAGTAATTACAAATAATAGAAATTTAATTAACTTTCAATACTACAATTTTTTTCATTAGACCCCCAATGGAAAATACTATACGCCCCTGACACTCTGAATCTCCTTTTGGATGTTGTGACGTTACGAACTACACGCCCTATTTAAAAGGCACACTTTAAATTTAAATTAAATTGCCCATTCCAAATTTGATCCATCGAAAAAGGTACATGAAACTATGTGAGTATATCTTTCTCCCCTGAAAGTCATTAGTTTTCATTTCTTTTTTTTTACCAAAAAGATTAACACTCATTATTTTCTATGACAGACCCGATAGAATCAGTTCTATTACAACTCTTCATTCTAAACCGTGATAATAGTACTAATATGTATCCTTACCTACAGGATAATGAGGTTGAGATTGATGGTTGAATGTGACATATTCGTTTTGATCTGAAAAAAAAAATCTGGTTTAATACAAATTAATTGGAAAAAATGTAATGATAATTCTGTGCATTGTAAATTTACACCAGTATTAGGCATACAATAGCAAAACGAGTTTTGGTTGAAATCTGAATAGAAAAAAATTATCTTTACTTGAACTTTCATTGATGTGTTTATTTAACTTCGAAATAAATTAAGCAAACACTGACTACAAATGCAGTTTAAACTATTGAGTGAGTTTGATGAAAAATGGGAAGAACTGCGGGGAAAAGCTTCTTGCGTATCTCCTGCACATAAAATTATTTTGAAATTAATATTTATCTCTATGTAAAAATCGCAATAAAATAATCTATTCCATATATTACTATTACAGTTTTAAAACATAGAATTAACTACGAATCGTATTAACTGTTAATGCCCTTGTATACTTCAGTAACATCTTTGTTGATAAGAACTTAATACAAACTATAGATTAAAAAAGTACTTACTCTCAATTATTATCCTAATATTTATTACCAATTAATTAACATAGAGAAGTAATTACAAATAATGAGAAAATTATGCATTTATTTATACTTATAATTATAGAAAATTAATTAACTTTCAATACTACATTTTTTTCATTAGACCCCCGCAATATTTAATCCTGGCTACGCCCCTGACGCTCTAAATCTCGTTTTGGATGTTGTGACGTCAAAAACTACGCTCCCTATTTAAAAATAACATTCTAAATTTAAATTAAAAAATAAATAAGCATCGTAATTATAAATATTGCGAGTATATTCCTTTCTTGGCCATCTCTATCAAATAAATATAAAATAACAAAAGTGTAGGAATTGCCCATTACACATTTTATCCATCGAAAAAGGTACATGAAACTATGGGGGTATGTCTTTCTCCCCTGAAAGTCATTAGTTTTCATTTCTTTTCTTTTTACCAAAAAGACTAACACTGATTACTTTCTGGACATACCCGATAGAATCAGCTCTTTTACAACTTATCATCCGAAACCGCGATAATAGTACTAATATGTATCCTTACCTACAGGATAAGGAGGTTGAGATTGATGGTTGAATGCGACATATTCGTTTTGATCTGAAAAATAATTAAAAACAATTAAATTAAATAATTAAAGAATAAAATATGAAATGAAAATTCCGTGCATTGCAACTTAACAAATAATAATTTTCATTTACTTACCACCAGTACTAGGCGTACAATGGCAAAATGAATTTTGGTTGAAATCTGAATAGAAAAAAATTATCTTTACTTGAACTTTCATTGATGTGGTTATTTAACTTGGGAATAAATTAAGCGAACACTTACTACAAATGCAGTTTAAACTATTGAGTGAGTTTGATGAAAAATGCGAAGAACTGGGGGAAAAAGCTTCTTGCGTATCTCCTGCAAATAAAATTATTTTGAAATTAATATTTATCTCTATGTAAAATTCGCAATAAAATAATCTGTGCCATGTATTACTATTACAGTTTAAAAACATAGCATTAACTACGAATCGTATTAACTGTTAATGCCCTCGTACTTAAGAAACATCTTTGTTGATAAGAACTTAATACAAACTGTAGATTAAAAAGTACTTACTCTCAATTATTATCCTAATATTTATTACCAATTAATTAACATAGAGAAGTAATTACAAATAATGAGAAAATTATGTATTTATTTATACTTATAATTATAGAAAATTAATTAACTTTCAATACTACATTTTTTTCATTAGACCCCCGCAATATAAAACCCTGGCTACGCCCCTGACGCTCTAAATCTCGTTTTGGATGTTGTGACGTCACAAACTACGTGCCCTATTTTAAATAGGGCACGTAATAATAAGTGTAACATTTTAAATTTAAATTAAAAAATAAATAAGCATCGTAATTAAAAATATTGCGAGTATATTCCTTTCTTGGCCATCTCTATTAAATAAATATAAAATAACAAAAGTGTAGGAATTGCCCATTACACATTTGATCAATCGAAAAAGGTACATGGAACTATGGGAGTATGTCTTTCTCCCCTGAAAGTCATTAGTTTTCATTTCTTTTCTTTTTACCAAAAAGACTAACACTCATTATTTTCTGGTCAGACTCGATAGAATCAGCTCTTTTACAACTTTTCACCTGAAACCGCGATAATAGTACTAATATGTATCCTTACCTACAGAATAAGGAGGTTGAGGTTGATGGTTGAATGCGGCATATTCGTTTTGATCTGAAAAATAATTAAAAATATTGGAAAAAAATATGGAATGAAAATTCCGTGCATTGCAACTTAACAAATCATAATCTTCATTCACTTACCACCAGTATTAGGCGTACAATGGCAAAATGAATTTTGGTTGAAATCTGAATAGAAAAAAATTATCTTTACTACTTGAACTTTCATTGATGCTGAACTTGGAAATAAATTAAGCGAACACTTACCGCAAATGCAGTTTAAACTATTGAGTGAGTTTGATGGAACATGCGAAGAACTGGGGGAAACAGCCTCTTGCGTATCTCCTGGAAATAAAATTATTTGGAAATTAATATTAATATTATTATGTGAAAAACGTAATAAAATAACCCATCCTGTGAAATTCATTTGCTTATTTTTTTTTGCAAAACTATTACAGTTTTAAAACATAGCATTAACTACGAATTGTATTAACTGTTAATAAGAATAATATAATTAATTAATAGGAATGTATTAACTGCATATTTTGTGTGAGTCGGTTTCTTCAATAATTCCATCAAAATATTTATTTATTCATGGCTATTTGAGTAGCCACATTAATTATAATTCACATTGTTTCAAACCATAGCCAGACTGAGGACGATATACTTTAAAGGCATGGGCATGAATATCCTGCCCGACGGAGCTCTTTGTGTTATTGAAATTTGTATGTAACTTGTACACTACTATAAGTCATACACGAAAACAACAACATTGTTTCAAGATTCTCAAAATTGCTTAGTACAAATACTACTTTGGTACTTTTCTACTAATTACAGTATATCTTGATGTGAATATCAATCTATTTGTTATTGTGTCATGAAGATTATCTTTTGTTGTTAAAAAATGGCAAATGAAGTGTTGTAAAGTAATTTGATTTGATTGATAAAGTATTGTAAAACAACTAGTGTTCGGCAACTAGTGGTCAAAAAATAGTTAACCAACTACTAACTAGTCTGGGAAATTGTAGTTGTAACTAGTAGTTAACTATTTTTTTCCTGGGACTAGTTACAACTAGTAGTTAATTATTTCCCAAAGTATTTAACTACTAGTTAACTAGTCTATTTAATTTCATAACCTATTTTTTGCCCAAATTCTAATACATCTTTCTTATCTATATCACAAAAAACGCGCAAAAAGAGCCTTTAATTCTGGTTATGGTATTTTGAGTAGGTACTCTACCATCATAATTAAATTTGTTACAGTACAATTTTTTCTATATTTTGATAAAAATTTTAATAAGAATTTTTTTTGAAAGTAGTTGAAATTTTGAAAGTAGTTTCAACTAGTAGTTATTAAAAAAAGTAGTTCAACTAATAGTTGAACTAGTGTAAACCAAGAGTAGTTAAACTACTAGTTGACTACTAGTTGATCAGTAGTTAACTACTAGTTGCAACTAGTTCTAGTTAACTAGTGCCGAACACTAAAAACAACATGAAATGTTGGGTCCTGTTATGGAAAAAGACTCACATCTACTTTTTAACAGAATCAGTCCCTCCCAAATAAACGAAATGAATAAAAAACTGGGAAAAAAAGATAGGATTAGGATATAAGGAATATAAGGATAGGACAAATACATACCAATACAGCTCATTGGTGTAAATGGCTGATATTCTGTATTCATTGGGATTTCTTGGTTCTTAAAGCAATGGAAGTTTTGACAGTCTGAAATAAATATGTAATAAAAATTCATAAATTACGATTACAATCGGGGTTGGAAAAACCCAAGTGGGTTGTTTTTTTTTCGTTTGTTTTCAATAAAACCCTGAAAAAAACCCACGGAAAACTGGGTTTTCTCAGAAATGGTGTGGCTTTTTTCAAAATTAAGTGAGTTTATACTAAAAGTATGTGGGTTTATTTTTTCAAATTTTAGCAAGTTCTTCCATATTAAAAGTATTTTTTCAAAATAAAATGAAATGAGTTTTATTTTAAAGTTAGGCAGTTTGCTTAAAATTTTAAAGCTTTTTTCATATTTAAATGCATCTATTTAAAAAGTTGGGCATTTTCCCCCTTTAACACTATAAGAGGGTTTATTCAAATTTCTATGATGGTTTTTCCATAAGTATAGTGGGTTATTGAAATTTTTTAAAAATTTTCATGTGTTTTTTATAGAATAAGTGGGTTTTTTGAAATTTTACTTGATTTTTTTAAGGTTTAGGGAGGTGTTTTTTTATGTCAAATGGGTTCTTTAAAAATTATTTGGGTTCTTGAAAGCTCCGTGGACTGCTTAAGAATTACGTGTTTTTTTAAGCTCTATATGTTGTTAAAAATTAGTTGATTTTTTCAATGCTTCATGGGCTTTTCACTAATCAAGTGGGTGTTTTCAAAGCTCCATGCACTTTTCAAGAATTAAGTGTTTTTTTCAAAGCTCTTTGGGTTGTTTAAAAATTAGTTGGGTTTTTCAAAGCCTCTGTAGGCTGTTAAAGCTCTCGTGAAAGTAAATCTTGTCCTTACCATCTTCCTTAAAAGTAACGTCAGTAATTTGTGATTCAGGCGTCATCTGGTTCAAGTACTGTAGAGGAGTCTTCACTGCATCGTCCTCAGCTAACAAACAGTTTTCTGAAAGGAGGGTATAATCTAAAAATGTAGTTTGTTTTTTACTTGATAATTGAAAAGAAAAAATGCTTTTCCCAGAAAAATTAAGTTAAATACGGTACATTCAAATTTGAAATTTTTTTCTTTAGCCTTTCTTATCAATTATCATCTTTGAACTAAATTTAATCTAAAAAAAAGCGCTTTGGGACAAAGCAGTTCATAAACCTTTCCCTCTGGACTGGAGTGGCGATTCTTCGATACCAGTTTCTGATTCACGATGGCTTTTCAGTGACCATTGACTAGTAGAGGAAATATTAATGCTAAAATAAACTTTAAATTTTGTTTCTTATTGACGTTTAATTACTTAGAAAATGGAAAATTGGCACCCACAAAGTAATTTTCCAACTTTTATACACTATTTATGGAATTATGTTTTCACATTTCCTAATATTATAACGTAACAACCAATTTATTAAAAGAAACATGTTGAGCACCAACATCTTTTCACAGAAATTAATAAGATGAATAAAACGCTACAATTTGTAACAAAAATAACACACAA
Organism: Tetragnatha montana; assembly: GCA_963680715.1. Lineage (NCBI taxonomy): Eukaryota > Metazoa > Arthropoda > Arachnida > Araneae > Tetragnathidae > Tetragnatha > Tetragnatha montana. Next base: position 37,650,322 of record OY796674.1, on the reverse strand, counting down.
TTTATTGAATAGAGTAGATTTAAAGGAAATAAGTGTCTGCAGCCAAGCAGACCTGAACACCCAAGGAAGTTAAGCAACATTAAATTACCTGGAGAGTTTTGGTTAAAATTTTTTCGACGCCTTGGTGTTTGGTCCAGATTTTTCGGTTTCTTTACTACAGATTTCCGATTCTAAAAATAAATGTATAATATGATGTGAGTTACTGAATTTAGCTATATGGAAGTTTTGCACCATGCAGGGCAAAATTACTAAGTGCCTAAATTCTATACATATATTTTTTCTTATAGAAAAAAATATAACAACTTTTCCATTACATTCAGTTTATTAGATATATTTCCTTTTAAAATATAGTATTTTGTAAAGGTACCTTTATTTCTTAAAATTGAATTTGTGAAAGACCTTATCAAATGGGGAATTTATGAAAGGTACCTAGAAAAGGTAGTAAAATTTTCTTGATCAGACCTCTAAACTATCAAATAATGAGATAATTTGAATTTTGAATTCAGTTTGATTTAGTTTTATTTCTTAGTTTTAAATTGTATATTTTTCTAAACTGGAAACTGTATATTGTGAGGTTGGTGTAGATGGTAAAAAAGCGTCTCACATCTGATATCGTGACAAAACAATGTAGCAAACTTTAACACTTTAATTTTCGTTCTCATAAAGTAGTTATAAGAAAGAACTTTACACAGATTATATATCTTTAAAAACTCCTTTGTCAAAATCAAATACTACAATTTTTTAAAATTAAATTTAAAACGGGAATTTCAGATTTTTATTCACTTACTCTAACTGGTTTCGTTCTTTTGGCAACCGAACCTGAAAAGAGGTTTATTTTAATATTTGGGATGCGTAACTCAATTGTATTTATGAAAGGAAGTGTAAAATGTCAAAGCTAATATACTTTGAACGTCTTTTTGTGTGCTAGTTGGCTCCTGCTGCCTTAAATTCTGTCGTTCGGGATCAGTCCTCTCATAGTTTTTGAATTCAGCACTAAAAGGTGGCAGAGAGGTGGTCGTGAAGGGTTCGCCTGAAAGAGAAATTTCGCCACATGAGCTATAATCTTTGATTTACCTAGAATAAAATATTTTCCAAAATGTTTTTAAGATGTTCGATATTTTTTGAGGGACACATTTATTACATCTTTTATGGATAAAACTATAATGCCTTGTTGTACAGTTAAAAACCATATTTTATTTCAATTTACTTTACTTTCAATAACTTAAGGATTCGAAGTTTATACATTTTGGGTAGAATTATTAGTAATTGTTTTCAATTTGTTTCCTTTTTTTGATTTCTTATAAACTTCATTTTAAAAGCAGAGAGATGTGGAAGAGAAAGGGGAGAAAATAGAATGAGCAGAAAAAGTGAGAAGCAAAGAGAAAGAGAGGTCCAGTAAATCTACCGAAAAAAAAAGGGTCAAACCGGTAAAAAATTGCAACATTTAGTTTCTCAACAGTTTTCACTTGGGAATGACCTCAATATTAAGATACAAAAAATTTGACAAAATATGTCCGCTGGAAGTTTAATTTTCTTTTTAATTTTTAAAAAATAGCCGAAAACAATTTCAAAAAATCAATTAAGAGTAATCGAGACTTATGATACATGTTTATAGACTATTTTTCAGTGCTGAATACTAATATTCAATTTAAAATTTAAAAAAATTAAAAATTCAATTTTTAATAATTATTTGAAAAATTGAAATTTTAATTTTTTTTTCCGATTTTTAGTATGTTATTATTGAGGTCATTCCCAAGTGAAAACCGTTGAAAAACAATGTTGCAATTTTTTACCTGTTAAGTCACAGATTGCCTGGACTAGAAAGAGACAGCGAGAAAAAATAGGAGGAGAGAAATTAATGCCTGTCTAAACCAAAAGATAGTTAATAAACGAACTTAAAATAAAATTAGGCATTCGATCCAATTATAATATTTGCTTTCAAAAATGTACCTTGAAGAGAAAATAAACCCACTTAACTTTATTTTACTTCCCAATTCTATAAATTGTTTTAAAGATTGTTAACAAGAAATGAAAAATTAATTTTAAAAGGGTAAATGGCACTTAAAAAAATATTCATAGAGCTTGCTAGGCCTTGACTTATGAGGATGAAAGGAGAAAGATGACTCAAGACTGTGGTATGATTTTTTTTATTAATACTATTCGAATTTTATCACAAAACTTCAAAAACATAAAACTTCTAATAACATAATAATTCTGACTGGATACTTAAAATGATCTGTATCTATTTATCACTTTAGTATGGAAAATAATTAAGTTACAGCAGTGTGTTGTAATGTTTCTGTACTCATTCGCATTATCCGAGTTTTTGGTTACCTGAGGCAGGTCTAGCCATCATCTACAGATTACCAGATTTCACAATTGTGTGGTCTGTTAAAGCTCCTTGATTTCATAAAATTACCTTCGTTTGAAGAAGAAAATTCCCTTTGTCTTGGTGAATCATAATAAGACTGTAAAAACGGGTCCGGCTTATTCGACAGAAAACTTTCTGAAATAAAAGTTCAGATGAATTGATTGGAATTTGGTTTAAAAATTAATTGAATCATTAGTACTGTTTTAACAAACGCGAATCAAAGTTGAAAATGTTAAATAACCTATTTATGAAAAAGCGGAGTATCATCACTGTTATTTCTATTCTATCAAATAAATTGCCATATTTGTATCCATTTCACAACGAAAATACAGAGAATTAATAGATTACAATTAAAAAAAAAGAGGAGCGACTGTGTTCCAAAATAAATTGTTATGGCTTTATTTCAGAAAAGTTGTGAAACATCACTTACTGTCTATCAAGCAATACTGAATCCAATCTCCATCTTCTCCTTTAATCTTTCCAATTTTTCTGATTTGCTCTTTTTTTTGTTTTCCCTTAGAGTTTAGTGTGGTCCGAAAACCGGCTTTATAAACCCGTTTTTTCTTCTTCTTGCAGTTATGGTCTGAAAAATGAAGTGATTTTTAACGGTTAGAAAGGAATAAAACTAAACATAGCTAAGTCGCTTGAAAATAGCTTTTTAGTTATTTGAATTAATAAAAAATGAATTCAACCCCTTCTCTTGCCAAATTCCAGGATTTTCTACTATTGTAGGTAATTCAAAAAATAAGTTATGGATAAGTAGAGATTTAAAATTATACTCACTCTTAAACTTAGACCATTCTTCGCAGTGAGCTGCTCGGTTTGGGTCCCATATGCTTGCTCTTTGGTGTGTACTACTGACGTAGAATATTCCTTCGTCGCGATCGCCCCACCTCAACCCCTGGAAGAGCTTCCGATCTAGTACGAAAACGAGCCACATGAGGAACATTATCTTCGGGATTTTCGGCTGTTCCTGAAGACAGGAGAGAACCTAAGAGAGGAGGATTTATGTTCAAGTTTAGCGATATATATGTTACGGACAATGTGATAAATCCGGACATTATTAATAATGCCCGGGCAATGTGATAAATTCACTGGAATTTATGAATGAAATTTATCACTTTGCCCGCCTCCACTTCGGGCATTATTAATAATGCCCGATTAATCACTTTGCCCATAACATATTATATGTACATTCAAAATATTTTCTTGCCCTAACCGAGTTTTATTATGGATGTATCCCACATTAAAGAATGAGTTGCTGTGTCGGGAAAACTATCCGGAAAAAATGGTAAGCTGAAGAAAAATCTCAAATTCTTCAGACTGTAGTACATTGGCTCTTTTTTATTCGCTATTCCATTTTGTATTGTATTTTGTGTTGTGTGAACCCTTTTTTCTGGACAATGAAGGAATTTTCCATGCCCCAACTAAAAATAAATGAAAAGAAAACTAGAGAAGGGATTTTCAAACTTCTCTCCGGGAAACACTTTGTGCTCTGTGTAACGTAGCCAAATCCATACGCCCCCCAAAAATCCTTGGGTTTCTAAAAGTGTATTTTTATCTACTTATAAGGACAGTTGTTAGGTTTTTGCAGCATTAATTGAGTGAATTTTTCTTTCATTCTTTTATTTTAATTTTTTACTGATTGATGTTTATGGGAGAAAAAAAATACTTTCGTATCAAACATGAAAGAATTTCTTACTCCTATGAAAAATTGGGTTAATGTTGTAAAAGCTATTGAATGCCTGGAATTCTAATTTAAGTGTAATTTTGCGTAAGGAGTATAAAATATAAAATACACATGTTTACAAAAGCGATGTAAAATATAAGAGTAAAATACTTGACTGTTTTTCGTTTAAATTTATAAAACACAATATACAGAATGTATAATAGTGAAATTTATTTTTAACCGTAGAATGATCTTAAGAGTCATACTCTAGGTTTTTTTAAAAGTCCTTTTACTGTCCTAATTTTTTAATTAATTTTTCTCAAAATTAGTCCTTATTTTTCTTAGCGAAATATTTTATGTTTCATTTTTATCAATATGGGAAATTCTGAAAAGGATGGGGATTCTTAATAAATGTTTTGTTTGTCGAAATTTTCGACTAATTTATTTTCTAAAAAGCAACATTTATTGTTAAAGAATGTAAAATATCTATAAGAAAAATATATTGTTAAAGAATTACCGATTGCAGTATGGATAATAAAATAGAATCCCCCCGTATCCTTGTTTTACAATAAATCAATTTTGAACCATGGTAGAACTATCGAATCGAATCAGTGCAATTTGAAAAGGAATAACCAACTTTTTTTTCAAGAAAAATCCTTAACCCCCTACACGGATTCTCTAAATTAAAAAAGAGATGCAAACCTTTTTCAGCCTTTTTGATTTTCCAGGAGCCATCTCGCATCAATAGCAAATTCAAACGCGTCTGAAAGAAAAGAGATGAAGTACTTAGTATTTATCACACCACCGGATCCTCTCTAGCTTATCCCTTTGATAATGCCCATAAAAATGTTAACAATGAATGTATTACAAAATCATCTGAAATAGTTCAATTTTTTCTCTTTCTATCAGATAAGATATCTGACGGGGCGTGTTAAGAGGCATTTCATTGGCTGACTTTTCAACCTGCCAGTTCATTCGTCGAGTAGTTCGTCGAGAGAGGACTGCAGAGAATTGTTCAGAATTTCTTATCGGCCTATCGACCCCGAAATATGTAAGCTTGTGACATAAAAGTCACAAGTCATCCATGAAAATATCAGTTATGACAGTGGAGTAGCCACGTGTGGTATCCCCCCGAAAGTCAGATATGTTCCTTTTTTTTGTCCAAAGAAATTAACTAAATTTACCCTTAATTTCATTACAGGGTATTTCAACAATTCTGCATATTCACATTCCTTGCACGTTGTGCATAAAATAAGTCTAGAGAACTGTATCTCTGCGACTCATAGTTTTCGAGAAAATTGAGACAGAAAAATGTATGACCTCAAATCCGGTTTACGCGAAGAAAAAAGGTTATGGAAAACAAGAAAATTGTTTGTTTTTTTTGCATATGTATGCAGACCTCTATGTTGCAGACTATGATGATAAAATATCCACCCCTTAAGTGAGCTGTAAGATGTAACAATAAAATTTTTATCGGATGTGACGTCAAATATTTTAAAATACAAGTAGTCAATGGCGGATCCAGGATTTGGTTTTGGGGGGGGGCAAGACTTTTCGTAATCTAATTATATCTTCTTGATTATCTTAATATGGAAAAGGTAGAGAATTATCCTGTTCCAACCACTAAAAGGGGGGTCTGGGGGTCCTCCCCCAGAATTTTTTTGGAAATTTAAGTCAAAAAACCCCACTTTCATTTTGTTTTGGTACGCTTCATCCTATTTCGGATATAGATTTTATGGTAGAATTTTTGTGTTCTGACAAACTTAATATAAAAAAGAGATGTAATAATAGAGTTACAAGTACTAAGTGGCTCTAGGGGTCCTCCCCTAGAAAATTTTGAAAATTTAAGTAAAAAAAACACCTTTTTCAACTCGTTTTGGTACGCCTCATCCGAAATTCGGACATAGATCTTATGGTAGAATTTTTGCGTTTTGACAAACTTAATATAAAATAGAGTTGTAATAATAGTTACAAGTACCAAGGGGGTCTGGGGGTCCTCCCCCAGAAAATTTTTGAAAATTTGACCTTAAAATAACAAGGTTTTAACTCATTTTGGAGCATAGAATTCCATATTATGTAGTGTAGAACTTTCATTTTTTTTTGGGGGGGGGGGGGCTGCAAGCCTGAAAGCCCCCCCCCGTAGATCCGCCACTGCAAGTAGTAGAGGTACAGTGTTTTTGGGATTTTTATGTACTTAAGGCAAGGAATCTGATTGTGCAGTGTTTGCAAGTACTTTTGGAACACTTTCTCTGAGAGAAGCTGGTGTATATGTTATGGGCAAAGTGATTAATCGTGCATTATTAATAATGCCCGAAGTGGAGGCGGGCAAAGTGATAAATTTCATTCCTAAATTCCATTGAATTTATCACATTGCCCGGACATTATTAATAACGCCCGAATTTATAACATTGCCCGTAACATATATATCAGACAAGAGAAGCTTTGTTCTCCCCTAAAATAAATTGAATAAGGTGATAGTAATAATTGAATTGCGTGATTGAATAATGTTGATGTAATACTACATCTTTTACGACTCGTAACAAAGAACTTTTTACCTTCAAAATGGCACCTCTATTTCGAGTAAAAATAATTTATTTAGAACTGATGTGGTCTAAAATGGCTTTAAAAACATTATTATTCAAATTACTATAGCCCAGTAAATTCAGTTTTTTTTGGGCACTAATTTAAAACTCGTTGAAAATTCCAGGATAAGCCTTCTATGATGTCTATAATATAATCAAACCTGAAAAGTCCCCTCAAATCCTCTGCAGACTTTATTCCAAAATGGCGGATCAAAGACGGCCGCCTAGCAATCAAACTTTGTGAGTCATATTTCAGTCAAAAATAAACATTTTTGAATTCTGTAAAAAACAATATACTCAGCAATAGAACCTCTTACAGTTCTGCTCACTCTTTCCGGTGAAAAAGGCTTATAAATATGGTTTAAAAGGGTTCAATCAACGCCAAACTGAAATTTTTTTAATTTATTTACACATTTGCCTCACACCTCCCCCCACATAAAATTTCATTAAATACTTTCTTTTACCATTTATATATTTTAGAGAGGGAATCCACAAAAAAAAGAAGCCTCTTAAAATGTTCCAAGATTCTCCATTAGAGGGGCAGTTAAGTACCCTGGAACTTTTTAAATTACATAAGAAATATAAGATTACACTTTATTTAAAAACACAAAACAACTCAGTAATTGATAAATAAAAGATCTACCATATTCAATTTAAATTGGAAATGAATTAAAATTAACATTTAAAATTCTTCATTGACTTCATTCACTTCTGTCATCACATTTTTGGTTTTCTTTTAATGCTACTAAGAAAATACGGCTGTTTCTTTAAAAGCGGTATTTTATTACAATCTGAGATACTTTTAGATCTCTAAATAAATCATCCCATTTATTAGTTATTTTTGCATCGTTCTTCTTTTGTATTTTGTATGGTTGTATTATTGATAATGATAACATACCCTTACTGATCGTTTTTATTACTGATTCATTAGTATTGATTGGCTTAGGTGATACATTAATTAATCTGATCTAACTGAATATATCCTTCTAGACTAGAGTAGTTGTAACACTGATCTATCACAGTGATCATTACATGATGAAAAAATAAATTTATCATCAAAAATAATCTGTTTAAATTACTGTCATGTTGTAAAATAGTGTTATGATTGTCTCGCACTTAGTGGGGTGCATAGATTAGAACAACCTTTTCTTTTGAAGGCTTTTAGAAACTTTTTTAAACTTTGGAACACAAAAATTAAGTAAAGGGAGTTATAGTTTTGGTTAAATTGTTGACTTGTAAGAGAGAAGGCTATTAACTGATTTTCACCATTCAAATCTCTTAGAAATTAAAAAATAAATAAATAAATAAAATCAGCGATTGTTGTTTTTGTAAGTTTCTTGACACTTTTCAAGTACGCTTTATTAAGTGTAGAACGCCATAAAGAAAATTCCTAACTGAACTCTTAATCTTAGAGATCAAAGATGTAAAATTGAAAGAAAAAGTTTTAAACGCTACTGATGAAATCATATCTTATCAAATTTTGAAATTCTACAGCTTCCTCGGATTCAACT